>SRMA01026668.1:54734-172123 GCA_007224835.1 Danionella cerebrum
TTTAATTGTGCTGCTTTATTTTTCGAGATATTAGCGTTATTGTGGCTGGTGACGTCACCGAGCCCCAAACAAAATTAAAACTGACAGAAAACTTTTTTAGACGATTGTGCTGCTTAGTGTTAGTGTTGTGCTGATTTGTGCCGCTAAAAGTTTTAATTGTGCTGCTTTATTTTTCAAGATATTACGTTATTGTGGCTGACAAAAAGATGATTATTGTGAGGGGTTATTAGCTCACTGGATCCGCAACAATGTTTGGCGATATATCATGTGCTCTGATCATATGAGTTTGATTTAATAAAAAGAGACAAGCAAACATTTGAACAGTAACTTTATGTGTATAACTAAAACATGGCACTACTACATAGAATGCACTGAACGTGTGCATGTGTGCGTGCATGTAAATATAAAGTAAATAAAATAATTTAAAATGAAATAAATAACTGCTCAGTCTTTAGTGAACAGCACAGCGTGTGAGATAACCTTTGTGCTTTCTGATGCAGCCGTCACACTGCTTCGAAGATCATCAAACAATTCCCAGACACACGGAGCTCGCTTGCAGTAAGACACATAATGTCCAAGAGAATCCTGGGTCAGCGCATCCTGGTAGCCAATGACTGCCCTCAAAGTAAATGTTTCTCCTAGGAGAAACAGATTGGAGGGATATTCGCTCAAGGCAAATTCTTTGTGCCTTGAATCCATTTGTGAAGGAGCAGTGATGTTGCCTCTAAGGTCTGTGTCAATCTATAGAAGTTCTCCCAGGCTGTAACTGTGGCTGACTTTTCCTGCACAGAGAACTTTTCCCGATGTCTGTTCTTCTGTTTTTAATTCAGTGGGGCCGTTGGATGGATTTTGGATTGGCCTGAGACAGCAAGATTCAGGAAGGTTTAAAGAACTCTCCAAAGCAGCCTGTAGGTGACCAATACCAAATGTCTGCAGAACATCAACAGAAACGGAGACAAATGTAACCTCCCTGATTGTACGTATGGCGAGGCTGCAGTACTGTGACGAGCATTGTTTAATAAAATAAACACAACTCCTCACATCGTCCAGCACTCTGTTTATTGGCTTCTAAAGTGTTGGATGTTGGATGTCAGTTTCTGGGGCAGCAGCTGTGTAATTCACATTTCTGACTGTGGAATCCTCTTGAACTTTTGCAGAAAAAATCAGCATGTTTCCCTCAATAAAGTTAAGATGGTGAGTAATGAAACAGTCTACCTGAATGGGTAGCTTTTCGTGCTTGAAAAGACCATGTTTAATATTCTTGAACTCCGCTTCAACAGAGGCAGAACTTGCTGTGAGATGGGTGCTTTGGAAGGCAGGGACCATTATTCCAGTCCAGAGTGGTAAATAGCCCACAAGCCTCACAATGTGAGGAATAATTTCTGGGAGATAATGCATGTTGTCCCGGTCCCCTTCTGCCATGGCTTGAGACCTGCTCTCCTTGCAAATTTCTGTTCCCCACTGTCTGAGATCTGTCTGTATTTCAATAAAGTTTGCCTCTCCATCCAGTTCCTCTTCATCTGGAAACATCACTGACTCTTCTGCAATTTGTGCTTTTAGGTATTGTTTGCAGCTTTCAGATGTGAGAGGAGCTCCAGAATGGTCACTGCCCTCTGCCTCACTGAGTGCCACAACACCAATGGCATGTATGAGATCTGTGGCATGTTTTAGGGATTGTGGCTTCATCAACTGTGCGATGGACCTCACAAAGAAATCTTTAATTCTATGTGCTTTGTTTTTGAGGCAGTCCCACCGGCAGATCATCTTAATGCAGTGTGCAACATCAAGCCTGACAAAACATGGGGGGGGGGGGAGTTTGGCAGATTGCTTTCCAAGTAAGACTTAAGGTCAGGATGAGGTGTGAATGCTTTAACCTGTGCTCGTAGAAGAGCCGTGAGAAATCACTCACCACCTCTTTTGGTACTTGTGCACCTGCACAAATCCACTCAGCCATCCAGTGAGATATTACAAGTACATCATGTCTCTCTGACAACATTCGTATCACAGGGACAGAGGAGCTGTTATGTCCTTTCAGAACACCCTGGTAAAGGAAGATGTGCCCAGGATTTCCATTTGGTCTGTCCAGTTTCCTGACCACTGAACCAGTTGCATCGAAAGACACATACTGTTGAGGCTCTTTCTTTTCAAAGTTTAAAATTACAATAAAAAGTTTTTCATTTTATATTGGTTCATTGAATTTTATTGTCTGCAAATGTTATAACACAGTATGCATTATTTAATTGTACATAAAACAGTATTCGATGAAAGACACTCGAGGCTTTTGTAGATAAGTAAACAAATTTAATCAGAATTGGCACAAACCAGCACAGGTTTCCATTGCGTTTGAATATGATGGTAAGTTACGTCAGCTCCTGAGGGGAAAAAAATAAAGCAGCACAAACAAAATGTTTACAAATCTCAATAGCCATTAGAAGCACAGTTGTCCAGAAAAGTTTTCACTGCTATTGATATTGAGTGATATGTGACCGCCCACATTAAATTATTCATATAGTGGAGAGCAATATGCTTTACAAACAAAACTTTTAGCGGCACAAATCAGCACAATCCTAGCACTAAGCAGCACAATCATCTAAAATAGTTTTCTGTCAGTTTTAAGTTTGTTTGGGGGTAGGTGACGTCACCAGCCACAATAACGCTAATATCTTGAAAAATAAAGCAGCACAAGTAAAACTTTTAGCGGCACAAATCAGCACAATCCTAGCACTAAGCAGCACAATCATCTAAAATAGTTTTCTGTCAGTTTTAAGTTTGTTTGGGGGTAGGTAACGTCACCAGCCATAATAACGCTAATATCTCGAAAAATAAAGCAGCACAATTAAAACTTTTAGCGGCACAAATCAGCACAATCCTAGCTCTAAGCAGCACAATCGTTTAAAATAGTTTTCTGTCAGTTTTAAGTTTGTTTGGGGGTAGGTGACGTCACCAGCCACAATAACGCTAATATCTCGAAAAATAAAGCAGCACAATTAAAACTTTTAGCAGCACAAATCAGCACAATCCTAGCACTAACGAAGCGTACCGTTTTCGTGCGATTTGGAGTTTGATGGGGGGCTGAGTGACGTCATCCGCCTGTCAAAAAACGTTAATATCTCAAAAAATAAAGCAGCACAAACAAAACTTTTTACGGCACAAACCAGCACAATCCTAGCACTAACGAAGTGTACCGTTTTCGTGCGATTTGGAGTTTGATGGGGGCCGGTGACCTCTGGATGACCTATAAAATAATGTTTAATATCTCAAAATCTATAACAGCACAAAATATGATTCCAACGGCACAAATCAGCACAAATCTAGCACTAAGAGCACAAGTATAAGAGGAAGGCGGAGCGCGTAGGTGGGGGGCCAACTTCACGGAGATGAACTCCGCCGTGCGCGATACGGAGGACAATTGTAAACGCGCAAACGTTGAGACAGAAATTACATGCCATCATATAAATAACATAATGCTATTTAGTTTAATAAAAGAAAAAAGCAAAGACCTGTTATATATAAATTACTTCTGTCGTTATTCGACGAAAATAAAATAAAATTAACTTGACCTTCAAGGGGGCGGGGGGTGCCGTTGGGGGGGCGGGGCGCCCCCCTAATATAATGGTAAGGGAAACACTGCGTTCTGGTCACGGCGGGGTCTTAGTTTTAATACTCACTGTTCTCAACTGGCTCTCGGTCTTCATATTCTCTGGCCTCGTTCAGGTGTTGGTCTCGATACTCTTGTCCGGGTCTTGGTCTCAATACTTCAAGGCCTAGGCCAGGTCTTGGTTTCAGTCAAGGTTGTCACTAGTGGACTAGTGTCCGCTAGGTGACAGTATTGCATGGGGACTGTGCTGTAGCAATAGTTGATCATCATTGGAGAATGTGGTTTTTGAGTTAGGAAAGGCAGGTATCATGTTAGCACTTGTTATGCCTCAAAACATTATTAAATGGTGCAGCACTGAGAGGCTCTCCACGGGCGCTAGCTCCTGGCTGCTAGCTATTGGTGCTCTACTTCCTCTGAGACAGATTGAATTCCGAACTGAGCTATTGAGTGAACTGTGCTTTGTGGCTACTTCCTGCTTTTGAGATAATAAAGAACTGTCTGTGAACTCGCAATTGGGTCCTTTTGCTTCCCTCGCACCTAAAAGAAAAAAATGTTGACAATATTGTAGCTCCACTCTTCCCTCCCATACTCATCCAGAGACTCCCGGAGGCTTCGCCCACCAGCTCCTCACCCTAACCACCATATTCATCTGGAGATGTTCCGGCGCCCCGGAGGTCTTCGTCCACCATCTCAGCTAACAACCGGATTCACTTGGAGATGTTTCGGCACCCCCTGGACCTACACCTAACACAGTCATCATCTGTTTATACTATATTATCTGTTTATACTACCATATCATCTGTTTATACTATATTTTATATAAATCACACTGCTGTTGTTGCCCAAATGAGGATGGGTTCTCCTTTTGAGTCCGGTTCCTCCTAAGGTTTCTTCCAAAAGGGAGTTTTTCCTTGCCACAGTCGTCCCAGGCTTGCTCATCAGAGACATATACACCACTTATTAATGAGTTTTTGAGTTTAAACTTGTTGGTTTACTGTAAAGCTGCTTTGAGACAATGTCTGTTGTGAAAAGCTCTATACAAATGAACTTGAACTTGAACTTGAACTTGAACTTGAACTTGAACTTGTAGCGAGGCCAAGAATCACTCGGAAGGGGTTTTAGCGCAAACACCCAGAGTGTTGCTTTTTTTACAGGTGCACTGTGTAAATAGTGGTAATCTGTGGTGAACGTGCTCTGTTCTTCGGTGATGGTGAGTGTTGCTGCGGGTGATAGCTGTGCGTCCTCTTCTTCCTTGTGGAACCCAAGTCGAGGGGTGAGTGGATCAAGCGGTCCAGGCTCAGCTGCTCTCTACGGGAAGGAGGGAAATGGCAATCAGTCACACATCTTTCTGGAGTACAATGCTCGTTGTTTCTGGGTCACTGGTCTCCTTTTATTCCCATTCCGCTGAGTGGAGTCAGGTGTGCCTGGGCAGCACTGATTTTATCTCCCAGGCGTGTGTTGTTGGATTGAATGGTCACTGTCACAATATGTTAAATGAAAATTGCCCCTTGCAATTAGGCTAAATGGTTTTCACAATCAATACATTTTAATTTAAAAAATAAGTACACCTAGTGGCTCTGTCTGTCTCGCTCCCTGTTCCTGGCTGCTGTTCCTTCCAGCCCCAATCCGAAAAACAGAGACTCTCACAACTTTTTTTTTTTATTATTGATTTTTTTTTTCACCGAAGCCTTTATTGATTTTTATTTTAACTGAAAGGACAATGGAGTGACAGGAAATGTGGAGAAACAATGGGGCAGGATAGGAAAAACGACAGGCTCGGGATTCTACCCTGCGTCGGCCCTGCACAACCGCACATTTGTGTCCTGCGTGTTACACACTATGCCATTCCAGAGAACAGACTGTTAACTAATTAACTGTTCTTCTAAAGCACTTCATAGACCGTGGACTTAGCTTGAACCTCTTTTCTGAGCACTTCTTATAATTAACAGCTTGTTGTGGTTTTTTTTCTTGTCACTTTGGATAAAAGCTTCTGCTAAACACAAACATGTAAATGCATCTTAAAGTAGCAAGCAGTACAAAAATCAGTTGTGATGGGCACACAAGAACCAAAGGGAACCTGCTCTACTCTGACATCAGCCTCTAGTGGCCAATCAGATTCATTTTATGTTTTGCAACGTTTAGCTTCAGGTCTCTTCTTAAAAATCTTATGTTCTGAACCTTGAAAATGTTCGAATATTACCTCAGTTTAGAACTTGCTGTATTTTTGTCCATCGATTACTCACGAACACTTTTCTGTTCTTTTATTTGTTCGTAAAATTACGTTTAGGGTAAGTAATACTGAATATAAATAAAACAGTTAAAAATATCTAAATCATATTAATGATGATGATAAAAATAATAATTGAAGCAAAAGGATATTACATTACAACTTCAGGCCGATGCAGAATTAACCCTGATGGATTCACCTACCCCGATGCATCGGGTTCTGTTTGAGCACAACAGAATACAAGGCACTGCTGTTCAAATAACTGCGTTTCAAAGTTTCTCCTGCGCTGCGTCTCTTGAATTCTTGGATTGTAATGTTTAAAAAGCACCGCTAGAGGGCGAACAAATCACAGTCGAGCGCCAGACAGAAAGCATCAGTAGTGGGCGGAGAAGAAGAGGGGAAGAAGGGGAAGAAACGGCTTGTTTGGTTGGAGGGGTGACGGACGGGTCGAGGGTTTTGTCCCATACGCATCGCATTTGAGCCGTGCACGCAAGCAACGGGCAGCTAGAGCCCGGAGGAGCAGGGGACTCGGTGACGGAAATACTGCGCTTTTGTTTCTCTCTCATCTTCCACGGGTTTAAGGGCTTCTTCGGCGACGGCGGAGACAATCCCGCTGCCCGGGAAAGAAGGCTGGAAGTCGGGATCGCTTCCAGCCTGCAGGGCCGTGCGCCTTGACTCTGTACCCGGAGTTTGGTGTGGCAGTTGAGGCTTGGTGGATGGGATGGAGCAGGGACCATCTGGTGCCGGTGGGTTTGGATTCTTTTCCAATAAATATTGTCCAGCTCCAATGGTTTAAATCTTTGTCAGTTTTGTTATTATAAAAGGAATGCTACGATGAACGTTATTACCTGCATGTAACTGACCAGCACCCAATTGATGAAAAATCAGACCAGTTTTTTTCAGTCTTTTACCGAAAGTGTTTTGGTTTGCAAACTAAAGGGAAAGAGTAAATAATGCCACACTTTTTATTTGCAGTGTTCTATGATTGCATTGTAACATTTAGAAATGACACTTTGTCGCATTCAGAGAACACGTTGTAACTTTTTAAAAGAACATGGCATCAAATTTTGTAACATTGTAAAAGAATACCGTAACATTAGAAAACAACTTTGAAACATTAGAACATCACCTTTTGTAACGTTTTAAAAGAAATCTTTGTTACATTCAGAAGCGACCCTTTGTAACATTTAATTCTGTAATACACTAAAATCACTTTGTGTTACCATCCAACTAATATTCTGAAGAAACACAATATTCTAAAAGATCACTGTAATGTTAGTAAAGTAAATACAATCTCAATTAAAAAAAAAGCATTTGTACCGTTCTAAAAGAATACTGTGTTTTTTTTTGGAATGTTGTGATGGTGTTCGTTTAGACCGTCACACAAATAACACGTGCCATATTAAACCAACACATTGTATCACATCATGTAATGCTGCAAACACAGTGTAACACTGCAAATAAGCTCTGTATAACATCTTTAAAAAACACTCTGTAGTGCTGCAAACAAACACCATGTGACATTGCAAACGGACACTGCATAACACTCAAGATAAACAAAGTGCAACGCTGTAAACAAACACAAGATATCAATCTAAACAGTGTGTAATGGTAGAACAAACACCATGAAACAATGCAAATGAGCACAGTGAAATATTCTAAACAAACAGGTGTAAAGGCCGTTAAACACCTATGAGTTTTTTTAATCTATAGTCTTAATTACACACCAGCAGGAAAAAACACAAGAAAGATTAACAGTGCAAGGTTATGTGTCTGGAGCACAAGAATAGGATTATTTTCAAAAATGGGGGCACACAAGTTTTCATTTCATTAATTGGGTTAAAAAAACAAAACAAATATAAACCCCCTTTTGAATCAAACCACTGTTTATATTGCCGTCTATGCCTTTGTATCTCTGCAACTTTTCGTTGCTCTAGATGTGGCTCTTCCATTGGCTACAGATAAACACAAACGTTATTTTAGTCAGAACACACTGCACGATTGTGACTCGCCAATGGCACAAATGTTTATGACGCATTTTGCTGTCAGAGTAAGTCTTTGGTACTTCAATCTGTGCGATTGTCACACACGTACATGAACCCTGATTTGCCTAGGATTCTGGTAATAAACTCAATATCGGGGCTAAAATTGAGCGTCTGAAACCAGCTTTAAATAGAAGTGGTTTGTTTTTCAGAAAATGAGTTGTTTGGCTTTATACAAGCGATCGTTCATCGTTCAAACTGCTTCTGCGCAACAGTGAAATAAAGTTCACCAAAACACAAGAGAAAGATGCAGGAGCTGAAGACGCAGCCGTAAAAGTGACTCATAGGTGTGTAAAGGCTTTAATGCTGAACACAATGGGCACTTTTCCACTTGCTGTACATTTCCGTTTAGCGTGGCTTTAACCTTTGCGCTGGTTGGGGCTCTGGAGCCGACACCATTTCTGCAACGGCTTCAAGGAGGTACTAGAACCGACAGCATCGCTCTGAACTGACACCATTCTCTTGATTGCCCGTGCAAGCAGGACGTACTCTGGTGTTCGGGATCCATTGTTGTTTGCCAGATAATTCCTGATCTTATGTCGCAGTCATTACTTCGTCAAGGAAGTCATGGCGTGAATATACTCTGACGATGGCTATTACAACACAGCCCCTCTGACGCGACACTATAGCTTACGGAAAAGCAAGCAAGCAGGCCGAACTGAACTGAACTGTGCTGAGCTGTGCCGTGCAGTGGAAAAAGTGCCAAACAACATGCTAAACATTAATGCAAACGAAAAGCTAAGGTATCTCTATTTTTTCTCTAGTTTTTTTTTCATCATTCTTTTATGCCACAAGTGTCAAACTCAAGGCCCGTGGGCCAGATGTGGCCCGCCAAGTAATCTAATGTGGCCCGCGAGAGCTTAAAAGTTTTGGGTGTCTAAAAAAAAAAAAAACGGAAACGGAAAAAACTACATTTCCCACAATGCCTTTGGCCTACGGTAGTCGCAACGGTGTTTCCGCATCCATACTCACGAGTGAAACTGCAGAGCTGCCGTTTCTCACACATTGAACGTAAGACTCTCGCATTTGAGTGATCTCTCGCGCCACACTAAATTTCAAGATGTGAAATGGGCGGAGCTAATAGTTTATCTGTGATCTGTTTCTTGAGCCTGATGATAAAAGATAATGATCGATATGCATCGTCTTCAGTCTGTGAGGGTTTTTTTTTTTTGCTAAACAAATGACAAAAATGCTATTTTTCTTTATTCACTTGGACAGTTTGATCCTTCATTAATGGAGTTATGTGCGTTTTCGTAAGCTGACAAAAATCAAAAGGATTTATATTAGAACAGCAAGCATACAATTGTTTCTATGCAACTGAATTCTCACTTGAATTCTCAAGTTATAAATAATGAGTTATTTAACATTAAGGAGTAGTTACATTTATTCTACATTACATTTGATTACATTGTTTTATATTTATAAGTTACATCTGGCCCTTTGAGGACAGCCATTATGCTAATGTGGCCCTCGGTGAAAATGAGTTTGAGACCCCTCTTTTATGCGTTCATTTGTTTTATGTTATCATTACCATAGAACCTCTGTTTGGTCTATCTGTTCTGCAGATCTTCAGATGCTTGACCAATTCACTGATGATTGACAGCTGACAGGACAGGCTTTCAAATGCTTCAGAAAATTAATCTAATTCCTACAGATGCCCGAATTTAGTGATCAAACCAAGAACAATGCTCCACTACAGCAGCGTTTCAAGAAGGAGAAGCATGAACTCATCGCTTCTATCGTGAAAATTCACAAAAAGTCTTTTGAACATGCGATGCATTACAAAGTGTGAAAATCCAAATTTCAAAACTCTGAAATGAGATTCAGTTTGCATCAAGTTTATACTTGAATAATTAAAAACTGGCACTCTGTATAATTTATTTGATTCGGGGAAATGGGGATGTTGTCCTGGGTCAGGGGTCGTGGGAAGACGTAAGACTGAATCCCGCCTTGGGCAGATGCTGCAGGGTGAAAGTGACCCCAAAGGGTCTTTATTGATCCTGTTGAACGTGTTTCAGTCCAATGTTAGCCGTTTCAACCCCATAGACCAGATACATTACCACATTTATATTTATACAGGTTTGAAAGAGAGTAATGTGGTTTGTTTTGATTGCATGGTAATTTAAAAAGTTTCTTTTAATCGACAGTTGTTTTTTTCTTAAGTGTCAATGGAATGGTTTATGAGGACGTCTAAAACATGTTCCTAATATTGTAATGGTGGTAGAGAGCTGTCTTTTACTCCTATTTATATAAAATAATTTGTATTTAATTTTTATATAGTTTATTGTTATATAATATTTGATATAAATAAATGTGTGAATGCGTTTGATTTTCTTTTGTGCCCTTGAACCTTCCAGATCAGTCTTTAAAGCTTGTATTGCAGCGGGACGCACCAAACTTCTAGATTTAGTTGTGTTTGTTCCTGAATTAAGAAGGTGGTCTTTATGAATGGTTCCTCTCTGGTTCTTGTGCACTTCACTCCATTATGCAGAATATCAGCTGGGACTGTGAACCAGGGTCAAATATTAAAGAAAATACTTGTTCTTTCAGACGTCCCCTCACATCTGCTTTCTTCATGACCTCAGTGCTCAAGAATCATTGATTTATTATGGCGTTTCCCTATTTAGGGCATCACAGATCCATAAGAATCAGAGGAAAAGGGATTTCCGTCCGTCATAAAAGCACATATTTCATATGCCACTGAATACTTTGTGGAACAAGGATCAATAGGTGACCCGTATGAATTTCATTACGATCAAGGACTGGAAACATTTGGGGAAAAATGTTAGAAGAAAGAAGTTCTTCTACAGCGCAAGTTATAGGCTTGTTGGAGATGAACCGTGGCTTTATATCACGTGGATGGGCAATCCACGGATCTGACATTTAATCAAAATGTAAATTCTGCAGAGAATCGTAGTTCTGGTTCAAACGGATGGACTTTTAGAGTGTTCTCATCGCTGCTGTATTCACACTGCTTTGACAGGTCGGTGACAGGGGATTTCATGCTGCATGACTGTACAGTAGGAAGAAAAACAGACCACTTTCTTTCCCAAACTACGTCTCACAGACTGATCACTCGTGAGACTGGAAAACATTATTCCCTGGGTCCAAATAGAGAGGAAAGAAGGGCTTTTGAACTGAAACCATTGTTGATCCTGCTGCCTATTTTTGTAACGCTGACTCCCCTCTGCCCTGGATGCTGCTCTTTCATTGGCTGCAGGTAATTGTTGATGTTATTTCTAGTCAGAACACATTTCATTCGCATGATTCGGAGTTGTTAACCACAGCTCCAGATAATTAGTATGCCAAATATTCGGGAGGGAGTGGGAGGTCACAACGTACTTGTCACAACTCCTAATGATGAATTTAATATCAACTTGCTTTATTAACACTATTATCCCATTGAATCTGTGAAGCTGGAAGTAAAATGGTCAGCAGTGGTCCACGGATGCTGTAACCAGTAACAATGTCTATGTTACTTGCATAACCCTTGTTTCCTGAAGGAGGGTACTTCGATGTATCAACAGGAATCTGACTGATGGGAACAATCTTACCCGAGAGGGACCAGAGTCCGCTAAGGAACCTGTACGTTCCCTTTCAGGATTCGGGAGAGGCGCATCATCAGGAATCTGACTGATGAGAACCCTTTATAAAGGCCAATGCCAGAGGTTCTTCGATACAGGCCGACACTAAGTGTTTTGGCCCGCATTGAATTTATTTCTGTATTTCGGCCCATTTCTTACACATGCCTCCATTCATTGATGCAGACAGTGATGATTTTTCTTGATACCTTCCCAGCCCGGCTTGCTTCATCTCATTTATGGAAAATCATCATAATTTGTGGGCTGCCTTTAGTACAAATGTCTTTGCTACCAAAGTGCTCTGAACCGAGCCAAGGCGTGGGTGCCATACTATTCAGTGACAAAGTGGCCCAAAGGTGCTCTGTAACAAGTCACAAAAATCACGGTCATGTCAGATTTCCATTTTTGAGAAAGGTTAATTGATAGAAGGCTACATATGTAAAACCAACTAAGATTCATTTAGCTTGTTCATTTTGGGCTTGATGCTCTCCAGTTTTTGCCGGTCCTTGGTCTATACCAGTGGTTCTCAAAGCCCGCCAGGGAAATAATGGGGAAGAGAAGTGCCACTGAAGTCGCACAGACCCAGGCAGCTCATTGAAAAGCTAACGTGGTTAAATACAGAAAATATGACGAAGCATATCTTGCTCTCGGCTTCAGTGTTAATGTCGTTGGAGAGGAGGAAAGGCCGATGTGTGCCCTATGCCTAAAAACACTGGCAGCAGACAGCATGAAACCTACAAAATTAAGGACACATTGAGACCATGGATCCGAATGATGTTCAAAAGCCACTTTGGTTTTTTAAAAGAAAACTCAATCGATATCATGGGCAGCAAACACGTTTTGTAAAAGCCACTACTACAGCAACAGCGCAAGCGTAGCTGCCTTCTTACAAAATTGCATTGCATTTGCAATCGCGTTGCACAATGCAAGAAATCTCACACATTTGCAGAAGAGTTGATTCTTTCCGCTGCCATAGATATGGTGTCAGTTATGCTTGATGAGGCGAGTGTCGTGAAATTAAAGATCATCCCAGTGTCAAATGACACCATATCAAGACGAATTTGTAGCATTGCAAATGACATTGAGGAACAACTCATTGAGAAAATTAGAGGAAAGCGCTTTGTACTTCAAGTCGACGAGGCCACGCATAGCAACAAGGACAGTTTGTTAATAACGTAAGTACGATTTGTTGATTTTATGCAGTGAATGTGCTTAGGCTACTTAAATAGTTGAAAATACTGATTCAAGATGTTTCCTTCAGCAGCATCTGTAAAATATTTTTTTATTAGAAATTAATTTAAATTATAATTAATGTTGTCTTTTATGTTATTTTCTCTTTTTTGACGTTTCAAGTGACGCAGGTGTTTTTTTTCACTGCAAGTCGTTCAATTAAAAAAAAACATACATTTTTCATTATTTGTAGTGAAATTATTTGGTAGTCTGTGGTGTGGTAGGAGTTCAGAGAGCTTCGTGAGTGATGGGGGGGCAAGGGTGGGGAGCGTGATGGGGGCCCAGATTCTTAAAAAAATTTAAAGGGGGGGCTCGACCAAAAAAGTTTAAGAACCACTGGTCTATACTTTCTGGACTTGATAGTCTTGGGGTCGATACTCTCCAGTTGTTGCTTGTCCTTGGTCTCTGTGTTCTCCGGTCTTGGCTTAGTCTTGTGCTCGATACTCTCCGGTCTCGACCGAGTCTCGCCCTCAATTTTCGCCGGCCCTTGGTCTCTATATCTTAGTCTTGATATTCTCTGATCTTAGCTGAGTGTTGGTCCAGATACTTTCTGATCTCGGTTGACCACTAGTCTTTGTCAGAGTGATCTTGACTTAAAAATAGTCTTAAAAATAAAAAAGTTTTAAAAATAGAACGATGTAGCAGAGTGAAAAAATAAAAGCGACACTAGAAGATGTGAACTAGGAAAAGAAATGAACCTCATTCAAATGGTGTTGCTTCCCTCATGATCGGGAGTCTGTGGAGATCGTAGTGTTCTGGGCTGGTTTTGCCATTAAACAATGTATGTGATGAACCTAAATGGGTTCAACAGTGTCTTGAGAATCACCTCAAGTGAACCAATCATCACATTAGTGAATCTTTTCAGAAACATGTACATTCTTTGTGAACTAGACCTTTGATGAAGTGTTTTCAGTTGTTTCACATTCGCTCATCCAGGTTACGACCGAGCAAAGGGGGCGTGACTACCCGCTGGTTGATGCATTGCAAAAGATTGATGACCATCCCTCGGTTTAACTTTGTGCTCCTCACTGACACTTTATGGAATAAAAAGTCCAAGGTCTCTGGAACCCCCACATATCCCCATCTCTCCTGATCTCCATGACAATATGTGTGGCTGTGCTGTTGCCATGGTGAGACTGGGAATGTTTTGGGGCCCTGTGTTTGTGTGTGCTGATGTGGAGGCGTGGAGGGGCTCCTCTGCCTGCCCTGCTAGAGAAGGAGGGCAGCTGGGCTCTTTGTTATTATGGCGGAGGGTGTGTTCTGCATGGGCCAGAAGGTTAGAGGCATCAGAGTTCTAGACGCCGTTGCTCTACAATAGTTTTCATGTCTGAGCTGCTGTTTCATAAATTTCTGTTTTGTCGAAATCATGATAAAGTCGCCCAACGATAAAGTTTTTCCTTTCTGTTTTTGTATTCCCCAAATTTTATTATTGATGAAGCATGTCTTGAAGTGACGAATGAAGGTTTAGATTTCAGATCCAAAGTTTATAATTTCATGACTCATTTGCATAACTTTAACACATTTGCATAAATCTAGTCTATGAAACAACATCTGCTAGTTTGAACCGTGCCCTGTTACCAGTGGACCAATCACATCAGAGCGCTTCATTTGACCAATCAGCAGAGAGAGGGCTCAAAAGAGGGGTTTAAAGGGGGGATATCTTTAAATGAAAGAACCCTGAGGTTCACAGAGAACTGTGTGTTTGAAATGTTTTCGTGAGAAACCAACCGTTGGTTATAATGAGCAATAATATATGCATAACCTGATTAATATACTTCCAATATAATTCCCTCAGGCCATCCATCAGTTGTGCTTATTTACAGGATGCATTTTACTTTGAAGAGCATTTGTTAGAAAATACACAGTTGTTTGCTCTTAACTTTCATTGTGAACTCATTAATAATAAGTGCATTGCTTTGGGATGTGTCACACGCTATGCTTTGACTTCCGTCCCCTGCTTTTGTTTTTTTTTTGGGTGTGTAGTGACTGATGACCTTGATTAATTCAGCCTGCAGCCTGCACACATTATGAACAAATCCTCAAGAAATCTGAAGAGAGGCACATGCTTTAGTTCTGAATGTTATCGGCCCGCTGTTGGATGTAGACAATGCAGAGGGACAAAATATGCCATCATACAAGTACACCTTTTTTATTGGAACTAAAAGGTCTGAATATTTACTTTCAAAACATTTATTTCCAAAACACTGACCATCTTTAAAAAGTTTACATTATAAATATAGATTTTTTTGAGTAGCCTAATATAAACTCATAAGTAGCCTAATATTTTAACCTCTTAACTTTCAATTTTTGCCTTCCCACCCCCCTCACGGTTTGCCCTCCATCCCCTTTGTTCCTTTCTCCTGCTTTTGTCTCGTTTTGAGACACACTCACTTGTCACCGGATCCCATAATCCTTCAAACTCCCCCTGAACCACCCCCTCTAAACGTGCACCTAAGTAGAGATGTTAAAACTCGATGCACAATATCAGCAAAAATTAGATTTCATCACAAATCTTTATGCTGCTAACGTGTCTGTAAAGTATGGTTTTAGAAAGGAAAAAATGCTTATGATGCTTTTATTGTTTTGTGATTGGCAACATTTATATTGGAGATCACTTTCTTAGAAGGTACAAATAGAAAATAATAATAAAAAAAGTTTTTTATTTCAGTCATTTCATTCAAAAAGTGAAACTTGTATGTGTTCATTCATTCCATACAGAAGTGTTTATTTTAACCAACGATGAGAATTCTAAATTCATTAATCTCAGGAAATTAGATTATGAAAATGTTCTGTATTGAAAACACTTTAATCAGCTGATTAACTCAAATGCTCTTTAAATTGTCTCTCTAGTTAGGGAACTTTTTCATGAAATTCTTATTATTTGAGCTGTATTTGTACCATTTTTTTTATTTCCAGTATCAATATTATAGTATATTGCCTTTATCTTATAGAGATATTATGTGTTACGGGGGAACAAGTAATCTTAAATTATTTTAGATGAGTAAAAGCAAACCCTACTATATACAGTTGTACCCCGAGATACGAAACTAATTCGTTCCAGGGTGGCGTTCGTATCTCGAATAATTCGTAGTTTTACGTGTAAAACACCTAACCCGTGCAACGGCTCTCAGACAACAGTGACGGGGTTTTCTTCATATTTTCCATTCATTGTACGCTATTTTATGATCCCTCTCTTTGTACAGTGCCCGTGGGGGCGTTCCCTCCGCCCTTGCAGCAGGTCTTTCAGGCTCCCCGCCGGCCGGGCATGGGCACGGTGGGCAAACCAATCAAGCTGCTCGCCAACTACTTTGAGGTGGAGATCCCCAAAATGGATGTGTACCATTACGAGGTGGACATCAAGCCAGACAAGTGTCCCCGGCGCGTCAACAGGTAAATGCCAAGAACCTTGCCAGGACTTTTGTTTTCACAGACCTATCTGCACATCTGGTTTTCTACAGTTTTATCATGTAGACTCAGGTGCCGTGTTAATAAGAACATTTTATTTAGGAATGATCCGATCACCTGATCAGAAACAGGGGTTTCATATCTTAATTAATTTATTTGGCAAAGAGCGAAGTGTGTGAGAACGAGGGAGATGGAGATTGTTTGCGTGTGTGTTGAAAAACTCAGGGGGGTTGAATAACTCCTCTGTAATGGTAGGGGAAACACTGTAAAGGTTTTCCTTCTCAACCAATGAGATATTGCTGATGAATGACGAGCATTTCTTTGCAGGGAGGTTGTGGAGTACATGGTGCAGCATTTCAAGCCGCAGCTTTTTGGTGACAGAAAGCCAGTGTATGATGGAAAGAAGAACATCTACACAGTTTTGGCGCTTCCAATCGGCAGCGAAAAGGTACAAAAAAGACTAAAAATATTTTATTATGTCTTCATTCAAAGTAGTTGTCTTCATAGTAATTTGACCTTAAATATATTTGACTTTTAATATTTGCCTTTGTTTGCTAAATCTGTCTGCTAAGCTTCCTGTGTGTTCATTTCAGGGAAGCATTTAATTACTCAAACTATTAATTTGGTTCAGTATTTGGGAATTGGTTTGTCTGATTCAGTGCGGTTGAAAAAGTACAGGTGCTGCTCATAGTTCGAATATCGTGAAAATTTGATTGATTTCAATAGTGGACTACTTCTGTGTTCTTCACAGAAATGATCAGTACGTTCTGGTTTCGCTATCACTATGTTCTACAGCCACTGTCTCCAGGATCTCTCCAAGATTAACGTCACAGATGTGCTTCGTATGTGTTCATTTAAATTCATTTAAATTCTACACTCTGTCGTTTAAACACAGTTCAATCTGAAATCTGGCTGAATGCACCGCTCATGCAGCTGCTTTTTAAGCTCCTACACTTCATTTTGCTGGGTCTAATGATGAAGGTTCGGGAATGCTACAGTAATTATTATCCAATGGTACGTGTGTAGTGGCACACCCCTCTGTCCACTCCCACACACTGGGTTCCGGTGCTTTAACTGGGTGGTCATTCCAGACAAAAAGCACTGACACAGCGCCAGTTATTAACTTCAATAATCTGTTCACTGCTAAAAATAATGTTTATTTTGCTAAAATAGGTACTGAAAGCCTTAGAGTTGCTGTATGTTCACACGCCACTGTTTCCAAAGGTTGACATCGGCAGAAAAACATAAAATTCCACTGCACCCAACAGACGATACTCCATTGCTTTCAGGAAGTGAAACTTGTGTAATGTACACAACTAAAGACATCCCAAAATCAGTGTCTCAGGCAATCAGAATATTACTTAAGACCAAAACAAAGAAAGGGTTCTATGCGTGGTGTGGCATGGAGTGGATCGGTCCGTGGCTCTGCTCAGGTGGTGCACCTAATTCCCCTTAGGTGTGAATGTGTGTGTTGCCCTGTGATGGACTGGCGACTGTCCAGGGTGTACCCCCGCCTCTTGGCACCAGCAGACCAACGTGACCCTGAAAGTGAATAAGCGGGCAGGAAAATGAACGTTGTGAAGTATAACCCACTGCCATCGTTACTGGAGACTCCCAAAGCTAAATAAGGTATTTGTCAAAATCCCAATAGAGGCTCATTAAACGAGATTCAGCTCTATGCAGATTAGTCCAGAACTGATGTCCTCGCGTTCCGAAGATCTAAAATCTGCTCGCGTGTTTAATGATGATCGGTTTTAACACTCTAGACGTCTCACTTAATTTTGTAACTCTTCCAGATCACCATTTTTAAAGTGTAAATGATCTGTTGTGGTTCTAATGGAATGCTCAGATTGTTTGATGCATCAATCCTTGTGTCTGTAAAGTGGTTTCTGCTTTTGAGAAACACTGTAGTTTGCTCCTCAAAGCGTTGCTCAAAACAAGGCAAGATTTTCTTCAGAGCAAAGTATTTTACGAAACTAAATACAAAAGAAAAGATGCTGGCTCGAGGGCGAGTGCATTGCTGCTGACGCCTCAGAGGTGACCATCAGCAGCACAAAGGTTTTTATCCAGAATAATGGTATGTTTATTCCAAGTATGAAAATTTGGAGAGTCCCCGCTCTGTGTTGCTATAGTTACCAGTAAACTGACCTGGAGCGACATGTTCACTTTAGCAACAGCGTAATCAGACAGACCAAGGTCTAAAACGAGACGCTGGCAACCTACAGGAACCATCACTGATCACTACTCACAAGTTTCCTTGATCTGGGAGTTGCAGGTTGACTTTGAAGTCACCATTCCTGGCGAAGGAAAGGATCGCATCTTCAAAGTGTCCATCCGATGGCTAGCCAAGGTGTCATGGAGGCTCCTGCAGGAGACGCTGGTGAGCGGACGACTCCAGGTCCCACTAGAATCCGTTCAGGCTCTTGATGTGGCCATGAGACACCTGGCGTCTATGAGGTAGAACCTCTATGCTTTTAGCTTTGTGATCCTGTTGACAATGATAGCATATACCAGTAGTCTCCAGCTACATGTGACCACCTCTTGCAGAGCACCAGCGGGAGAACAATCAGGTGATGTCTGCGTAAAGAGCCAGATCACATGACCACACAACTAGTCTTTTCATATCGTTGTATAGAAATCAAGTTTGTCTTTGTTCGGGTTCGGGATACGCAAATCAATCAGTGAACCGAAGAGAGCAACTATGATCGATTGAAGGGGTTGAGCTTTTATTTGGCTTTTATAGAGATTTTTAAGAGTAGATTGAATAAAAAAATAGTAAAAGGCCTGATTTGCCTCCACTGGGAGTGATGTGCTATCCACAAAACACATGTTCTCTTGTGATATTCGGAAACAAACGCGTGAGAGTCAAACTGTTTATTTTGCGCAGCCTGTAAGAACACTGATGGTTACATTCTTGACGACGGTTCGAATCCCTGTAACGGCAGCCTCAATTTTTCATTTTGCTTCAATGTTATTACTCATAAAGTAAAACAAAACTTTATTTAATCGATTATTGGATAGTTTATTTAACTTGTTGTGTTAAAGTGCGCTAAACACGACTTGTTTCACAAAAATTACGTTCAATTATTCATTTACTTGTTTCTGCCTCTCAGTGCAGCACAGCGCAAACATTTCAGGATCAGATTCTGACTCGAAACGCAACAACAGCGTCTATCGATATTAATAAGGTGTTGATAACTCAGTATTGAAGTTTCTCGTAAATAATCGCTCTAATCCCCCTCACACAGTAACTTTGCATACACGTCATGAATATTTAAATCAGTTACCAGGATGTGAGTAACTGGGGAGTAGTCACAAAGTTTTCCGAATTAAAATCTCAGCCCATTTCCAGAATAAGCCGGGGCTACAAAATGATTGAAAGTGATTTTAACTAAAAATAGAGACTTTTTGAGTAAAACTAGCTTATTTCCCATACAATTAGACCAATGTGAACAGTATATTATTAAAAATAAAACAATGTCATGGCCCCTGTAACACGATCAGTAAAACGGGTTGTGCACTTGCAGACACAGTTGCTGAGCCCTGCATGTGTCTCAAGCAGATTTCTCAGGGAAACAAAATGAAGTGTGTAAAAGAAGTTCTGTACGGGCAACAATTCGACAGAAAAGCATCTGGCTCACCCTGCACTGTCCGCGGGAGTTGTTGCGACAATGATAATGTTCTGTATTTCTGCTCACATGTGCTTCATATGGAAAATCAAGCTTGGTGCAGTCGTCATATCACCTACTGTGTCACCTTCTGATCACCAGTCCTTATCCACTGAGACCCCTTAGAACAAATACAAATGATCTGAACTGAATGCCAAAGAATAATTATCTTTATAACTTATAGTAATCGTATAAAATATATTATTAAATGAAACTCTATTGATTTATTCATCTTTAATTTTCTCATTCTCAGGGTTTAATTTAGCATCAAAGCATGTTTTATAGAAATATATGTTTTACTTTAGTTTAATCAAAGCACACTTCAATTCTTTTGCTGACTGAAATTACCGTAGTTAAAACTAAAAACAGATGAAACTGAACTAAATGAAAGTTTAGTCAAAAACTAAATGAAAGTTTCGTTCAGAGAGTGAATCTAGCCGCTGGCTTCTGCATTGCCAGGACCGTGTTTTCTCCTGACTGTCGCCACGGTGTGTTGATTGTATGTTACTTTTTAAATAACAATTTAAATACATGTTTCCGAGGTAAGCTGCTGTTTTTAATTCTCTGAAGAAAAAAAACGTTTAGTGCAGATCCGTGCATTTTCATTTTTTCAAGCGTTAATATATTTTGGGAGTGTTTAAATGCAGGCTTATTTATTTTGTAAACATCTAAAGTTGGGATGCCTGGTTTTAAACTGAACTGTTCGGTACACCCTCCTTGGTTCGAAACGTGCTTGTGAACCACGGTTTCTCATTTGAATAACTCCTGTATGTATTAATATTAGTTTCACATGAAAAGGCAGATGTTGCGGAAAGAAACACATGTCCGCAAGCAAATACCCAATCAATGAACTGCTCCTTTGTGTAAACATCCAATCAGGGAGCTCTAAAGTTTGAGGAGGGTGGGACTTCTCGTGTTTCACTCGACCAGTGAGCGAATTGTTATGAGGAGACGCCATCAACTTTTTAAAACTATGGTTCAAATATATTTGGCTTTACTGACGAATGAACCAAAAAGATGGAAAAAGAACGATAAACAAAAGTGTCTCCGTGTGCCAGCAATGATTTATCAGATATATTTAATCAAAAGGAAACCTTTGACACGACGGCTCATCTGACAGCTCTTCCTGGTTTCAGGACCCCTAGGTGCCCGTAACTTTTGCCTGCATTAAGACCCTCTCTACCTGCGCTAATCCGCTCGCTGCTGAAGAAGCTCATGCCCTCCTCAGACAATTCTTCATTTTATTGTTTTCATTTAAAGTGAAATTTTTATAGATGTGTCTTGATGCAGATTTAGCAAAATAAAGTGAATTCTATCAAGCTCCATTACTCGTTTATAAAAAAGTTACAATTTGCTGAGCCCAACTAAAAACTGTGGTTAAAAAAACTGTGAGCTTTGTGTACTGTTAATAATCTAAAGTGGTACGTTTGCACGTTGAAACATCTAGTGCTCCTCTATTCTGTTGGTATTAAATGCTTATTTAAATATTACCAGCAATGGTTATCTGTTAAGAGAATTAACCAAATTGCACATCTGGTTAAGTTTAGGGTTACGCTCACACAAACCTGACTACAGTCTGCAGCGAGGAATCTCTCGTTTGTTTTGACTCCACCCATCAGTCTCACGTTGGTGCTCTGAGAGTGGTGCAGCTCCAGCTGGAGATGTCTCGTGTTATGTCGCATTGTGACTGGTATTAGTTGATCATTAACCAGTGGCTAATGATGGGCTCAATACCAAAACACACACCTAGCATAAACCAGCTCTTTAAGCAGTTAATAATAATGCATTTTACTCTAGCGGCCTTTGAAGACTCCAGGTCTTGAAGGTCTAGAGTTGTGCTCAGATCTGAGGGATGGTGGCGCCTGGATATTAAGAGATTCATAAGAAGTGAGAGGGTGACGTGCAGCGTGATATTCTGAAAGCAGGCAAAACCTCTTTTAAACCTCACCCGAGCGAAGTAAACCAGCTCACACGCAGCACTGCTCGGAGTTGTGTGCGCTCAGCTTTTCTCCTTCTTTTGTTTTTATGGCGGGCTGTGCTTTTCTGCTGCATTATGCCATATTAAACCAGGGTTGAATCGGATTAATCCAATGCCATTTTTTTCTAAATGTATCTTACCAGCAAATGCAGACGTTCATGGGGTGGAATCCTGCTTCATTGGTTGATACTTTGACTTCATCTGTCCATCTATTTTCTTAGTCAGGGTCGCAGGGTTCTGCGGTTTCAGTCTCCAGGCCACAATATGAAAAAGACTTTAAGTTTCGCCATTAAAAAAAAAGCACATTTAGTTTAGAAAAAGCTTGTGAATGTTTGTTTCTAAAACTATAGTTACAATATACATGAGAATAATAAAATACTCTTGTTTTGTGCCTCGCTTTGTTTAATAACATGCTTTAACCTCTCTTCCAATGTGAATGTTGCATCTGCAGGTACACACCAGTGGGCCGCTCCTTCTTTTCTCCTCCTGAAGGGTACTACCATCCACTGGGAGGAGGCAGGGAGGTGTGGTTCGGCTTCCATCAGTCTGTGCGGCCGGCCATGTGGAAGATGATGCTCAACATCGATGGTGTGACTCACCTTCACTTCAATCTCTGGTTTGCTGTGTCGTATTCAAGCTTATGATGAGGAGCTATTTGATCAGAAACACAATAAGAACTGAATTAAGTAGCTGTGAATGTTTATCGTAAATGCTGCCGTAAAGAAAACAAATAAAGAAAGCGGATGAGCTCACCTACTGTCTTTATTAAATAACTTATTTTATCAGGGTAAAATCTAGATTTGACTTACAATAACATTTTTTTATTAGTTATAAACTGAGCATCTGATTTTTTTTTCTGTTTTCAGTATCAGCAACAGCCTTTTATAAAGCTCAGCCTGTCATCGAGTTCATGTGTGAAGTTCTGGACATCCGCAACATCGACGAACAGCCAAAGACTCTCACTGACTCGCAAAGGGTTCGCTTCACCAAGGAAATCAAGGGTGGGTGTGTGCTCTGTTTATTCTTTTAGCCTCTTCATTTCAATAGATTATATAGATTTCATAAAGCACCATGAAAAGTAAATAGTAAAAGTTGACCTAATCAAATAATAGAAGCCATCACAGATGTACATCACAGCAGTAACCTAGCAACAAAGGCTCCGCCCCTGACAAAATATTACAGCAGCCACCATTGACAGCACCATAGTACACTAGCACCAGGACAGTTCCCCTCTAGCAGCAGTTACCGGTAACTAGATGAACCCTTTATGACCTACGGGAGCGCCGGCAATCACATTTGCATATAAATATTTATATGCCGGTAAAACTGGAACCTCATAAGATAAATTAATAATTCTTTTTGCGAATGAAACAGAAGAAGTTAGACTTATATATGAAGTATGAAACATGCCTCATAGAGCCGTTTTTTTACCAAGAGTGGGTGTGTAGAAAACCAGTAAAAGTCGCAAAAAATCCTTTAAAAGTTTACACAATAAAAACATTATATTCCACACCGCGGGGGTTAACAGCACTTATGACTGCTTGTATAGTAACTAATTTTTTATTATTATACATTTATAAATAAATAAAGATAAATATAAATTTGAGTGTATCTCAAAAACTAAGAAATGAATTCACTCAGAATAAATTTCAGGGCTACCATCGATGCCTTTGAAACTAGCGATTCCTTTCCTTTGATGCTGCTACTCAAAACCTGTAGCTATGTGCTAACCTTAATTACAAAAACTTAGTGGCAATGGAACCTCAAACTCACTCCTTCACTCACTCCCCTCTTCACCCACTCCTTTCACTCCTTTTCTCACTCACCCTTCTCTCACTGATATTATCACTCAGTCCTTAACTCAACTCACTCTTTTACTCGATCACTTTTTCATACTCACTCTTTTCACTCCTTTATTTACGTTTTCACACTTACTCCTTCTCTCACACCTTTACTCACCTGTTCAAACTCACTCTTTCACTCACTCAAACTCTGACTCCCTCCTTCATCCACTTCTTTCAATCCTATTCTCACTATTTCACCCACTCCTTGACACACCCTTCTCTCACTTCTCTTATCACACTCCTGCACTCAAATACTTCTCTCACTCTTTTACTCGCTCACTCACTAATTTAACACACTCCTTTACTTACTCACTTTTTCACACTTACTCTTTCTCTCACACCTTTATGCACCTGTTGACACTTACTCCTTTACTCACTTCCAGACTCACTACATCTCTTGCTCCCTTACTTACTTCCACACTCGCTCTTTCTCTCACCCCTTGTCACATCTATACTCACTGACACACCCACCCTCTCATGGGTGCTTTTGTTTTTATGTTAATTTTGCCAAATGTAATAAAGAACCTTTATTTTCTGCTCTGCTTTTGGGTTCTACTTTCCACCACATCCAAACATGACACTTTTAACAAATGCATATGTACAAAAACTTTCAAGGGTTCTCTCGTGATCTAGTGTTCTGAGCTGATTGTTGATGCTCTGCTTGTGTGCTGGTGGCAGGTCTAAAGGTGGAGGTCACTCACTGCGGTCAGATGAAGAGAAAGTACCGGGTCTGCAATGTCACGCGGCGCCCTGCTAGTCACCAAACGTGAGTGTGCCCATCACATTTCCATGAGCATAGCATTCCACTAGCGTTAGTGATCAAAGCTGTGCATCCTCAGGTTTCCCTTGCAGCTGGAGAGCGGGCAGACTGTAGAGTGCACCGTGGCTCAATATTTCAAACAGAAGTACAACCTGCAGCTCAAGTACCCTCACCTGCCCTGTCTGCAGGTGGGCCAGGAGCAGAAACACACCTACCTGCCCCTGGAGGTGAGGACATCTTCATATTCTAGTGATCAGTCAGAATGCTCACAATACTTAAGTTTTCCTGAAGCTCAGATGCTCGATCATCCTCTGAACATATTCAAATTCCGTACTGGGAGAATGGAACTCATCTGCTATTGGTTCAGCTTTGGGTTCACAGGTAAGAGAGCGTCCTGTTGAACTCTGGATCATATTTAAATACATTAACATTACCTGTATTTTCAAATGAAAAAAAATTTAAAGCGGCCATTTTATTTTCAGTGTGATTCTTTTACTCAAAAATCCTGAGGGAGATTCGAGTGATTAATTAAAAGCAACTTCAATACTGAGCGATCAACTTTTTCTCAAAGCCACATCCATAGACGCTGTAATGGCGTTTGGGGGAAATGTTACACAATCTTTACCTCTATGAGCCAGAATCATGCAACCGCACCTTCACCACCTGGGCATCCGCTGCTTTAGTCATGAACGTTTTCTCAATAACGCCAGATAATTAAACTCCAGAAGAATTGATAAATACACCAGAACTGTAGATTAACAAGCCACTAAAGAAATGACCTCATTACACCACGACCAATCAGAGAGATGGAATGTGTCAATTGTCTGTTTTTATTGGCTGAACTGATCTGAATTGTTAGCGCTGCGCTGCTGGATTGAGCCAGAGACACTTTGAGAGAGAAACAGTGGATAATAGGTGTTTTTTCAGCTAAATAAAGCTGAAGTCGTCAAAAATGTAACCATGTCATGATATCGGGTTTCTAAAATATAGGCACCAAATATATTTATCAGGTAAGTGCCCTTGAATTTGTAATTATTCGAGGCATATCAACAGGGTCTGGGCTCACCCCTACCGTATTCAGACCCAAGAAATGCCCTGTTCACCACAGTCACATCGAATGATGAGCTTCAACTTCATTTACTAACGGAACTAACATTTATAGTTGTTAGCTACGTCATCGCGCACTTTTTTTCCAGATATCTCGAGAGAAGGCGTTGCTTTGTGGATAGCGCATCAATTCTGGGGGGGAGAATTCCAGCCTTTCATGTCCAGCCTTGACGTAACTAATCTCGTATGACTTTGTTAATGCTGTGAATAAAACCAGTTTTTAAAAGAAACAAACTCTATTTTGGTTCTGGTACGTCCATGTTTGATTTTTGATTAAATCTACTCTTAGAGATCACTATAAGGCTCAACATGTCATGCACCTCTTTAAGTGAAGTGTGAACCTTTAAAACGCCAATCTTTACGGGTTTAAGTAACTGGAGTGATTTGTTGTGCAGATCTCTTCTGGTCATAAATTGGTCAAATTGAAACAGAATTTCTAGAAACAATGAAGAGTTCAGTCAACTGGCCGGTATCTGTTGAAGTCCATTGCAAATGGTGTGAGCGGAGGAGGAGTGTTAAAATGAAAGTAATTAATGCTTTAGTCGAGCTCTGTGTTGTGATCATTCGCCCTGGGTCTCTGCTGTGGTTTCTCTCAGGTTTGCAATATCGTGGCCGGACAGCGGTGCATCAAGAAGCTGACGGATAATCAGACGTCCACCATGATCAAAGCCACAGCGCGCTCTGCTCCAGACCGACAGGAGGAGATCAGCAGACTGGTGAGAGACAGACAGTGTTGCCGCTCAGCTTCGGCTTGTTGAGGGCTGCCCTCTGGTGGCCAAGTTGCTTCAAAGCGTAAATAAAAAAACAAAAGTGCATAAACAAAAACCAAGATGGTTCTTATATTATTTTCTCCAACTTTTTACATGAACAGAAATTGCTTCCAGTACGTTTTTTTTCAGCACTGTTATTAGTATTGTTAAACTGAGTTACCAGTACTCAAAACCAGTTCCCAAACACCACTTTTTAATAACATATCATTCAAAAGCTGTACTTTGTTTCACTTTAACCTTGAAAATATTTTGAGCCGAACAGTTTCCATAAAGGTTTGAGTACTGGGTTCACAGGAGTTTCATTCTTTGGGCTTTAAGTAATTTATTAATGCTTGTTTAATATTTATTTACGTTTTAACTATTTTACTGAGATTATTTAAAGGTGTTTGTTCTGTAACAATATGCGAGCACATGTGTATGCGTTTGAAGGTGTACAGATGCTTTAATAAACAGGACATTTCTTTCTTCTTCAGATGAAGAATGCAAACTTTAACCTGGACCCATACATCCAAGAGTTTGGGATCAAGGTGAAAGATGACATGACGGAGGTGACCGGGCGAGTGCTTCCTGCTCCCATCCTGCAGTACGGTGGCCGGGTGAGAGAGGATTCTTTCGTTTTCTCCGCTGTGGCTCTTTGCTCTTATTTAAAAAAATATATAGATTTTTTTGTTTGTTTTTATTTATTATTTATTTATTGTTGACTCTTTGCTCTTAAAGGAAGAGTGCTTCTCAGTGTTTGGATAGGAAGGAACTGAGCTTTTGAACAGAAATGTGTCATTGCGTTGGGTGTTAGCCAATCACCGTAGTTCCGTGAAACGACTGAAGTGAAATATAAAAGTAAAGAAAACAGTTTTGCCGACATTTATAATGTCGAAATAAAATAAGATGTGCGCTTACAGTGAAGACAGTAAAGAATCGCCAGAACACCCCTGAGACTCAGCAGGTGCTTCAATGCCTCAGTTTAGAAAGCACTGGGAAAAGGAGGCATGGTCTTCTGTGAGTAAATGAGATGCAGGGAGGCTAATCACTGCTCAATCACGCATCACTCACTGTGTGTTTGTGCTTCCAGGAGCAGTGTAGAAGTGGAGGATTGCTCAAAAGATGACTTTGTTAATCACGGTTTCTGGTGATCATTGTTAACCATGGGAGCACAATCAAACTGTTTACTACTGTTGATTGTACCTGAGAGAGAAAGCAGGAATTTCAACAAACTCATCAAGCTCAGTTGTATTGACCAGATGCTAATTGGTAAATGGTCCCAGCATCCTTCATCAACCAATGCTCTTTCAAAAAGTGATTCAGAGGACAGATGAGTTTTCCTTGAATAAACCTGAGTCCAGAGTCGTTTGAGCATCGCCGGTGAAGACTGTCGTGCGTATTCAGCTGTTTTAACACATTCAGTGATTGGATTGTTCTCATCTGTTTCTCCTGCACATAACAGAACCCGGGGACAGTTACAGGGCAAGGTTACAGTCCGCAGCAGACAGAGAGCAGCGAACACAATCTCAGAAAAATGTGTTCTGCCATGTTGTGATTCTTTAACGCTTTTATGGATTGATCGTCACCTCCTCTAGTTTGGGGTTTTAGAATTGTTGCATATGCTCTTCTACCTGTCTCTGATCAGAATCGTGCCATCGCGACTCCAAACCAGGGTGTGTGGGACATGAGGGGGAAGCAGTTCTACAACGGCATTGAGATCAAAGTCTGGGCCATCGCTTGCTTCGCTCCGCAGAAACAATGTCGGGAAGAGGTGCTCAAGTAAGGAAACAAGTCGATGACCAGATCACTGTGTGACGCTCATGTGGGTGAAGTGACTCGCCCAATCAGAATGGACCTGACTGGGTCCAACACCAACCCTTTGGTTAAAAGACGACCAATGAATAAAACTAAGTGGAAAAAACTATTGAACTTTAAATAGATAACTATTGAAAATCACCATCAACATAATGTAATCTCTGAGGAATGAGTCGACTTTGTGCAGGTGCAGCTAGAAGAAATGATGCTGGTGTGAAGCAAAATGTAGAAACACCAAACATTTGATTTTAGATTTTTTCTTTAGACGCCAAAAAGATTACACCGGCAGGCAAAGAAAGAGACGGCGAGATGCGGATCACTGAACCGCCGCGGATCGAATCAGAAATACCAGTATCTGTGTCTGACACTGTTGAACCCATCTCTGCTTGAACCGGCCCCTTGATTTAATATCGACGTTCATTTTTTTAAAAAGCATTTATAGTGATGCCTTGGATTTAAAGCGTTTTGAAAAAAAAAAGTAGGGACGCACCAATACTGAGCTCATGTACTTGTACTCGTATTGTAACAACACTCAGATACCAAACACCGATACCCTGTGACGTCATGGACAGAGCTTTCCAGTGCTCCGAGACTCCGGATCAGCAGAATGTCGGGCTCAGTGGTGTGGAATTATTCCAGAATTAAGTATCCAGAGGAGGAACTAAAAGCAGTTCTTATAATATGATAAAATATCTGAAACTGAAACACAAAAGTGAGCGAGGAGAATGTGCCGCTAGCAGTAACCGGGAGAAATAGCGAGAGATAAGATGAGAGCCAAACAAATAACCGAGGTGCTTACACACTTCATTGTTCTTGACGATCAACCACTTTCAGATGCTGATAACGTCACCTTTTTAACATTTTAGAACCAAATTACGAGATTCCAAGTCACCGTGATGTCACCGATGAGGTAGTACCACAGTTACATGATACATGATAGTACCAGAAAAAAATACAGGTATTGTGCTCAGTCTTTTAAAAAATGGTATTGGTGCAGCCCTGAAAAAGATCTCTTTATAAAATAAATCATTATATCGGGATTTTAATTTATTTATGTTCGATTTGTGTGATTTGAAGATACTTTATGAAAGTTGATATGGACTTTATGAAATGTAGGTTTCCCACAAACCGCTTTCACACTAAAGAAAACACATTTTTACTCTTAATCACCCTTTCAGGAATTTCACAGATCAGCTGCGTAAGATCTCGAAGGATGCTGGGATGCCCATCCAGGGGCAGCCGTGTTTCTGTAAATACGCACAGGGAGCCGACAGCGTGGAGCCCATGTTCAGACACCTGAAGAACACCTACTCTGGCCTGCAGCTCATCATAGTGATCCTGCCTGGAAAAACACCCGTCTACGGTGAGCCTTATCTCGGGAGCGTTTGTGTCTGCTGTCACACGCGATTTCTTTCTATGGAGACTCTGAATAAAGTGAATTTATGGTATAAAGAAAGACTGTGCCGTCACATAATTTCAGTCTCGTGGAAGCAGTTGAGATGCTTTGAGCCTAATGAGCGAGTGCTTTATTCCTCAGCGGAGGTGAAGCGTGTTGGGGACACTCTCCTGGGAATGGCCACTCAGTGTGTGCAGGTGAAGAACGTGGTGAAGACCTCGCCTCAGACGCTCTCCAACCTCTGCCTCAAAATCAACGTGAAGCTCGGCGGCATCAACAACATCCTGGTGCCACATCAACGGTGAGAGAAGGTGCAGCATCGAGAACCTGCATCTGAAGCGCTCTCTGCATCCCTAGGGAAAGCATGGGCTGCCTTTGCAGTGACATCATCGCTCTGATGAGCTTTTATGATGTCACAAACCTCACGACATTTATAACCAAGCATTAAGTCAGAACATCCTCAAGCAATGTTCAATCCAGGTGTGGTGGTGGTAATGGTGATGGTGATGATGATGATGATGATGATAATGGGAAGGAGGATGTGTTATAATGAAGTCATAAAGCTGTGCAAGAGATTCTCGGATGTTTTCGATGTTTTTATTTGAATTTACCAACATGATTCCACACCGTCATGAAAAGGGTCTTCCCGAGGGCTTGGTGTACGTGTATGGAACTGGTGGAGCGGCGGCGGTAGTATCTGGACAGAAGTAAAACATGAACTTTGGTACCACAACATTTGTTTAATCTGTTTACTTGTGGCATCTGAATTTCTGAATCAATCTTGAGATCATAATGAGTCAAAAATCAGCTCTACATTTTTATTTAAAGCAATTATAATGTTTAAACGTAAAATATTTTTCCCCAAGACTCAAAGAAAAAAAAACAGGTCCTATTTCCCCCAACATACCATGAATTAATTATAAATAAGTTTTATGAGAGAAGATGTAACAATAAAACGATCAAAAGGCTCAGGAACCTCCGGCACTATCGCTTACAACCAATCCTTAGTATTGAAGCGAGAATTGGTAAAATTAGTGAAGGATTCAGGTACAAAATGGAACCCCATCCCAAAGTGCCATGTCCTCCAGGCGGTGCTAATGATTTATGAGTTTAAATATTTTTGGTCTGTATTCTTTTCACATATGTTAAAATTGCTAGTACGTAGCCACGCTGTCATCTGCGGCGAGGGCAGTCTCTCTTTTTTCAAATGTTCTAACGCATGCGTGTAATGAATGTTGAAACCCGTATTACCCGGTAGGTACGTTTATAGTCTATAGTTGGAACCATTGATATTTATACTTTGAAAAGACTTTTGAAATGATATTGACACGAAATACTCTTTTTGCTCTGATGAACCTGATTCGTTTGATCACTTGGTCTGGAATTGCAGATGTACAGCAGTTTGTGAAGTTTGATTTTAAGTCATTGTATCGTATAATAGTAAAGTGTCCAATCCTTTATTATGTTATATTAAATTCAATTAGATATCATTTATTCATATATTATTATTGTTGTTCTAATGCTATTTATCTATTATTTTATTTTATATTGTTGATTACAGTACTTTTTTCTATGTTATAATCAGCGACGTCATGAGTTTCAATATTGTTATGTAAACATGTAAGAGTTTTTAATTTCCCTATGTAGTTATAGTTATTCCAAATCATAACTATATAACGTGTGCGTGTGTGTATGGGTGTGTTTTTACTTATTTTTATTTATCTTATAATACAAAAATACAGGCATGAACTTTAAACAGCAAATTGGAATTGTTTACTTTTATTCAATTTTTTGAACGGATCAAAACAATGTATTAACATAATTAATATGGCATTAATAGAATAGAAATATCACATATTCACAAATATGTCACTTTCCCTTTCACGAATTCCTTGGTCACATCCACAGCTTTTGATACTTCATATGTGCTTCATATGGATTGTTAAGCAACAAACTGTTAAGTAAAGATTACAAATACTTTTAATTTATAAATAGAACGGCAACCGTTTAGCAAATGAAATCACTTTACCAAATAAAGCTTTTTAATATTTTGTTTCAACATACATTACCGTGCATGTGTTTGAACATTTGTTACGCACTTATTGGCATTACCGCGCATGCGTTGAAAGTTTGTTATGCAGTCGCGCTGTTGGCTGCAGTGAGGACTTTTTAAAAAAAAAGTAGTACCTTATCCTTGTTAAATATTTTACGTCCTGTGGCCACCTGGTGGCGCTATAACCAAGAAGTTACATTGTGGATGTTATCAGACATGGAAATTTGGTACCAGAAAGACATTGCATGTTAGGGGCTGTCGAAAGTTGACATCTGTGTTCGGATGGCTCTCGCTTGTTCCCCACAGAAGAAACGAGCAGTATTGATTTTTAGCTTTTTAAAAGACAAAACACGTTGAAGATGTGTTAACATTCCGGTCGCCGCCATGATGCTCATCTGATGGATGATGCTCACCATGGATTGTTCTGAATGGATTTTTCTCTGAATGGATGTTCATTTCAGTTCAATTCAATCACACCTATATTTGTCACATACACTGTTACATGTAGCGAGATGAGACCCCTCTGCCCACAGACATAGACAGGATGGGGACAGGCCAGTGTTTAGAGGTAGTATTTGAGGAAGAAACAGAGAAAAGGGTATACATTTCGTAAGGTAGCTTTAAAAGAGCCTTTTCCGCGCTGTCCTTCAGAGGGCACTGTGGAGCAGGTAAAAAAAGCCATTGCAACCAAGCACATATAGACATAATACAGGAAAAACATTGCAGGGTGGGGTAGGGTCAAAGAAAGTGGTGGGTCGCTGCAGCCGATATTTTCCTGCTGCCATTAACGGCGCTGTACTCATGGCCTGCTCAGATTACAGCGGTTCAGAGGAGCTAGCTGAGGTGTTTTGAGAGAAAGCGAGGAATGCAGAGAGTCTCCTTATCACGCTCTCGCAGGAGAATTATTTTAACTCTTCTTGTGGCCTTCAATGCCAGATGGAGAAGTTAATTTAGGTCAAAACTGTTAATTTCTACAGATCTTTACTGTCCATCACCGGTCTCCATTTTATCCAACCTCCGTTGCATCGCTGGCAGCTTCTCCCCGATGAATTCCTGACAGATTTACGTCCATTCAACATTCCTTTCCAGTCAATCAGCTTGGTGGGGCTTTGAGCACTGACCGCCTTTGATAATTACAGATAGCCGAGAGTTCCAAATATTCAGATCAGCAGAATCCTAGTTACCACAGCTCTAGTTAGATAATTGTCTTCGACATCCTCCAGGGACAGGGCACCCAGGCATATGATCCTCCACTTCGCCCAGGAGTCCATCGTGTAGCCAGCAGTGAAAGCTCCTGCAGGACAGGTGGGTTCCCCCGAGCCCACGCTCCCTGTCAAGAAAATGGTGTCAATTACATTCAGAGACCAGTTGATTAGATCCATAGTTCCTTTTTATTTGGAGGGCAGGACTATGAGAGTCTCTAGCAGACAAACACAGAGTTCCAGCGGGTAAAAACAAAGATAAGGGAGAGGAGATAGAAGCGACTGCCTCCACCGAGCAAGAGAGAAAATAAAAAATTGAATTCCAATTCAAGGTGAATGCCTTTAGTGTAATAACGATATTAGTGACAAAAGAGTTACTTTTCTTCAGTTTTTCCAATTATAGCAGCAGGAGGGATCACAATAACTCTCGCTGCTTCTTAAAGCTCATGTTGATCTGATTTTCCCTCTCCTTCGGCAGGTCTGCGGTGTTCCAGCAGCCTGTTATCTTCCTCGGAGCTGATGTTACTCACCCGCCTGCTGGAGATGGGAAAAAGCCTTCTATTACTGCTGTGAGTACCGCACAAGCTCCCGTCTCTTCCAATCAGCTGCGATCGTTGTACACAGGAAGTGGTTGGGTACAGAAAGACCTGCTCCGGAGTGAAAGGATGGATGCCCTAGAATTGAAAAATGGCTTGCAGGAAATGAAGTAATCAATCAACCTGCACATGCAACAACATGCACATGCCTTCTCTTTGACGGCTGCCAAAAGAGAATGGCAAAGCTGAGTCCCAATGCAGCAGATGAAAGCTGGTACAGAGGCCTGTCCTCCTGGACCAGGGATTACTCCGCTCTGAGCTTTCAGTGGGTTTCGACTAAGTGGAAAGCTGTAGAGAACTGAACAAGAAACTTCACATTACTCACAAAGTTCACTTTCTCTACGTCTCCTCATGCTGTGCCTGTGCTCAGGTGGTGGGCAGCATGGACGCTCATCCCAGCAGATACTGCGCCACGGTTCGAGTTCAGCGGCCACGGCAGGAGATTATCGAAGATCTTTCATACATGGTGCGGGAGCTGCTCATCCAGTTCTACAAATCCACGCGCTTCAAGCCCACCAGGATCATCTTCTACAGGGACGGCGTACCAGAAGGACAGCTTCCACAGGTATTGATTAGGGCTATTTCAGATAGGTAGAGTAGTTCCTATCCAGCTGAAGGCAGAGCCGAGATATTTATATTTATATAGAGAAATCTCGATCAATATAAATATATTACATCAGATTAGATTCGATTTGTCCAAAAGAAACCCCTGTGTTAAAAATTAGCACAATATAAAATAAAAACAATGAATGAAGAAATATGTTGTTGAATTCAAGAGCATGAGCAGTAATGAAGCAATAGTATAGAATGTCAATTAGAAAAATTACAAGGACGAAAAAGCAATCACTCATCTGTCACTCCTCTTCTACGCTCCACAAACTTCCCACCCCTGGCACACACGCAATGTCATCATTACCATAAGAAATGTAATATCACTGGAAAGGTCTGTTTCTAAAGGTCAGATAATCCACACAGCACCAGAGATATGGTTCTTTGAAGTGCACATTACATTATTCTCAATCTATGGAGAGTTCACTCCCGGTTAGAGCTGGTAAAGGGTCCGGCAGACCCATGACAAGTTCAAGGCATCTCTGATCTCCATGTGTTAGTTTTGTGTTGTGTTTTGGGTCTGTAGATACTGCACTACGAGCTGCTTGCCATCAGAGACGCCTGCATCAAGCTGGAGAAAGATTATCAGCCGGGCATCACGTATATCGTTGTGCAGAAGCGCCACCACACACGCCTCTTCTGCTCTGATAAATCTGAACGGGTGAGTTTGTGTCACATGCTGCTCGTTAGTGTTTGTGTTTTTTTCTAGTGAATAATCTGCTTTTCTACTTTCAGAAATATCGATTTTTAGAATTAGAATTTTTATTTTTGTTAACGTACCAATGCAGAGTGAGCAAACAAAACCAGGATCTGTTCTTTTAGCTACACTTGCACAACTATAATCAGGTGTTTTATCCATCTGCTGATGATCATCAATATCACATCCACTCATGAACTCAAACAGAAACAACTGTGTAGGAGGCTTAAAACTTGGCGAGAAAGAGCAAACTCTGCTACTAAGATGAGCTTGAGAAACACATTTTCTTACCGTGGCAAGATTGATCTCAGCAACAAGATACAAGGTAGTTTTGCTGCATCAACAAGGTCTCTCCCACACAGATTCTCCTGATCCAGATCTTTAAAAGAAGCATAAAGAAACAAGCAATGTTGAGGATTGTAGGTCTAGTGGTCACCAGAGGAAAAAACAGAAGATGTACAGCACTTCTGTACAAAAAGGTCTTGCCAGAAGGGATCTTTATGGAAGATTTACTGCCAAAACTCCAGCTGCATGAAAAGTGGTGTTAGAGAAATGGCAGCAGGCACCTGCAACAATGAGTGTCTGCAGTAGCTGTGAAGCACGGTGGAGGTTTCTTGAATGTTTGGGGCTGCATTTCTGCAATTGCAGGCAGTTACTGATCCGCCATGCAGGACCATCAGGGAGGTGTGTGATTGGCTCCGAACTTAACTGCAGTGAATTGGAGGTGAGCCCTGATCTCAGCGTTATGTGTGGGATTACAAGAAGAGACACAAGGATGAGAGAAAGCTCCATCCACAGAAGATCTGGGGTCAGTTCTCCACGACGTGTGGAACAACCAGCAGCAGAGTTCCTTCAGAAACTGTGAGCAAGTGCAGCTGGAGGAAGGATGCTCACAGCAAACATTAATTTCATTCAGATTCTTTTCTTCATTCACTGCATTTTTTTCATTGATGAAAAGAAATTATTATCATTCTTTGTTTTAAGGATTTTTGACTCCTGCCTTAAACTTCATATACACTGCTCAAATAACTAAAGGGGACATTTAAACAGCACAATGTAACCCAGTCAATCCCACTGCTACGCAAACCCACTGTGGTGCCAGTCGAATAGACAATATGTGAAAGGGGACAATAAAGAGTGGTTCTGCTGCTGCTCACCACAGACATCAGTTCTTCTGTTTTCTGCCTGATGTTTGAGCACCTCTGAATGCTGTTGATGCCTTCACTCAATGGTAGCGTGAGAGTCGAGTCTACAACCCACACAAGTGGCTCAAGTTGTGCAGCTCAAGATTGCAACAAGATGAGCTCCTCAGACCCCTTGTGAGACCATCTGCCAGTGCGGCTCCAATGCAAAACAAAGCTAGTCGCCATGAGGCTGGAGTTGCTGCAAGATGAAAACTTTGATGCCATGGGACACCACTGCACAACAGGGACATCATGTCTCGCTCCATCCACCAGCGCCACGCTGAACCACAGATTGTCCAGGAGTTGGTGCATGCCTCACTCCAGGTCTGGAAGGAGATCCCCCAGAAAAGCATCCGCCACCTCATATTTTTTGACCCACTATATAACAGTTGGATCAGCCTGGAGTGTGTTTTCTTCTTCAGTTTGGAACAACTCCAGATCCTGACCTCCATGGTTTAATACATTTGATTTCTATCGATAAGTATTGTGTGATTTTGTTGTCACACAGTCTAAAACGGAGGTTGTTGAAGATATTTTAAAAAACAAACGTTTACATTTGAATCTATTTTTTCTATTTCTACTGAATATGTTTTTTTTATATTCTTTGTTTCTGTTTGTTCAGATCGGGAAGAGTGGGAACATTCCGGCAGGAACCACCGTTGACACCAGCATCACACACCCCTTTGAGTTTGACTTCTACCTGTGCAGCCACGCAGGAATTCAGGTGAGTGCACCGAGCTCAGATTAAACCGGCTTTCTTTGTGTGATGTCATCAGGAAACTGTTGTGTCGTCAGAACCATGGATTTAAATGTGGACGACTTCACACGCCTACCGCATTTTGGGAGGTGGCAGTTTTCCATGTTACGACATAGTGCGAGTAATTCTAAGACGGCTGTATCATGTAACTGTGGAAATACCTCATCGGAAATACCTCATCAAAATGTTAAGAAGGTGACAATATCCCACGTTATCAGCATCTGAAAGTGGTTGATCGTCAAGAACAATGAAGTGTGTAAGCACCTCGTTTATTTGTTTGGCTCTCATGTTATCTCTCGCTATTTCTCCCGGTTACTGCTAGCGGCACATTCTCCTCGCTCACTTTTGTGTTTCAGTTTCAGATATTTTATCATATTATAAGAACTGCTTTTAGTTCCTCCTCTGGATACTTTGTGAACATCCCGTGGGTTGTCATCATTAATTCTGGAATAATTCCACACCACTGAGCCCGACATTCTGCTGATCCGGAGTCTCGGAGCACTGGAAAGCTCTGTTCATGACGTCACAGGGTATCGGTGTTTGGTATCTGAGTGTTGTTACAATACGAGTACAAGTACATGAGCTCAGTTTTGGGCCCGATACAATTCTAGTACAGTGGTACCTTGAGATACGAACGCTTCACGAAGGGTCTCTCAAAAAATATTTTGGTTCAAGACCAAAAAAATTCCAAGATACGAAAAACACAAACAGCTCTGCTCTATTTTCCGCTTGTTAAGTCTGGCGTTGTGCTGTGCTCACGGGTCCTGGCGCTCCATTCTCCCATTGACAGACAATGCTGCTGAAACTTTGATCATCGTCACACCAAAAACGTTTTAAATCAAGCAAAACATTACGTGTAGGTTAACAATAATGTCTCATTATAAATATTAGAGTGAAGGTGTCCTAAAAGAAATAACGTTTATAAAGTGGAAAGTTCTGTTCTGTCGCGCAAGTTAGCGGAGAAACCCTCCGTGTGAAACAGTGATGTGTTACCTTTAGCTTTCGTTTACGAACGGCAGTTTCCACTTTGTAAACGTTAAGTTATTTCTTTTCGGACACCTTGACTCTAACTTTTGTTAAAGCACAGATCACACCCTCTTTCTCCATTCCATCACACACGCTTTCGCTGCTGTCTTCACATACACTTGGTTTCATGTTGGTGTTTGTAATTCGTAAAATATCTTGAGAATTTGTCAAAATGTTTTCTGCCATCTGTTCTCCACACCCACCACCTCCTCCGCTTCACTCGCACAGTAAGGTTTCACATTTGTGTACATTTTATTTTATTCTGTTTTATTATCATTCATTACATTAACAACATGTAAATTAAAGGATTGATGAAAAGTTACTTGATTTTTTTCAATCTATACTGTTGTTTCTGAGAGAAATTGCACGGATTAGGTGTTTTACATGTAAAGCTTGCTTCACGACACCAAGGCCACCCTGGAATGGATTAAATTCGTATCTCAAGGCATCACTGTATCGGTATTGGTGCATCCCTACTTAAAACACTAAAAACTATTGAAGTTTGTTCACTTTACAGATAACATTCTCAAATCATTTAAGTTTGCATAAATAATGTCATTTCTGGAGAGTTATTGGGCGGAAATGATTCTGCAGGCAGCCATGTGGGGGCGATAGCAGCAGTTTTACATCACTCCACTGGCTTTTCCGAGTTACGCGTGTACATGATGCTACTCAAACCAGCTAAATTAATAAGTGCTAGCAAACACACTTACTGTTGTGCATGGCAATGCGTTCCGAGACTTAAAAATGGAGGGATCTTTCATGGGCAGATGCTATGGAACGCTTTAAAGTTAAATGTCAAATTACTCGAATATAACAAATCAGTTATTAAAAAGGCATTGAAATGCATTAAAATAATACACAGCTGACCTGGTGCTAAGCTTCGCCAGCTTTGTTAAAGGGGGGGTATTATATGTTTTTCAGGCATATCGTATCGTTTTATAGCACACTCGAGTAACAATTTTACCTATAGTTGGATTTTAATCGTTGTATTTGTCATAAATAACCTCAAAGAAATTTGACTTGGCATCTTCGTAACGCCCTGATATTCACCTGTCTCTTTAAGAGCCCCCTCCTTCTTTCCGACACGCCCCCTTCAGTGAGTCATACTCCATGCGCACTGCCACCGTTTGTTTTCATTTTCAGAGCGCTGCTACATTTTCATAGTAAAAACATTAAAATCGTGTTTTTCCAAAATGGCAATGGAGGATATTGTACAAGCCTATACACACGATCCTACGTCAGACCCAGAAAGTGAGTTTTCGCCGGAACCGGAGCAAGTACAGAGACTTTTTCAAGACGTGTCTGCTTGGTAAATATCCTCCTGTAAATTTACACCATTTTGTGGCAACATTTCACAAGGAAATTAAAAATATGCATCATAATGAAACTATGGTTTGCTATGAAATTATACATAAGCTACATTTATTTATGAAATCTTTGCCGGAGCTGGAGGGGGAGGAAAGATCCCCCCCCCCCTTTAAATGTTGTTGACTTGGTAACCAGAGACCCTTTCGGGGTTTTCCAGTGGCTTTTCTTGTTATTATTTGCTTCAACATTGGCAAAATAAAATCCATTAAGGACAGCTCGTTGGAGGCCATTCGCTTGTTTTAACCACAGATCGGGGATAAATAAACAATACTTGATCCAGTGGTTAGACTTTGGTTGATCGTCATCATGTCTGGATAGACCTCATCTGTCAGACCTGGACGTGTTTCATCAGGAAGAGTTGATTTGCTATCACAGATCTCCTGACAAACGTGCGTCGTCCGTGTTCTCGAATTTTTCGTGACCTGCTGCTGTGTTCTCCTCAGGGCACCAGTCGGCCTTCGCACTACTACGTCCTCTGGGATGACAATCGCTTCACGGCAGATGAGCTCCAGATCCTCACCTACCAGCTCTGCCACACGTACGTGCGCTGCACTCGCTCCGTCTCCATCCCTGCACCAGCCTACTATGCCAGGCTCGTGGCTTTCCGTGCCCGATACCACCTGGTGGATAAAGAACATGACAGGTGAGGACAGCTTTTCAAGACGTTCCTGGTTCATTAAGAGTCATTTAAAGGCCGACGACCAAGCTGTGATTCGTTTTCTCTTAGCCGTGTCCTTAGAAAAACCATGTCATGATGATTCTGAACAACCGTGTTTCTCCATCTCATGGTTCTAGCGGCGAGGGAAGCCATGTCTCCGGCCAAAGCAATGGTCGGGATCCTCAGGCGTTGGCCAAAGCTGTTCAGATTCACCACGACTCCTTGAGGACCATGTACTTTGCCTAAAACCAGCAGCAGCCACAGACACATGGAGCCAGTGCAGGGGCACGAGGGCTCCAGATCCGAACACACTGAGCTTTGTAGAGTCAGACGGATGGATGCTGTTGTTATTTAATTGTGCTCTAGTTGATATTGTGGATGTTCTATCGTCTCTCTCTCCAAACGTTAGCACGTATGCAATACGGAGCGAAGGAACACACACAAAACTGTTGTTATGTGCCACCACACAGCTGCCTCTAAAGGGGACGGTTCACCCAGTCATTTACTCCCAGCTACCGAACATGTCAAGGAAGAATACGCAAGGGGGAATCATGTATTGGGTGGGCTCCCCGGTCCGTTTGGGCGGTGCCACAGCTCATATGCTACTTCCTTTGGCACTACTTTTGTTCTTGTGAGAATTGTTTTATTTTTAAGATGACCGACCGATTCGGTACGTTAGCACTTAGTTTTAGTTGAAAGACACCAAGCCCAGCGTCACCGTGAGATTAACTGTAGCATGATGCTCGAGACGACCGTCTGTAGACTCTTCTTGTTAGTGGAAAGTAGTGAAACGATAGATGGACTACCGATTCAGCCTCCAAACCAGCACCACGCACCCGCCTAACACTCGGCAGGCCAGCGTGCATGAGGGCAACCGTTTGGAAGCTGCATGTGTTTTTGTCTTCTGTGCTCTTTGCTGACGAGGGCCCGTGGCCTTCCCTCTCTGAAACCTGCCACAGCTAGCAAGAGTTCACCCAACGTCTTCCTCACCCTTGATGCTATTTTAATATAAAACTAATACAAAACTAGTTTTTTTTAACGATTGAATAGTGCAACAAATGCTTGCTCACTACATTTTATTTTCAACTAATATTTGGCCATTTTACAAAATAGAAACAAAAAACAAAGTGGTTTTAACCTTTAAGTTTAGTATTTAAAAGGTAATATTTAGCTTTTACTGGAGAATTCGCAACTTAATATTGTATTTTTTTATGCACACACTCATGAAGAACAAAGCGTTTAAGGGGAAAATCCATTTTAAAGCAAATAAGTCTTTAGTTATATGTAGATGTTTTTAATAAAGGGTCATGAACTGAGAAACTAAAGTATTTTTTTATTTTCACATATACAAGAAACAATGATGCAGAAAATTCTGAACCTGAAAATGGTTTAATTTATTAAAAATGGTTGCCAAATGCCTCTTTTTCACAAGAAAGTATTTTAAAAACATATCTAATGGACTGATTTTTATAATACTTTTTAAACGGTAGATGTAAAAAGCCGGAGATGAGTCTGAATCACAAGCAGCTTGTACAGAATAAACTTCTATGCAAACCCTGATGCACATTCACGGAGCTGTCTGCCTTGAAGCATCTGAGAAAACTCACACACACCTCGTTGGGTGGCATGAATAAAACGTGTCCATTGTCTCCTCAACATTTCAGTCGATGGAGGATAGAGTTCTGAGACCCGAGAGACGAATGATCCACCAATTCTGATGTCACATCCTTCCATTTTTAACAAAACAAATTCTATAATTTTAAGGTACTTTGAATTGTGTGATTTGAGTTTTTATCGATGCCCGCTCAAAAGGTGAGTTTGTCGCATTAGACCGATCTGTGGCATTTGCAAGTCTCACTGGAGTTCATCATGTCTGTGCGTGCTGCATTTTAATGACAGCAGACTCTGCTTTGGTCTCACCATGGTTCAGCTTTGTGTTTCCGCTGACCTCCAGGATCCTCTCTTTGCGGTCTTGTTTTGTGCATGGCACTCAAGACTTTATACGTGGATGCGTTATTCTAGTTCGTCTTGGTGACATCACAGGGAAGCCACAAGCCTGCCATGAAAACTAAAAGAAGACGGAACAATGCGAGTCCTTTTCTTTGAAATAGCAGTACAAGCTAAAGTTTTATCGTTCTGCGTTTTTGCAGATTGTTCATGCAGTGAACAATTTCTGACCAATCAGTGATCAGGTGTGCCCTGCTTTTCTTTCCAATCAGAGCAAAGCATCATCTTGAACCGATTTAGATCCTCGTCCTAATGGGTAAACAAGTACCACTAAAGGCCTCCAAAACATAACAACGACGTGAAGTGTAACCATCTAATTCTGATTTCGGAGGAATACGCCGTTACCAGGGATTCCTCACTTTGATGCTTGTTTTAGTGTGTGGCGTCTGCCATGCTGTGAGCGATTCGCTGAGTAATAGCATGCGTCAGGGAAGAGTACCGTCTTCATGCCGTATCGCTTCAGCCCACAAGGTTCATTTGTAGACATTCTAAGCACAGAGAAAGTTCCAGATGTTGTTTGTATGTGCAAAAGCAATCACTGAGCAGCGACGGATGTCTTTCGAAGATCATCCCACTGCAACTTATTGTTTAAAAATACATTTCCTTTATGCTAAAAACTGAGCAGGACGTTTGTGAAGCACACAAAATAAATCAGTTCATGACCCTTTTAGATATAGTTAAAAGAGTACAAGACAACAACAGCGAATCCTTTTTTACTATTATTATCAGCATTATTTATATCATGGATTGTGGAAAATTACTTTATTTAAAAAAATGTTTTCAATCAACTCTTTTTTTTCACATCAGCGTAATTAATGTATTAGATTAAATGTATTAATCTAATTAATATTAATACAGCAATTAATGTATTAGATTAATTTTGTAGATGCACAGGAATATTTTGAACTCATTTAATTTCATTTTGGGTGAAGGTTTCTCAAAAAGTGATTAATCTACTAAGCAGCTAGTGAAGCAATTTGATGGAGCTGAGAAGAACACACGCGTCCTCCATGATGCTGCAGACGAAACGATGCAGGAGTTCCAGTGACATCTGCCCTGCACTAATGGGGGAAAACCAGTTTTTCAACACAAAAATACCTCTGTGTTCAACAAAGGGAAACATTTCGGTGCATTTTCCGATGTTAACAAAGATGTTCTGAACACTTCAGACAGCAACAATGATGTGATATATTATAGTATTGTTTTTTTATTCACCGGAAGAATAAAAGCGTGTTAGGAGCATGTTCATGTTTGGGACCGTTGGCCAGTAGCAGCACAGCTTCCACTTCGTCCTTCAGCTGCTAGAAGAATGCTGTGTATGCAGAGCGTCTTCCAGCTGGTGGAAAAGTATTTACAGGAGTTTTTTTTACTAATCGTGTTTCCTCGAATCACAAAATTCTCTTTTTAAATCCTCCTGGTGTGCAGAGCTGCTTCATGTGAGAGGTGAACACACTGACTGTAATAGTGAGGGAGGTGTCTGTAAGGAACAGGTGTTTAAAATGTTTAATTCTGTTTTTAAAAGCTCAATTATTGAAGTGTAGACTGTCACCTTTTCTACTGTTGTTCAAAAGAAGATTTTTCTGCTATAAAAGATTTTCCACAAGGCGGCATCGACACCTCACATGGTCCCATGCACAGAGGCTGCAGATGTCATGGTTCCAAATATTCTGATGCAGTGCGGACTGAAACACTACGAGAGGGAAACGCGGTGACATCATCAGAGAGTGAAGATCACCTGACCTCAGTGTGTAAGCAATATCTGAACCACGGAGTCTGTATCCTAGCACTTCCTGTTACATCCAGTGAGCGAACAGTACATCAGCTTAGTTGAAGTATTGGAGTATTTTTAAAAGAAAATAAAATTTGTTTTTTATTAAATAGCGAAAGTGATCTGACTTTGTGCAATTCATGCTGCTGTTTATAATTTTCAAATATTTTCCCAAATGTTTTAAGTATTTAGTATTAATATTTGTGTTGTCTGTGTAATGGAAGGATTCTGTGCTCTCCCCTCTCGAGAGACAAAGTTCTGAGATCTCAGGGCGACAAGGAAAGAGACACAACACGGAGTTCATGCTTCGTGCTTAGTCACAAAATTATTGTCCATTTCTTCAGGGTATTTATACATTACAGATCAGTGGGTGTGAACAGAGTTCCGCTTTTAAGAGAGGGGGGGGGTGACATCATGTACTTTGATGAGTTTTTTTGATCTCAGGTCAGGCTGACCTTGGGCCTGTACACTCTTGAATGCAATGGAAAAGACTGTAGTGAAGAGACTATGGGTTTCCTGTATCTGAAAGTCTGTCATAATTATGGGAATTCTATCACAGTCTGCTCAGGTGGAACCCATCCGATAAGAGACAAAACAGTAACCAACATAAAAGCTGAACTGTATTTGGACTGTATCTGCACATGCAACCCTATAGCAAATCTAAAATATCTATTGCAAATAAGACAAAATATTTAAATTGGTGTTTTTGATTTGCAATATCGTTGTGCTCACAAAGTTGATTTGCATTGTGATGTGCACTAATGGGCCACTGATCCTACGACAGGAATGGGCAGCACTGGGGGCGCTGGTGAGCTCGTTTAGATTCTAGAGCTTTTGGCCAAAGATGAACGCATCCTCTGAATCTCCACGCGCATGAACAGAATGAATGATCATGGACCTTGTTGGACTGTGAAAGTGAATTGAAAATGTGGCAGAATCGAGTTTCTATGTTTCAATATCCATGCGCTGCGTTTTTTTTTCACGGTGTATCAGGTCACCGATCCCATAACTCATCACAGAAATGTGGGAAGAAACAAGGAAGTGGAGATAAACAACTAACGTTATGGCTTTTGTAAGAAACCTGGAACGACTGCCACGATAGTTAATCATGTTGAAAATAAATGACTGCCACATTTACTGTATTTACAACGTGAATTTCCGTAATTCATGAAAAAAAAAACTTGTGTAATTTTCTTTATTTGTAATATGTGGTGTGCACTAATGGGCCACCTTGGGAATCAATGGTCCCTTAGTGCAGAACGTTACTGCAAATCAAAAACATAACACAAATGAACATTGCGTGCACGCAACACTATTGTAAATCAAAAATGGCTATTGCAAATCGCACGACTGACATGATGCATTGCTGCAGAAATTCTGACAAAATGTGCCACGATTACAGTGAAATCAACAGGTTTTTGATAACCCCGTGATTTTGCCAGTTCATAATTCTAGAATTCTATAGGTCTAGAATTTTCAGCGTAGGTGTATCTCCACTGTGAGAGATGGAATCTAAAAATTAAAACACAGGAATGGCATTATCACGAGAGACAAAAATGTGGACCTTCACAAAGCTGGAAAAGGCTACGGCAAGAAAAGAGGAACTAACTGTTGGAGCATCTGTCCAAAAAGAGAAGAGTTTAATGATGGCTATCAATGTACCTCAGAAGATCTCTCATCGTGGAGTATCAATGATGCTAATGATGGTGAATCAGCCCAGAGCTACATGAGAGGCACTAGTCAATCCTGTGAAGAGAGCTGGGACCACTGGTTTCAAGGCTGCTGTCAGTATGCATTTACACATTTTGCAGATGCTTTTATCCAAAGGTACTTACATTCCAAATAATTAACTCATTTTGCCAGGCAGAGCGGGGGCTCATTGGGTAGTACTGTTGCCTTCCAGTTAGAAGGATGTCGGTTCGAGGCTTGCCGGCAACCTTCCTGGAAGGAGTTTGCATGTTCTCCCTGTGCTTGTGTGTGTGTTTCCTCCGGGTACTCATGTTTCCGACCACAATCCCAAAAACATGCGATTAGGTTAATTGAATAATCTAAATTCCCCTTAGGGTGTGAATGAGTGAGTGAATGTTGCCCTGCATGGACTGGCGACCTGTCCAGGGTGTACCCCCACCTCTCGCCCTGCGCTAGAGACAGGCACCGCAGACCCCCGTGACCCTGAAAGGGAATAAGTGGGTTGGAAAAGGAATGAATGAAAGAATGAACATACAGTATTGTGTGATATTGAGCAGAACACTCCTTCACCTATGAATTATCATTATATTTTAAATGCTTGCGGCTTGCTTTTTTTTTTGAGTAAAAACACCAGTATACATGTGCAGCCAAAACCGAAATCCAGCCGAGGTATAGACGATACCGAGATCACAGAGGGTCGACACCAAGACCGTAATAGTTGGTTTCGTGAGCATAGAAAATTGGTCTCAAAGACCAAGATTACAAATCTTGAGCACTACAACACTTGTGATGGGTGGATGTGATGGACAGATAGTTGGACGGATACAATGGATGGATGGGTAGATGGAAGGACTCAATGGACCGATGGGATGAATAATCGTGATCGATGGATGTGGTGGATAGACAGTTGGATGCCATGGATAGGATGAATAGATGTGCTAGATGGATGGTGTATGTGATGGATAGAGGGCTAGACAGATATGATGGTTGAATGGAATGGAGGGATGGATAAGATGGGTAAATGATATGAGGGAACACTGTTCTTCTCAAATTGAAGACTCGAGAGAAAGGATTGTAATTAACAGAAAGGAAATGGAAAGGAAATATTTATGCATCGATAGGATGGCGCAGAAAAGCATGCATTCATTTCAAGCCCCACAAGGGGTGGCTGAAAGGTTCCGATCGATCGATGGATGGAAGGTGTGACGAATGGTTGGATGGATGTGTAATGTGTGGATGGGATAGATAGATGGGTGAGTGGGTGTGATTGATGGATGGATGGACACTTGGATTCATGTGATTGATGAATGAGTGGATGACAGATGAATGGATGGGTGGATGTGATGGATGAACGGTTGGATCAAAGTGATTGGACAGAGAGATTGGTAGATGACAGATGATTGGATGTATGTGGTGGATGGATGGATGTGATGGATAGGAGTGATTTCCATCCATTGGATGAGTTGATGGATAGATAGGTGTAATGTGTGGATGGAAGGGATGGATAGATGGGTGGGTGGTTGTGATGGATGATAAATGGATGGATGTGATTGATGGACAAATGGATGGATGGACAGCTGAATTCATGTGATTGATGGATGAGTGGATGACAGATGAATGGATGGATGGACATTTTGATGAACAGTTGGATCAGAGTGATTGGCCAGAGAGATGGGTGGATGATTAGATGGTTGGATATATGTGGTGGATGGATAGATGGATGGATGGATGTGTGGATGGACAATGGATGGTAGACGCATTGATGGAGAGACGGACAAGCTAGGCTTGTATGGTTCATTTACTTTGAAAGTCTGCTTTGAGTCTTAAAATTAACATTATTTTTGTTATACTTATAAATATTGTAATCATTATTATGAATGGGTGCATGGATAGATCGTAAACGCATTGATGATGATGATGATGATGATGATGATGATGATGATGATGATGATGATGATGATCTTCCTCAAACCCCGGTGGTCACCTCGCCTCAGCCAATCAGCGCGCGGCTCTCGCGGAGCATCAGTCGCTCCATATTTAGCTGCTGCGAGTCTCGGAGCCCGCAAGAGCCGAGCGAGAGAGTTGAGCCGACAACTTATTTCCTCTCACCACCGCCTTAAATAGCGCCGTTAAGATGCCGCTGACTCCGACAGAGGAGTTTGAATGTAACCGAGGACTTTAAATGAAGAGAAGACGGCGTTCGGTGCGATTTGTTTCCTCCTGCATGGGAATATAGCCTTAGCTGGCTAGCCTGGCCACTAGCAGTAGCGAGCTAGCTCTCCCGAAGAGCGGAGGCGGCACAAGTAGACTTTCACTTGCCATAACACCACAAGAAAACACCCTACTCTTTCGAAAAACGCCTCGCTCGAGACCCTTTCGTGACAGGAGCAGTGAATCAGGGCTGAATTTGGCTGACGGTGGGGAACTTGTAGCCTGACTGGCTAACTGTCGTCGCGTCAAGCTGTCAACCGAACTTGGAAACCAGAGCGAAGAGTTGTAGCCACGTAGAGAGCGAGGAGCACGGGGTAATACTAGCAGCCAGTCCGTCGCTACGGTTGTCACCAGGGGTTTCGAAAAGGTGGATTAGGAGAAAGGAGCCTCCGTTTGGGGGAAAGCTGGGACAGGAGGACCACGAGTGTTTCCGAAGTTTATCACCTACAAGCCGGGGACGGATCCGGACAGAGACCTCATGAATGGAAATCGGAACTACAGGTGGGTACCGATAAATGCCGTTGTTTGCTCATTTTCGCGTGCTTGTCTAGAGCAGCTGTCTATTTGTGTATAAAGTGTAACACATAATGATCATAATCACCTGAACTTCTCATTCCTGCGAGGCTCGTTGTGTACGCAGGTGTTTGTTTGTTTGTGGCTAACGCTAGCTCTTCTCGGGATGGGGCTTTGCTTGTGGATGGACTCCTTTAGTTTCACCCTCTTTCTTTACGCTTTGCTCTTCGGAGTCCTTGTCGTATCTTTAGGGTCTCTGCGGTTTAAAGCTGTAGCTGTAACCGTAACCCAGTGCCATCTACACTGAATTGGTTTTCAATGTAATCATTGTTCCTGAGTCGTCCCCGGAGCGTTGGGCAACTTTATTATCTGCACTTGACAAGCGTTCTTGTGTCTCCAGCTCACGGAATAGTTTGAGACACCCATGATGTTTGTTTTGCTTCCAGAACTAACCATTAAACCCATCAGATATAGATGTTCATCTATGGCCTACACTGGGTGCACAACACTGGTTTACAAAGTTGAAGGTCTTTTATGTAATAACTACAATCTCCTTTTGCTCTGACTAATGGCTATTCTGCAGAAAGTTGTGTATTTCATGTGGACGGATGATTTTTTTTCACTTAAAAAAGGGAATGGCTTTATCTTTCTTCGTGAAAGTGTATGGAATCTTCGGTAACTCTTTTATTTTCTACCATTTAATAAGGGAAACTGCAATTTTCAGCATTGTTAATTTTTTCTATCAAGAACTGTTTTCTGCGTGGAAAACAAAATCTGATGAACAATATATGGTTTCCCATTTCACAAGAAACGGATACGGTCCCTCGCCTGATATGAGTTGGCAAAACCTGCGTCGTTTCTGTAAAGAATGAAGAATAGAGCGACTAAGGCTTGATAACTGCTGTAAAATATCATCACAACAGAGAAGAAAAGCATATATGTTCTGAGTTTTCCCCTCAAATTCTTCGATGTTGAAAAGACATCCTCTTGCGACGTCCAGTCTCGGTTTTGAAATGAAAGTTGAAAATGTGTCATTTCAGGATGCCCTCGGATATGCAAGCATGACCACATCTGTAATTTTGGCACACTATTTGAATTTATATATTAAGCCTTTTCCATTGTGTTTACATTAATATTTATTTATGTATTTATGTATACACCCCGTATGAAAGTTAACTTTCTTGAGATATTTCACTAATTACTAACACCAACACGGTTTTAAGCACAAGACAGATGGAGAGAGAGTTTCTGAGAACGCGTCACAGGGTTTCTCTAAGTTGCGCTACAGAACAGTACTTTCCACATTATAAACGTTATTTCTTTTACGACACCTTGACTCTAATATTTGTTATAGCACATTGATAGTAATCTATACATAATGTTTCGCTGTGTTATTATTGAAGTGTTTTGAAGCGCATGAGAACCCGTAAGTGCTACACAGCGTCATACAAACAAGTGCAAAAAACAGCAGAACAGCTTGTAAATGTTTGTATCTTGAATTTTTCTTCGCATCTCGAAGCAAAAAAATTTTCCCCGAGACCTTTCGTATCTCGAACATTTCGTAACTTGAAGCATTCTCCACATCTCGGGGTCCCACTGTATTTTACTAAGGCATCAGAACCGAACCGAACCAAAAACTGTTACGTACTGAACCGTGAGCTTTGTGTACCGTTCCATCACTATTTATTGCTGTGCATCCAGCTTTAAATTAAACTTAACCCAGGGATAAAATAATAAAGCAAACACTCCAAAATATTTCCTCTGAACATCCCAATTAAAAAATAAAATCGGCCAGGTTTTAAGCATTGCCATCAGCATCAGCCACAGAGATGCCCATACCCATCGACCTCTGGTCTAAATGTGTGCACTATTTTATAGTAATATTATTATCCCAGAATATATATTTGCTTTATTTTGAGCTATCCAATCCGGTTGCTTGAAGCCTGGTTTGTACTTCTGTGACCAGCTAACTCATAACCCACAGTGTGGCCCAGGGTTCACCAAATTAAAGACTCCCATCCAGATCTGCACCAACAGCCAGGTTATTCTGGACCCAGCAAGGTTGTTTTGTTACTTTACTAACGGGGCCATTAAAAAGCCATTTATTTTTTATGTTTGTATGGTTATGCCATCGCCTCAACGCATAATCACGTCGCATCACGTTTTGTGCTTTTGCAGGCATTCCCGCTCTTTCTGTTTGCTTGTTTTCAGTCTTGGTCTGTCACTTGTGTTTTAGTAGAAACCAATGGGGCAATTTTTCACCTTGATGTACCCACCAGTAAAAACGTAAGCCTGTAGCTTTGTTTCTGTTTCTGCCTTTTCTTGATTCGAGTCTGATATTGTAGATAAAGAAGATGAATAGCAATGTGTGATAGTTTCTTTTAAACCTTAACATAAACTATTTTTATAGTTTCCCTTCAGAATGATTCATTTGTAACTTCATTAAGTTTCTCCTGTCATTAAATTCCTTCCGGACTGCTCTGTAGACAAGTCTATTTTGCTATTTCTTTATTAAGTGGCTTCAATCAGAGAAATTAAATCATTGTGGGCACTCGAAAGCCTGGCACTGAGTACATTAATAATGTGAAGACTGATGGAGAGGCTTGTGTCTTTTTTTAAAAGCTGAAGGCGGTCAGATGAGTGCCCTTTCGTAGCCTTACTGACCCAGGGTCAGAAGTTCACTAGAAGCTTCACCACACAGTAATATTTTCAGTTCCTGTTTGAGAGAAGTCACATACCTGACGGTGTCCGGGCATTTTCATGAATGAGGTTGTTCTGTGTTGACTAAAGTGGTTTGACAGATGTCTCACACAGGTGGAACGCCCAACACTGGGAAAAGATTGTCCTAAATTTAAAATGGTCCGTGGGCTTCTACTGTGAATGTTTTTTTCTGCTTTTGAGGTTTTCAAAGTTAACCCTTTAAAAGAACAAGCAAGGGCTGCTAAACTGTTATAAATGAAGCAGTCAGTCAGCAGCAGGATTGGGTTTGCTGGTGAATTCAGCCTGGTTTAATAATAACCCACATGCTACCGTCACCAGCATGAGCAAGGAGATGACCAATAGAATAAAATATTAGTCAAGATGGCATCACCTCGATCTTAGACTGGTTTTCCCAGGAGATTGTTCTGCTATGATTTAAGGTTTCCTTTTATACAAACCTTCTTAAGTAACATTCTATCATAACAAAACCATGGAACTCAACACACTCTGAAAAAAAATATCAAGAACATTTCATTACATTTTTTTAAATTAAACAAGATTTTTTCAAGCTGTTTTTTTCCCAATTAACAGAGAGGACCATAGAGAGAGACCGGAAGCATGGCAGGGAGAGAATGGGGTGGGATGGGAAAGATGATAGGCTCAGGACTCGAACCTGAGTCTCCCCCTGCAACCGCGCATACGTGTCCACTATACCACAGCGCAGGACTGCTTTTGTATAATCACATCTAATAAAACGTTGGCAAAACGGTGACATTTTCGTTTAGCAATCTTGTATCTCCTCAAAGCGCTGGCAATCCGTTCACTGGTCGGGTTAAACACGTGAAGTCCAGCCCTCCTCTAACTTTAGCGCTCACTGTTTGGACATTTACACAAAGGTTAACTTGACACTGTTGTGTACATCAATGTGCTTGAATGAAAAAAGATTTTCAAACTTTAACATAACGTGTAAACGCTGCCCCCCAATAAAATAATAAAACTGTTGTAAAATTTTCTCAAACACAGACTACCTAAAATGAATTAAGATTAACTAAAAAACAGCTTAAAGGTTCTGATCTGTTTAAAGGCTCGCTTTTTTTTTTTTTGCAAGTAAAACCAGCATGTCAATCATTTGTTGTTTTTAGCATGAATGCTGGCATGTTTACCACGTTTCCCCCAGTACTAAACACTCTCTCCGAAGGTGAGAATACAAAGATTTGTTGTGTGCAAGGTGAGCTCTGATTGGTCAACTTCTTTCTCCCGCTCACCTTAGCTGTATTTGCTGGTGCGCTGCGTCAGCTCTGATTGGTTAACATATTAAAAATCATGCGCACAAGAACGTATTATGAATAAAAAAATCTAAATCAATTAACAGATAAAATGTATTTTTTTTTTTACGATTAATTGCACAGCCCTAATTGCCACAATACTCAGTTTTATACCAAACCGGTCTGTTCCTCCTCCTCGGTTCAATACATGATTGTGAACCGCTTGTGAATCCTCATTTGAACAACTCCTGTATGTATTTTTATTATTATTAATAGTCTTTTACTTATCGCATGTAAAAAGGCAGAAATGAAAGAACCAGAAAGATTTGCATGTCTCCAAACAATGAACAGCACCGTTGTGTAAATATCCAATCAGCGAGCGCTAAAGTTATATCCTTTAGCATATTTTAAGTGTTTTCTACGAAAGTCTTCACGTTTCTCAAGGGGTAATGGGGCAGTGCTTGATGACAGTCCTTTACTGCTGTAATTTTCAAATGGTCTGTTACAGCTGAAATTTTCTGTCAGGAACCAGTTGCTCTTTTGCAAGACCTGTTTGGTAAATCACTGAACCAGTATTTGAGCTTTTCCATGTCAAATAAAAAAGTGTGAGCATTCACCAAGTGCAATTCGAGGTACACTTTCATTCAGAATGGATTATTTTTGTCCTCTCTCTGACCTCATTTTTGATTTCCATGAGCTCTCTCTCTCTCTGTCAGAATCACAACATGCTCGTCTGCTGCTGGTGCATCTCACACAGCCACAGGAATCCACAATCCACATGAGGCTTTGCATTAAATGCTGAACAAACAGCTGTATCCACATGTCCCTCGTCGCTAAAACTCACATTTAGTTTGTCTGTATTTTTTTTGATGGTTTTGGCCACTCGCTACCATTGTTTGTGTGCTGTAATATGTGGCAAAAGGTGAGCCGCTTGCATTTTATCGAACTTCAGAGGGCTGCAGAAACAGGGCAGCGTTTGAATATTATGTTGAAGATAAAATTGATTTTTCTTCAGACACATTGATCAAACACCACATGGTGGAGTTAATCAATAGAATATATTTATTGCCCATCCCTAGATGAAGTGAACTGCACAAGTTTGGTTTTGGAGAAAGACGTTGAAGGAAAATCTTTATTTTTGATAAATTTCAAGACATACTTGGTGAAAAAAGTTATTGAACTTGTTAAAAGAACTGAGCTTGTTGGGGGCACTTTGGTTTCTTCCTTTTTGCTCATATCTCACAACTTCACTGACTCCTTGATGCTGCGCTGAACCGTACTTCCGTAACGCCTGCGCCACCGCATAAACATTATCGATCTCTTAACGACCTTATTGATATAAAGGAATATGTTTAAAGTCGTACTGTTGTACTGAAGCAGGGCTGGAACAAAAACCAGGAGGGACACCGGCCCTCCAGGAGTGACTTTGCCCACCCCTGCCCTAAAGGAATGGTTGCTTCTTAAATACTGGTTCATGAACGTGCAAAAGAATCTACCAGAGTTTGTTTTCCGGGTCTCTGTTTCTTTCGGTAGTTTGTTCACATAGAAATGCTGCATCGTTATCCGATGCCAGCCAAGGCGAGTTGTTTCGAAAATGCTCCCGTACCCATTTAAAAAAAAAAAAACCTTGTGTTTTTGTAGAGTTACACAGTGTTCCATGTAATGGTAGGCAGCCTACTTGAAAATGAAATGAAAGCGTGAAGTGAAATGAAGCGTGTGCAGTGCTCTGTTGGCAGAGGTTTTGTCATTGCAGACATGTGAAAGCTTGGAAATTGATGAGTGTACATGAGGCCTACCATTGCTTTTGGGGCTTTTTCCTTTGAAAGTTAGATGGGGGAAGGCAAGGGGGCCCTGTGAAGGGTACTCATGGCAAAGAACGGGGAGAGTAACAAACTTAAGCTGTTCATCTTTTACTTTGTCACTGTCTTTTTACTACAACGTGAAGTAGGGTTTGTAATGTCTTCGCTACATCAAATCACTTTTAGCACAGCTGTATATTTTGGATTGGTGAACTCATTTTTCACAGACTTTCATGTTATTTTTTGTACATTTGCATCTGTCTCAATAGATACTGGGTAGATACTGGGTGTGCATGTAGAAGCAATGACGACAAAAGAGAACCATGTCCTGGCTTTTGCATGCTTTTTAGTTCATTACATGACAATTACATGACAGCTACACCTAAAGTTCAGCTCCACCAGGGTGAGGGTTCTGATGCATAAAATTCATTGTGAGAGGCTTGTGATCGCTGGCTCTGAATCTTCCGTTCATCCCAACCTATTTCTATGAGAACAAATAGATTTGTTGCTTTAACTTTTATTAATCTAAGTGTGGGAAAAAAAGCACATTTAACAAAATTGGGGGACTTCTAGTACTTTTGTTATCTTGGCTTTACTACAACACACAAGCATCTATGTGCTCTGTTGTAAAGTGCCCTGGACACTAGCCGCACCGCATCTACATTGTCACACTACAAAAAATACATTTGTAACACAACAAACACATTTCCATCCAAATGAGTGGAAACAGACAGCACCTGTTGCTTCTAAGCTCTTCTAGCATCAGAAAACCACTGATATTCAGACGAGAAACAAAAGTAAACATTCATTAGTTATCAGCTTAAATGTGACATTCGCTAAAATTAGTACAGAAATAATACAATAGTTTTGTTTTCAGATAGGAGCATTTTGATTATTAAAGTCACAAATGTACAAAGCCAATCAATGAATTTCTAAATATGAATAAAGGTATGACAGACGAATAGAGATCTACTAGGTTTGATAGATATAATACATTTTACTCCTATTTTATAAGCAGAAGTTAAATCATTTGGTTTTTAATAAGACGGGGTATTGTGACCAATTCTGCAATTCGATTATTTACTTTTATTTTTATTCGATTTTGATTTTATTCGATTCAATATCGATTAACTATCACTATTCCGTTAAAAATGTTAGTTTTGGAGACATGATGGGATCCATATTTTGATATAAATACTGGTAACTGAAACTCTCCTACTTAAGTTTACTACTGAAAAACACATCTACATTAATATAGGGTTTATTTTAAACAACTTCTATTTTAACGAGAGGTGAATATTCAAATGCTCTTACTTGAATATTCAAATGCTCTTGCTCTTTTACTTGAAAATCAAAGAGTGCATTTATTTTGCCTCAGACATCTTCCAAATAGGGGTGGGCGATATCTCGATATTTAAAATATATCGAGATTTTTTTAAACTTGATATGAATTCTGGCATATCGTACATATCGATATAATGTCTATATTTAATTTTCGCCACTTTGTTTGTGTGCCTTCTCTGTGCTGCGCTCGTCCCCGCCTCCTTGCTTTTGTTTCCCCTCCCCTTGCCTGTCGTCTCAATCAACATGGCGGCGCCCGCAACCAGCCCGGAGGCTACAGAACTTGTTGCAAAAAAAGAACAGCTGGCTCCATTATATGGAAATACTTTGGTTTTAAGTCATCAGACGAACAACAGACAGATGTCTACTGCCGTGAATGCCGTGAAAGTTGCTGCCAACCAAAGCTCAACTAATCTCCACAATTCTATAACGCGGAGTGTAGAATATGAAAGACAGAGCGCAAGGTGGTGTAGCATCACAGAGTCCGTGGCATTTCACATAGCGGTGGACATGGCACCCATATCCGTCGTTGAACAACGTGGTTTTAAACGTATGCTAAAAACACTTGATCCCAGTCAGATACAGTTTACCCAGTCGGCATTACTTTTCGAGACAGGAACTCCCGCGACTGTACACTACAGAGAGAGCGCGGCTTGCTGCTGAATTGGAAAAGGTTACTTACAACAAAGGTCCTGCAAAGATGAGCTTGAGTTGTTTTATTTTTGAATGAAAAGAAGGCAATGTGTATTATTTTACAGTTAAATTATTATTTATGTTATCAGGGATTTTGTTTATATCCTAAATGTTACAGGAGCACTTTGTTCCTATGCACTGCCTGTTTTTTTGTTGTTTTATTTTTGAATGAAAAGGCAATATGTATTTCTTTATTGTTTTATAATATGTATACAAGGATTTCTGAAAGAAAATTTGCAGAAGCACCTGCAAATTGGGGGGGGGTGGTTATAAATCCTGTAAAGATATCGAGGTATATATCGTATATCGAGATATAGCAAAAATTTATCGAGATATATTTTTTGCTTCATATCGCCCAGCCCTACTTCCAAATGTTGATTTTGGATCATAAGAGATCTTGGAAACTGTAAGTCTCATTGAAAAGCATCTTCTAAATCAGTTTATTTCCACTTTGGTGTCCTAAGTTAAGCCGGAGCACTGTTGAGCTACACGGCTAGGTTGCCAGTCAAAGATTTGTGGCTTTGTTGATGACTTGAGTCTTGACTGTCTCTCTGCAGGGTCTGACTGGTGCTTTCTGTTTCTCGGTTGTTATTGTCCTGATTATCAGTTTAGGGCAGGGGTGCTCATTACTTGGATCGGTTGATCGCGGAGGTGCTACCGGTCGATCGCGGCGAGAAATTGAAACAATATCAGCTGATAATCCATTCCATCACAGTTATCTGCAGATTCACGGATTCGGTTTTCTCTGCTCAATAGCTTGAGACCAGAATGTTCTTAGTAAACAAATAACACCTATTTTTAATCTGTGTTATGTAGCGGACAAACTACAAAACATTTTTTATCAAAACAAGTTTCCCTCGGCATTCGCAGAAACACATTACCGTCTATGAGCAAACCGCTGACATGGAATCACTTAGGGACCGTCTGCAAATTACCAGATCCAAAATATGTTTTACCCAGAATATGCTTCATAACTTCATTCTAAATTACTCTATTACAACCAAAATCAAGCAACACGCCACTCCTCACCTGCATATTGTACTGCACGACTCAGTTTCAATAAAATATTGATATATTTATTAGAGCATCATTTTTATTCTTGATTATTTGGATCAAAGCTCAATTGCTCCCATAAAAATCACTCTATTACCATCAATTCAGATCACACACAACTGTTGTAATGATTCAATTCAGTGCAAGTCATCAAATTAAACTCACGTTATTACAGAAAATGTAAATATTTAATTATTATGTGTGTTTAGTCAATTCTCAATAAAGTTGAAAATAATTGTTTGCTGATTGATGTTTTACATTGTTGTAGAGGGTAGATCACTTTGATTCTGTCATTTTAAAAGTAGCTTGCAAGCTGAAAAAGTGTGAGCACCCCTGGATTAGGGTAAACGTTACTAGAAATTCAAACCACTGGCTCGTGTTTATCAGTTTTACCCCTGGTACCAGAGTTCCAGCCGCTGTGTACGTTGGCTAATGGTGGGCATGCCTCTATGTCTGTGGAGCTATTTATCCCTCACTACTGCCAAGCTCCACTCACTGCGAGGATAGTGGAACCAGTGTAGCTGGAGACCTAGGCAAGGCAGCTCTAGCACAGTTCATCTTTAAATCAAAGTGCTGTACAGAGGGTGAAGGGATTACATATTTTCATATTAAATACATATGCCCTCCGAGTTTGAAAATATTTTTGATGAAAGCAGCTTTTTCAAGTAATAAACTTGCCCAGAGACTATAGTGCAGAAGCCCCACGTTTTCCCTGTTTAGGTGTGCGCCAACCAGGGTAGCAAAATATAAGGATGTGAATTTTCAAAACTGGAAAATTTCCATGGGCCTCCACACACCGGTCTGAATTGAGATTTCACGAGTCTCCTGATGGCTTCTCCGCTGGGTGCTTTTCGTCAAGGTAATATTGGTGCTATGATGCTTCCTGCCTGAAGATGGCGTTTGTGCTCCAACAAATGCTCACTGCGCCAAACAGGGAAACAAGAAGAAGATGATGACAGAGGAGAAGTTCAAATCATTGATGTCGAACGGTTTATTCTGTTAGTCAGTGATCACAAGGAGCTGTTTGTCAAAAATGTGGAGAAAAGAGAGGATTTGTGTTGAGCCTTTTTTTTCCTGTTTCCTGTACAAAGTCGCTATGTGAGATGAGCGCCACCAAGTGGCTCTTTTAGCTTCTCTTCACGTCTTCAAAATAGCCAGCTTTCATTGGTCTTCTCCTTGTGAAAACCGACATGTCATTCCGACATTTTTTTTCGTTGGCACAACTCATTTCGGTCTAATGTGTGATGACCCATTGGCGCCCATGGTTTAATCAAGGAGCACAAAACTTTGCAACGAAAATTTGTGTCGATGTGAAGAGGTCTTGAGTTTGCTAAACTGATGGTTTTCCTGTAACAGGGTACTTGATAGTAATTTAAAACAATGTTATAATACATACATTTTAGTTAAAATGATTGGGATACACGGGTTGACCAGCTATAAATCCTAACCGGGTGGTTTTCTCTATAAAGGATTCGCTGAGAATTTCTTGAATTATGTCGTAAGGCTGGAGATCTCATGCAATCGAGCTCAGGTGCCTTTCTTTTGCATTTGCCAAACAGTTTTGTTGTCATACAGAAGCACAGAGCTGGTAATTTTTGAAAAGGTTTCCTTTTTTAATCAAATCTGTGTCAAGAACAGAATAAAAATATAACTCCTTGTGAACACGATTTGTTTTAGCGCATCTCAAGCTTTTTATATCGGTTAATGACACTTTTCAGCAGTGCCTATTATCAGTTCTTGTCTGCTTCTTATCAGTGGTCAGCTCTGCCCATCTCTCCCACACAGATTTTTCTTTCATGTTGATTATGTTTGCTGCTGCATCGCAATTGTAGGGTTTAACATAAAAGTAGCGCAGTAGATCACTTTGGATATTTGAACCAGATCTGACATCGTTGTCCTTGTGAAGCATCTCCGGTGGCTGTGGATGGATCACTAGTGGTTACTTCCACAGGTTCCATTGCAATGACTCTGAAGATCTACTGCTTCTTTGCATCTTTTTGAACCTTTGCTCATCTTCGGACACGAGCGTTCTCCACCAGTCACTTTTGCTCTTGTTGCTGGATGCCTCTTTAAGCCTCCACCATGATTTTGGGAAGACAGGATGTACAGATTACAGAGTTATTTTCGATGCACCAATGTTTTCAAAGAGAATTCTCTGACCATGCGCATCAAAATCTCTTCTTTTGCAAGTTTTGCTTATAAAACGTCCATGGGGAATCACAAATATAGTCACAAAGATGATGCAAAGCTTTGTAAAATTATGCAAAAGTTTATTTATAGAATCCAAAGTGAATACAGTGTCTGTCTTTTTTACTTATTCAAGAGGAGTAGCGAGTAAACATCACTTTTGTCAGAGATCAGATCAACAGGAAACACTGATTTGTTGTGAGGCTTATATTTACAATTTCACTACCTCACATTCAATTGGGGAATGAGTAGAGAAGCAAAATGTGTGAGATCTGTTCACATATGAAGGCTTTCTGGCTTAACCTTAAGAGCGAGATTTCCTCTTTGAAATGCGGATTTCTATAACTCGAGATCTATGTGCTGTTCATAATCAAATGACACTATTATTTAATATTTGTAATGAAGAAAACATGTTAAATGGGATTTTAAATCCCTGATTCCACTGCACTTCTCAGAGCGCTGAGAATGTAGAGGTGAATTTTTTACTCTGTTTGTTTAAATATAAAGTCTGACCCTCTCTCTTAAAGCTTATTATGATGCTTAGAGAGAGTTGTAATCTTTTACTGAGCCATGTTTACATTCAGGAGTCTGAATTGAATGTTCTGACCTCCATGAAAAAGAGTGCAGCCACTGCTTCTTAGCATTGCAGCAGCGGATACTGAGCCCATGCTAATGCAGCGTGTAGATTATTACCAATAAAGTGGAAATATTTATATTTATACATTTTAAATGGTAGGTGAAACACTAATGCAGCACCTTCAACAGCTGCATGCTGCCAAGTGGGAGAGATCGAGAACGCTACGAAATGATCGAGATAGGGGGAGTAAGAATAGGCCGTGAATGAAGCGCCCTTAAGGAAGCCCGTATTTACTGTGGAAAAGCTGGTTGTTATCTGTTTCTACGTATTTGTTTCAAGTGTGGTGACAAAAAAATCTTTATAATTTGTGAAAAAAATCTCCCAGCCCTAATGTCTAGCAAACGACTGTGTCTGTTTGTTTGTTTTGTAGCTGTTCAGTTGATGAATATATTTGATCCTATAGTCTTCTTGCATTTTATGGAAACGGGGCAGTGTAGATAGAGATAAAATCGATTTTCATCGAGTTATAAAGGATTTTTTACCCATTCCAACCATGAGCCTGGTGTATGTTTGTATTTTACTGCAATATAACCTTCAGCCATCACCTTGAAACGGTTTGGTTGATCACTCAACTGATGCTGAAGCTGGTCAGCAATCGCAGAGAGCAGAATCTCAAGCTCAAGGTCAGGGCTGCCGCTATCGAGAACACGTGCACATGAAGAACCGGTTTACAATTGCAATAGCTTGCCAGTGTGACCTGTCTTTAGTTAACTTCTAAATCCAGTCCCTTACCTTGAGTCTGCTTCTTGTAACGATACTTCGGTGTAATCTGCTGAGGTGCACCACTATCTGATTCATCTTCCCTGAGTTCTCAAACATTCATTCTCACTTTCCTCTTGCCTTTATCGGCGTGGCCTTGCAGCTTCTCCCTCTGCAGGGATGACGTAAATCACGCTCGTATGTTCAGCAGTGGGCGGCATTGAGAAAACATGCTCTGCCCTCAGACCTGAGTCAAGGAAGTGCGGCGTAGTGACTCACTAGAATTGATAGAAAAGCTTTGTCCCCGGGCCTCGCTGCCTCCACCGCTGCTGCCTCAGATGCTTACACATGTTTAAAACATTTAGGTTTGTTTCAAAACAGGAGCATGGCTCTTGTTTAGGAGGCCGCTACCTTCAGAGGACTCGTTTGAAGTCTGCTCCTGTAATCAGTGTGTGAAAGTTGTGATGGAGTTGTGGCATTAAAGCTCTACTGTGCTGTGATATCTGAAGTGTGGAGAGTTTTTGTCTACATCTTTACAAAAATGACAAAAATAACGCTTACCAGATTTGTCCAAACTCAAACGTTTGCCCTATTCTTCATCAACCATTTGGAAAAGCTCTTTCTAGAGTGATACCATGAGTGTTTCATGAATAAATGCTGTTTCTTCTGCACTTCAACAGAATGAGGTGATGTCGGAGCTCTAGGGCGAGTTTGCTTTATAAGCAGGAAGTGCCCAAATTTACAAAAAAAAAGGGGGAAAAGAAGAGATTCAGTTCACAGTCATTAGCAGACAGACCAATGTTTACATACTATGATCTCAAATGCAGTATTCTGAGGTTGTGACCCTTTCAGTTTAAGCAAACGCTCTCCAAACATCCTGCAGGAGATACTGCAAATTATTTTGCAATTCAAAGAAAGAATAGGAATGTTTTTCACATTAAACGAGAATGTCCATAGATCCAAAAATGTGATTTTATCCCGAAATGTGAAGAAACCACTAAATGCATGTTTTTATGTTTGCAACAAACCTAAAAATTCAGAATTTTTGAAATCAGGAATATGTAAATCATGTCAGTAAATAAAATTTTTGGTCTAAAAGTCAAGTCAAATGTTTTTGTATAGCGCTTTTATTCAGATGCTTCACAGAAGGATGAGCCTTATATGGATTACTTCAGGTATGAGCATGTTTTGAGGAGAAGAATGGCTATAATTTGTGGCAGAGGCCATAGTTAAACAGTATTTAAATAATGTTTGACGTTTTAATTATGATTTTGTTTTTGACAATCATTTACATTTGTTAGTTTAGTTAGGGCGTATAGTTTAATTAGTTCAGGGCGCATGTTTTAGACGTGTATGAAGGCCAGAGCTCCGGAGGAAAAGCCCACACCAGCATTTCCAATTCATGTGGGGAACTATATGGAGAAACTACTTTACACAAAGTGGCATGGCCAGTGCGGCAGTTGCCTCACAGAGGGAATCAACCCAGTATCTTCCTTTGGCCAGCTTCATCACAAGCCACAGCCTGGAAAACAGAGAAAGAGATTAAAAACAGTTAATAAAACCAGAAGCTAGAGTTTCTTGAGCAGGAAGATCCTGATGAGCTGATCACCAGCCGTCGCCTGGGAAACAGACTAAACAGAGAGAATAGTTTGTGGAGTCTCAATCTCGAATCTCTCAATTGTTCTTGTGTTCAATGGAATTAATTTGCGGCTCTGCTCTTTTCTCTATTAACTGCTGCTACTTTTTTGCCCCTGTGAAGGGGGCGTGGCCTGTAGGAAATTGATGCACACCCTCTATCAACTAGTTAAGTCGCCAGAGTGCAGCAATGAATGGAGCATTCATCTAGTCCACTCGGGCTGAATGTGAGGACCAGTTGAATCTGATGGGAATCAGAATTGACATTTTCCATGTAAAATCAGGCATGTGCTCTTGTCTGGTTTAAACAATGCTGGTTTATAATGGGCAATAAAATGAGCTGGCAGGATTTCTACTGAAGTGGTAACAGAAGTCTGTTGCACATGTTAACATTAGCACAGAGAGCGTTCCTGCCTTAGTAACATGCAATAGTTCTAGTTTCAGAGTAGATTTTGCGTTTGTCAAGAGAATAAATAATATGTCTGACTATTGTGGCCAATTTAGCAATTAAATTCATTAGAAATGTTAATTTTGGAGACATGATGGGATCCATATTTTGATATAAATGCTAGTAACTGAAACTCTCCTACTTATGTTTATAACTGAAATAGACATCTACATGTACAATATTCATATCCTCTTTCATGAATTACAAGCATTAGGAATCTGTTAAGATATTGTTGCGTTAAACTGAGATGGATTAAAATCAGAGAATCGATATTTTTTTACCCAGCCCTACTAAATATATTGATTAATTTAAAGTAACTTGTAGATTAACTGAAATACATAAGATTAATAAGTATTTTATGTTGTAAATATATAAAATCATGGACAAAAAAGATGTTTCTGTTTAATTTAATCGACCGTGACGAACAGCTTTCAGTTCGTGGTGGTTGGGATGATGTCATTGAGTGTCTTCTGTTCCCTCTTGTTAAAACCCAAGCAGGATTCACACACTCGTCCCGTAATCATCCTCTCTAACCAGGCCTCAGATCTAAAAGCATTTCCACAGATTCAAATCCCTCCCTCAAGTCTGCGTCTGCATCCAAATGTGTCCAAACAGAGCAGCTCCGGTCTGCGTCCGGCGGAATATCAAATCCCCGTCTGTCTGGTGGAGGACGGGGGTATTTGCATAACAAAGCTGTAGTCGTCTGGAGTTTCAGAGGCCACTGTTCTTCTGACAGGAGTGAAAGTTTGACGTCTCGCTGCAGGGCATTTTACAGATAAAAATTCTGTCAGATTGATGCATTACGTCTTTATTTCACTAAAGATTTCATTTCCCGATGTTGGATGTATAACTGTAGCTAGTGTTCTGTGCTCTTTGAAGCCTGGCCGATGAGCAGTGGTTGAGTCAAACTGGGATGAATCACCCTTTGCCTGGCATCCGTTAGCACTGACTGGTCCACTGGGAAACACTGGGCTGAACTTCCTGCTGGCTCATTAGCTCTGCACAAGTGTGTTTTTCACTCGTCTTGAAGAGACATATTTCATTTCTAACTTTTGAAAGTTGTTCCCATGATGGGTCAGGGTTTAAAAAACATTAATCTGGTCAATGCTCACTTTCATCAAATCGTTCACGATGAGTCTGAATACTCCTAGGACTTTCAGCTGTGGTTTCTACTGTATAAAACACACAAGGTGAAGCCCAATGAACCACCCGACGCGTAGCAGGATCCATCTCGCACAATATATGCAGTGCTTAATTTGTCCATGAGGAGGACCATGAGGGTGCTGTTCCAGCAGGGTCAAGAGGAGAGAAAATGTCCTTGTTCTTGATTTTTTTTTCGCCACTTTGCACAATGTCTCAATCATTGTTCCTTGTGAAAGTTTCAGAACTTTCATGGTTTAAAGGCCTGTTCACGTCAACCCGAATTTTCATTGTGATGTTTTGTGCTCCGACGCGCCTCACTCTTACACTACGGGCGCCAACGGGACATCACAAATCAGCCCGAAACGATAGGTTCCTATGAAAAAAGATTTCAAAGTGACGTATTAGACACGGTTTTTTTATAGCTTTCAAAGGACAGCCACCAATGAAAGCTGGCTCTTTTGAGGACGTGAAGAGGAGGTAATTTCGGTGGCGCTCATCTCACATTTTCATAGCGACTTTGTACAGGAAACAGGAAAGAAACGGCTAAAATTCTCTCTTTTCTCCACATTTATGGCAAACAGCTCCTTGTGATTAGTCATCAACAGAATAAATCGTTCGACGTCCATGATTTTTGAGAATTTTTGGCTAAAAGACAAGAGTAAGCTTTACCTTCGTATTGAGACTTCAACCTCAGAAAGTTTCCACTTTAAAAACGACAAGCTTTTAGCAGCACAACAGCGATGATATTGTTACTGGTTTTGCCTCCTGCCGAACGAATCATCGTCACTTAACTGGAAAATCGGGCACATATCCTTGCAACACTGAGTTATGTACACATTCACAAATGTCATTGTGTATATATAAATATACACATATATGCATATAAATAACATAAACATAATTATTCACAATCTTACAGAGTAGTACAACTCTTTGAAGTTTTTGAACATGGGCTGGGCTTAATATTGTCATGCCCCCTAAATTATCAAAAACCAACCAGGGATTTTTAATAATCACACATTTCTATTGTTAAAAATACTGAATGTAATAAATTCAGAAGTTTCTCTCTGTGAGCAGCGGTGTGTGGCTTGATTTTTATCATAACAGAGCTTTTTAGAATGAAGTTATTAACCATTTTCTGGTCAAAACATATTTTGTGTTTGTTGGCTATTTATTTATTTATTTATTTATTTATTTATGTGTTGTCCTGCTCAAAAGCCACCATATGGGGGAGTAGGTGCTTCATTTGAGCTGGACAGTTTTGTTATCTCCAGGGTGGTGAACACCTGCTGTGGTATTTTCTCCTCTGGATGGAAGCAGTGAAGATATGTAGCTAGCTATATAGTATAGTTATTTCTTTTTCATAGTACAGTTTGCATCATTTTACATCAGAACAGCAGGGTGTTAAAAGGTAAGGGGGAGTGGATAAGAGAGGTAGGTTAGGGGGAAAGGTTCACGAGTGGGAAGAATACCTAGCTGAACATGCCATATAAGTTTTTTGCAGTTTTGTACATAACTACGATTCTTCTGCGAAGGTGGAGGAAAACATATTTTGACAAAGCTGTAGCTTGTCTGCTGGTGCATAACACAGATTAAACAGAGGTCTCTTTACTGAACTCTGCTGTGCCGTGACTTACAGAAGATCTGCCGAATCTACAACTTTTGCCTGTTTGGGGTCCGCTGACCCACTGGTTGAAAAAATCCTGGTGCTCTTACAGAATACTACATGTTTTTGTTGTGGGATGTATTGACTGAATCAATTCAAGTAAAACTGAATATTTTGTGATTAGAGATTGAGCTTATCATGGAGTTTAAAAAAAGTGTTCAATTAATCTCAAGGTTGGAAATTGTTTTTTTGTTCAAGTCAAGCAGCTTTTATTGTCGTTTCAACCATATAAGCAGAATCAGTTTATGGTGAAATCCTCCAGAACCCTGGTGCTACAACCCGTAACATACAACCCGAAGGAGAACTAAGGACTAACTTAGAACAAAAGTGCATCACGTGCGGTTTAGTGTAAACTGATTCAATTTGAGTATTGTATTAAAGGCACCATCTTTTAATGTAAATACAGTTTGACTACAGAAAATGTGATCGAAAATGTTTAAGAGCAAAAAAGTAATGTTTTCCCACATGACCCAGCTTTACCTCGAGCTTTAGTAAATCCTCACCTTGTTTAGATGGAACCGGTGCTCTTCATTAGACTTCATTAGAAATTATTTAACTGAACCCTTGTCCTCAAAGGAGGAGGTGAGTAAAACGCTTCTGTGTTGTGTGGGCTTCAGGGTTCAGTGACTCATGGGTGTGTTCTGAGGGGCAGCGTTTGACTCATCGAGTATCATCATCCATTCTGCTTTTCATATGTTCCTTTTCCTCCTCCGTGGTGCTGGCATTCTCACACAGCCTTTTAGTTCTAGAAGTGTGAGACAGAAGTGGAGCAGAAGTCCACCTGCTCCACCTCTACTTCTGTGCTGGAGCACATGTCGCAGATGTCTGATGATTACTTGAAAGTTTTCAAATGTCCTATTGACGCATGGCCGTATAAATACATATAACAACCAATAAGACAATTAGTTGCTAACTAGCAAGAACACAGTTCCTTTAGAAAATGCCAATCTAGGAATTATTCACAATGTTCTTTATAAACTAGAACGAACTGACGGTAGAGTTTCCTTTTGGAACTATTTTATTGTGAATTTGTGATTTGATATTTGGCACAGCCTCGTTTGTGAGTCTGACATTATTTTTTAACACTTTATGCAATGATGGAACAGGCTGAGAGTTGAGAGCTCCGTTTACGTTCCTAAATATTTTCTCTCAGGAGCTGTTGGGGCCCAGTCCCTGTTCTCCATGCCACAGCGGCCTGGCTATGGCACCATGGGCAAACCCATCAAGCTGCTGGCCAACTGCTTCCAGGTGGAGATCCCCAAGATGGACGTCTACCTTTATGAGGTGGACATCAAGCCTGAGAAGTGTCCGCGGCGTGTCAACAGGTGAGATCTTCAGCGTTCAGTTTCTGCCAATGCTCTACTCGCTCTGAAGAGTGCTGTCTCTGCAGGGAGGTTGTGGACTCCATGGTTCAGCACTTTAAGGTCACCATCTTTGGGGATCGAAGGCCAGTTTACGATGGGAAGAAGAGTCTCTACACAGCCAACCCACTTCCTGTGGCTCCTGCAGGCGTAAGCAAACACAAACATAGCAGCATGGATGACTGTTGGGTTACGTGGAAGTGTGGACAGTAGAATCCTCAGTTCTTTAACAAGAATTTGAGAACAAATTCTGTCGACTAGAGCTGCAAGCTGACTGTGATTGACACGCTCCTGATCCAGCTAATGTCTTTTTAAAATGCTTACAATGTATACGTTTAGCTTAAAAATTCACAGCAGGGGCTTAGAGCGCTGCTTTGCTCACTCTTGACCTCAGGGACCTGAAATTCAACTCTTATCTTCTTTAGATATCCCGAACAGCTCCGCACAGACACGGCGAGTGGAACAAAAGATCTCAAGTCTCTTTTCCTAACATTGATTATAAGGTTTAAGGAGCTATTGGATGATAAAAAGCCCAGATTCGCTCAGTGTTCTCAACAGTTGACCTCTGTGACGTGTTCTTCTGCTGTTAGCTTGGAGTTCTGTGGCTGGTTACTCAGAGGAACTCGGCAGCAGAGCTGACTCATGGTCCTCAAACAAACCAGCAGATACGTTGTAGCAGCACAGAGATGGACTTTATCTGATTTGTTCTTGCTGTACAAAATGTACCAACCTGAACTCTTCACAGCCAACACGACTGGTGGTCCCAACTCCATTCAGAAACGTCACAGATGAACTCTCCCAGGCACCTGTGCAAGTGAAGCTCATTAGCTTCCAGTGGCTCAGCCAGATGCAAAGATTGTAGAGACTGCAAAAGCTGACCAAATATGTCAAATCGCTCTTGAGAAAAGCGTCTGCATGAAAGCAATTGAGAGTAAGCAAAGCAGAGGCTATTTAAAGAATATGAGATACAAAAGCACTCTTACGGCATAATTCCATATACATGCTCAGAGTTTTTTGGCCTTCTTCAGTGATCTACAAGGTAAATGTTAAATAAATCAGAAGTGTGTTCAAACTGGCATACACAAAACAAAATCTGGTGATCACTTGTCTCGGTATTGAGCACCGTGTACCCTCTGCGTGCCGCTCGGTCTCTGCATCTAGGATAGGGGTGTCAAACTCATTTTCACAGAGGGCCACATTATCATAATGGCTGTCCTCAAAGGGCCAGTTGTAACTTATAAATGTAAAACAATGTAATCAAATGTAATGTAGAATAAACTACTACTTAAAGGTAAATTACACATTATTTATAACTTATTCAAGTGACAATTCAGTTGCATAGAAACAATTGTATCACAGATAAACTATCAGCTCCGCCCATTTCACATCTTGAAATTAATTTTAGTGTGAGAAATCGGAGAGATCACTCAAATGCGAGAGTCTTACATTCAATGTGTGAGAGTTGGCAGCTCTGCAGTTTTACTCGTGAGTATGGATGCGGAAACACCGCTGCGGCTAAAGGCAGTGAAAATTAAGTTTTTTTTGTTTTCTTTTTTTGACACTCGAAACTTTTAAGCTCTCGCGGGCCACATTAGATTACATGGCGGGCAACATCTGATCGATAACATGTAATGGCCCTTCAGCAGGTTCTCTTGTGTGCAATCCTCAGGTGGACCTGGACGTGACTCTGCCAGGTGAGGGGGGTAAAGACCGGCCCTTTAAAGTCACCATCAAGTTTGTGTCTCTGGTGAGCTGGCACCTGTTGCACGAGGTGCTAACCGGCCGCAGTATGCCCGAGCCACTGGAGCTGGACAAGCCCATCAGCACCAACCCCGTGCACGCGGTGGACGTGGTGCTACGCCATCTGCCATCCATGAAGTGAGTGTCTCGTGTAAACAAAGCATGCCGTTTGTCTAAACACTTAAGTAAACCAAATGTTTATCCGCTTTCTTTGTGCATCACAGGAAGATGTTTTAATGACATAGAGGTTTTCTGATTCCTCTGCCGTTACGTTGCATCTTAAAGATGAATTTGGAGCAGAACACACATTTTAAACCAAGTTTGTGTGACGCTGTCTTTGCTTATTGATGTTGTTTTCAGGTACACTCCTGTGGGCCGCTCTTTCTTCTCTGCGCCGGAGGGCTACGATCACCCTCTGGGAGGGGGCAGGGAGGTGTGGTTCGGCTTCCATCAGTCTGTGCGGCCGGCCATGTGGAAGATGATGCTCAACATCGATGGTGTGTGTGTGTGTGTGCATGTGTGTGTGTGTGTGTGTGTGAGTGCAGTGTGGGAATGGTTCCCCTGTTACCAGGGCAACCGAGAGTTCTGGGTGTTTGAATGGAAGGGGTGGAAAATGAGTCTCTTTCTCCAAGTTCAGGCATTGTTTGCATGCGTCTGCCTGTCTAGATTTTTCCCGCTCTCTCCAGCTCTAATCAGCTGGTTGGTTGGTTGCCTGCAGGGCTCCTCCCCCTGAGTGAGAAGCAGAAGTGTCTGGTCTCTCCTTCACCGTTGTACCGCTGATCCTGGAGGGATCGGCTCAGAAAGAGCGTGAGAGAGCTTTGAGTTCACTGCTGCATTTTTGATTTCTCACTGGAATCTAAATGGAGCCAGATTTACATGTTAATGGAGTGTTTGTAAAGCCTCATTTTTAACTGATTGGGTTCAAGAACACTTTATACTGAAGGACAATTCAGGGATTTTTTTTTTTTAAATATAATAACAAAAGTGCTTGAAATGGATTTTTATAAGTGACAAAATAGTTTAAGTTGTGTAAACCAGTATTCTGTTAGCAAAACCCCAGCAGTTATTAGGGGTGCGCTGATACTGGTATTGGGCTTGATTCTGAGCTCATGTACTTGTAAAAGCGCTCTGATACCAAAGGCTGATACCCATGATGTCATCATCAGAGACTCTGGCAGCATCAAGGGCAACATCTCAGAATTACTGATAACTCTGTGCATGGCAAACACTGGCTGCTAGTAATAATGGTAGGACTCCGCAACCAACCCTGCAGCCAATCGACAGAGAAATTGGAAAAAGATAACCTAGAGCCAAACAAATAACAAATAAGGTTTTCACCCAACGAGTGCGTTGTTTTTGATGATCAAAGGATTTCAGACATTGTGGGGATTCGTCGCCTTCTTAACTCTCTGTGTGAATAAAGAAGTTTTTTAAAAAGTCGTTTTTGATGACTTATTTGATGCTAACGCTTTTAAATTTTTCTGAGCAATCCTTAGCAACCAAACTGTTTTCTCTAGCAACCAAATTTTCAGTACTGTATGTCAGTTGTGGAAAATGATTGAGGCGTCAGGGTTGGTTATATCACTCTTAGTGAACCTTACTCTTGCATAGCAACCGGACTGTATACCTTAGCAACCATGTTAGCAGTCCTATATCTCAACTCAGGAAAACTGTAGCAACACAGGGGTTTAAATCATGAGTTACCTGTATGTCATTATATTTAAATCATCAGTTGAAGTTAGCTCTGTGACTTCCAAACCCTGGGTAAAGGATTGATGGCCAGAAACAAAGGTAGTATATGGTAGTAATGTCAAATACTACTATGGGTTCGATCCCCACCAGGTCCATCCTGCTTTTGTGGCCTTGGGAGAGCTACTTCACCCACATTGCCCTGTATGGAAGTGTGTGACTGGTGGGGTGTGTTTGGTGGTGGTGGGCTGGAGCCCGTAGGCACGGTTAGCTATGTTCTGTCAGGCTGCCCCAGGGTAGCTGAGGGTTACTAGGTGAATGGTGAGGGTGAATGTGGAATGAATGAAAAATTCTGAAGTGTCTTTGAACATCTGGAAAAGCGCTATATAAATTGAATGCGTTATTAATTTTTTTTTTTCTTTGCTTTGGTTTCAGTCTCTGCCACAGCTTTCTATAAAGCCCAGCCAGTGATTCAGTTTATGTGTGAGGTGCTGGACATTCACAACATTGACGAGCAGCCCAGACCCCTCACAGACTCTCACAGAGTCAAATTCACCAAAGAAATCAAAGGTGTGTGTGCACGAGCTACGGCTGTCTCCATGTGTGCCCGTCTCCTTCTCATAGTGTGTGTCTGTCTGCGATCGCAGGCCTGAAGGTGGAGGTGACACACTGCGGATCCATGCGCCGGAAGTACCGAGTCTGTAATGTGACCCGCCGTCCTGCCAGCCACCAGACGTGAGTCAAAGCAGTCGAACCTTAGTCACGGTTGGTAGTGTTCGCAGAGCGTGCCTGTGATTAACTTAGAAGGGTCTTAGAAGCCAAGAGAACACGACGATGCAGGGATTTGAAGGAGCAAAGGACATCACTTGTGTTTTTTGTAATAGACTTGCATCGTGGTTATTAATGCCCAATTAATTTTCCCAAAGATGACCTTTATGAGATTGTGTGGTATTTGTGAGGATATTAAATAATCAACGTCACTTTATTACAGAAAAAATGGGTTTCAGCTCTGGTCACGTTTGTGACTGGTGGTACAACACAGGGAGTCGAGGTTCATCATAGTGTACATGCATTTCTAAAATTTAAACTGGTTTAGACTGGTTCAACATGTTGAAATGTGTTTTATTCCGTTAACAAAAAGTAGTTTAAAATATCAATCCCTTCAGTTTAAAATAGCAATCTTATGCAGCAGTTTGACACATAGAGGAAATTAATACACACTTACGTACTTATAATCTTTGAAATAAATAGCATAGCAGAATTACAGAATAAATGAATGAAAAAAGAGTAAATAAATAAATAAATTATGAAATATGAGCCTACTATGGGAAACATGTAACAATACAAAGAAGTATCAACAGTCGCAACCGTGTGGAACCCCTCCTCTAAACATTATGGAACTTCTTGAAACACTCGATGTGCTTTGGCCTGGCACGCTTCTCACAGCCAAATGTACACAGCCTATGACCAGCACAAGAAAAGAAATAATTAGACGGTTATCTTTTACATTGGCAGATGTTATGTTTCAGAAAACATCTTTACATAAGTGATCTGCTTGCGAAGTGATTGGGAAGAGGGACAGTGAAGCAGTGTTGGGGATTCTTTAAATACAGGTTACTTGTGAACACTGCATTGCCCTTCGTTCAGACCCCGACTGCAGCACTTTTGGCCTCTCAGCTGCGCTGTTGCTCTTTCAGAGGCAGATGATGAAGACGCTTGTGTCCAGATTTACATCATGAAATAGCACAAGCTTTATGGACATTGTTCTTGCGAACATTACATGAGACAAACTAAATGCTTGCCGCTCCATCACACTCCAGTTGATGCGTCCTGTTCAAAAGTGTTTAACACACTAATATAAGTGTGTTCACAACCGGCTTATCGTGCACAACCGTACAAAATCTGATGACACAAGTTCTTGATGTTGGGGATCGGGGTTGCAATTTTCAGGAACTTTTAAAACTGGAAACGTTCCATGGAAAATAATGGGAATATACTGGAATTCATGGGAATAAACTGTGATTTTGCTGAATCAAGGGTTGGCCTATAAACAGGGTATTTAACAGTAATTGAAAGATTTAAAAATACATATGTTTTGGTTATAACTATAGGATGCACAGGTGGTCAGCTATACATTTTTTTGATATAATTGATCTTATAGTTTAGTTTTTTTCCCCTGTAAGTGGCCACATGAAATCTAAAGTACTTGTAATTCAAATAAGCAAAAAATGATCTTGAGAGACGCAAGACCCAACACTCTGGAGGAGCTTACGGCCGCTATCGAAGCATCCTGGGCGAGAGAGGGAGGTACAACCTCAACAGGTCGCCAGTCAATCACAGTTTAGTGTTATTATATTTATTATTATCAATATTCAAAAAAATCCTCAAACATGTGTAGAATTTAAACATGTTCCCGGTGTTAACACTGCGGTTGTTCACTTTATTCTTCAATCCTCTCTTCTGTTTAATAAAAGTTTCACAACTGTTGCTACGCATCTTAAAAAGAGTGTAAATGATGAATTTTCTAAAGTTGAGCCCATACTGTGGATGTGCCAGTGCTGCCATCTAGTGTTTGCTGATTAAGTCGCGCCTCGGGTCTTCGTCCAGGTTCCCTCTGCAGCTGGAGAACGGCCAGACCGTGGAGCGGACAGTAGCTCAGTATTTCCGAGAGAAGTACAGTCTGCAGCTCAAGTACCCTCACCTTCCCTGTCTGCAGGTGGGCCAGGAGCAGAAACACACCTACCTGCCCCTGGAGGTGAGTCTGTGCTGCCTTCCAAACACAGAAATAAAGTGCAATAAGCCCCTTGCTCATCGTTGTGTTCTGCGTCAAGCCAAAGCTACTCTGCAGACGCTGATCCAAACATTCACCCTTCACACAGAGTGTGTGGAGTGGCAGCTCCGTCAGATTTCCACGCGTGTCTGTAATGAACAGCTACATGAATCGAATCACTGAGCAAATGATCAACGGAGAGCACAACCATCTTTCAGCAGATTTCAGGAAATCTCCACACTAGAGAAATGAAACAGCGCTCCCTAGAGTTCACACCTTGGCTTGACGCAGGAGTGTAAATGGTCCACCACATTATGATTGATTTGTTTGTTTCTCTCAATTACAGTAAAGGCATATATTTCTGTCTGGGTCTCTGCTCTGGTTTCTCTCAGGTTTGCAATATCGTGGCCGGACAGCGGTGCATCAAGAAGCTGACGGATAATCAGACGTCCACCATGATCAAAGCCACAGCGCGCTCTGCTCCAGACAGACAGGAGGAGATCAGCAGACTGGTGAGAGACACATTTAGAAACAATTCTAGCTCCCATTTAGTCGCTTCACTGTATGTCGACCATGGGAACGCAGTCTTCTCCGAGCCCTAATGACAGACCCCGAAAAGCCAGGTCTCTTGCACACTCTTCCTCTTTACTTTTACAGTTGCTGCTCTAGGGGCTTGGGTGAGCTCAAGTTTTCTTTCAGGATGCCTGTAGGCTTTCATCTCTGTACTTTTGTCAGGTTTGGTCAGAATTTTCTGATGTAAGCTCATTATTCTGAGATAAAAAGGGGCAGTTGGAGTTGAGTCACAATTGGTAGTTCTAAAGACAGAGCGAGGACTGATGACGAGAGCTCTTTCAGAGGCCACTCCTAGAGAGGGAAAAGGTTGCAGTTATTTTATCTTCATTGGCCGGTAAAGGAATGTTTTGGTGGATCTTAGTTGTCGGGGGATTCTGTGGTTGACGCCCTGTGAACTTGTATTTGTTTCAGGTGCGCAGCGCAAACTACGAAGCAGACCCGTTTGTGCAGGAGTTTCAGTTTAAGGTGCGAGACGAGATGGCCCATGTGACGGGCCGTGTCTTACCTGCGCCCATGCTGCAGTACGGGGGCAGGGTGAGCACAGAGCACTTTATGGTACCTTTCCTTTCAATCACCCACATCTCTATGTGTCCGTCTGTCTGTCTGTCTGTATGTCTGAGTTGATGGATTACTGCTGTTGACTTCTGTCGCTGTGTACAGTCACATGTGTAGTTATGCTCTAAATAACCCGCAGGGATGTTCGCTGATGAACAATTCAGGTTACACATGATTTTGGAGATGCTAAACAATACACCATTTACGAGGTTACACGCATTCGTATTGAACCGCTCCGTACAAGGGATTCTCTGTTCAGCTTGAAACTTTTACATTTGAAAAATACAAATTAAAGAAGGGTTTCATTTTAAAGAGCAAACGAGCGAGAACGAGACATGTATTCTCTCCTTACGATCGGGGGCTGGAGAGACATTATTCTGCTCATATATTGTTTCACAGGTCTTTATCCTCTCATCGCAGCAGTCTGGGATTATGACTCGCGGAAGAAATCTCGCCGTGAATCCGGTATAACACTGTCGCGTGAGAAAGCAGATCATGTTTTCTTCGTAAAGTGATGAGAATTGCAGAATTGGGGTGAATATTTTCAGACTTGCAGCACAACAGTGACAATATGATCTCTGTTGCGGTAGTTAAAGTTCAGGTGAAAAAAAAACAAAAAAAAACCATACAACAAAACAGATTTTCATTATAGCAAAACATTAAAGGACTGTTTTAGTTTAAGGAGGTTTTGTTTAATTGAAGGAGTAACCACTGAAGATATACCTCCACCATTGTTCAATGTTAAAAGAAAAGACTAAAACCTTATATTTAAGGTGCTCTGGGTTTTTGTGACAGTCACACCCCTAATATTTTAGACATGTACATGATTTTCATGTGATTCTATAAGATCCATCTCTGTTTATCCCTGATGAGAGGTTTTTAAATGTGCGCGTGTGTGTGTGTGTGCGTGCGGTCTGTGGAGCTGTCAAGCACATGTTTATAATGAGTGAAATCTACAATTTCAGTGACTTTTTTTTTTTTTACCACCCCAAGATTATTTGGCATTTCCTCCCTAAATGATATAAATATTATTTTTTGAAAATAACAAACATTAAAAATATCAGCTCTATTATTGAAACCCAGCTTAATATTTTCAGATTTACATTGAACACATTCGTTGTTGGTCAGTTTAAAAACAATATTTCAGTGCAGAGTTAAATATTGTGACTGAATCTCTTTACAGAGAGTTCAGAATCCACTCAGCACAAGCTTTTCTTTCTGGGGTTGTGTTTGGATGCGTTTGCTTCCTCGCTGCAGACAGAAGCATGTCCTCGAAATGCATTTATAGCATTCTGCTGGAAAGAAGAGCAGGCGTCTATCTCAGGACGTTGAATGAGGCCTTCATATTCATGTTGTTTGAACATCATTGCCAGTCAGACTTTAGAAAAATAAAACGTGTCTCAAATGGCCGACGGAGTGAAGCCTAATCGCCCCAATGGCACTGGCTGCAGAATGGTTACCACCCAAGTCTGGAAAAAGCTTTTCAAAAGTTATCTATTCGGTGAAAAACTTTATATTCGTGTGGTTCTATTTTTACGATGGTTAAATTTTCCCCTATAAAAACTAGGCGGGGACATGACCTAGGCGGAGCTGACTGACCGCTGTCACCACAACACGAGAAAGCTCATTTATTCTACCAGCGACCAAATTCAGAGAAGCTTTTCTCAAATTCTTGTTTAGAATTAAAAACAATTTGTATATAACAGACTGCGTGTGAAAGGGGCGTGTGTGAGCCAGACTCGAGGCGGAGCTCTGACACCACAACGGTTTTAATTTTAACAGGAAATCGCACGTGTCAATGGCAGCCTGCTCTCCTGCTCCGGAGTGGCAACATATGAGCCCAATGACAGAAGGCGGTGTCACGTCCTCCATCTTTTTTTACACTCTATGAGAAAAATAAAGCTCATGGCTCTTGGGTTGGAAATCTCAGCTTGTCCCAGTGTTTGTTAAACCGCGCTGTATTCAAACACTTTATTGTCTCGTGAGGCACAGGATTCTACACGGGACTCCTAAGTGATTTGTTTTGTTAGCCGAGTGCACACTGAACTCTGTTACACACTGCAGGAAACTTTATCCATGATCGGGGCTCTTTAAGGGATTTAAAGTTTTGAAAAAGAGTACAAGTGTTTGATTTTAGTGATGCTGGGGTTTATTTCTCTAGGGTCATACTAGATGAAACTGTGCTGTACTGATCTCCCCTTGCTGCTCCAGTCACGTTCAGATTGTCTGGCACCAATTGTATGTGCTCACCATCTCCCTGTGCATCAGATCAACCGTGAGCTGTCGTTGCAGAACCGCACTGTGGCCACACCAAGCCATGGCGTCTGGGACATGAGGGGGAAGCAGTTCCACACTGGCGTGGAGATCAAAATGTGGGCCATTGCCTGTTTTGCCACGCAGAGGCAGTGCCGGGAAGAGATCCTCAAGTGAGAATGCAATCTTACAAGCCTCTAACTGGAAAATGTCAAACTTACCGCAAAGGCCAGATTTCAGTAGAGTAACATTTCCCGTCACCAGTAAGAAGAAAGATTTGTCTCTTAGCTGGACAAAAGCATTTCTAGTCCTTGATGAATTTAATTCAGCGCCTGATTCCTTCTTCTGATTCAATTGTTGATGGTTAAAGACATGAATGATGTCTGGTTCCACAGGGGCTTCACGGATCAGCTGCGTAAGATCTCGAAGGATGCTGGGATGCCCATCCAGGGGCAGCCGTGTTTCTGTAAATACGCACAGGGAGCCGACAGCGTGGAGCCCATGTTCAGACACCTGAAGAACACCTACTCTGGCCTGCAGCTCATCATAGTGATCCTGCCTGGAAAAACACCCGTCTACGGTGAGAGCACGGACAGATGACAGGATCACATGTAGGGAGCTGCATGGACCTGTATCTAATTCACAAAGCGTTTTCCTTTTTATTCACAATTTTGCCCCACTTCAATCAGGAGCACAACATTTGCTTTCTTTTCCATTAAGTGTTTTGTCACCTTTTACTTCCTTAAAGCTATAAAGTTCGACGGATCCCGGGATGATCCTGTTCAAGCTCCTTTAAATCAAGTTTCTTCGACATCTCCTGCTCTCAAACGCAATTTATTTAATCTATTTATATTGAATCGAATAATTTGGTAGCGAGGACAGAATATATATATATGTGTGTGTGCGTGTGTGTGTGTAATACTCACAAACATATTCTCTTATTCACGTTTAGGTTAAGGAGCTCGTGTGACTCGTGTGGTTCAGAGTGATGTATTTAAATCTACTGCTCTTTTCAAATTGTCTCTGCATTCTCTATTGAAATAGAGAAATGGATGAAATTTTGGATTAGTTTTTTTTTTTTATATTCAAACCCTGCCTGAAATAAAGTGGTTAAATTAAAGGCGGGTGCAGGCTGCATCAATGCTTCAGGTCCGCAGGAAGGAGTATGTGGCTGCAGTCACAGATGTGTTGCAGAATAATATAAATGGGGTTAGAGACTCTATAAAACGATGGCCGCAGTGATGGACCTGAAAAACCCGGGGGTCTGATGCTGAGTGCCCTTCTGGGATTTGGAGGTCTGCTGAGGCAGCACAATGGCGACACATGGGGGTGGCACATGTGCTTTAATAAAGAATACAGCAAACCCTTAAAAATGTAACTCTTTAAAAATTGATTAGAAATATTTCCATGCAGCATTTACTTTCTGAAGAGTAGTAGCGTTTAATCAGTTCACACGTCTCCGGAGCATGTCTTGGATCACACACGCAGCACACTTTGAAGTGTTCATGGTTTTGTTCCTCAGCGGAGGTGAAGCGTGTTGGGGACACTCTCCTGGGAATGGCCACTCAGTGTGTGCAGGTGAAGAACGTGGTGAAGACCTCGCCTCAGACGCTCTCCAACCTCTGCCTCAAAATCAACGTGAAGCTCGGCGGCATCAACAACATCCTGGTGCCACATCAACGGTTGGCTCGGGTTTCACTCTGGGATTAAACTTGGGTCGTATTTGCTTGTAATTATTAATCATTTGTGATTTTCAAATTAGTTTGGAACCCTGGTCCGAATGCTAACCTCTTCAAGCTTAAATAATCGAGGTCACATTCACGGGCTGTGTTATATTAATTACAAATGTCCAGGTAAAATGTTTGTTGTAGACTTTGCCATGGAACATGTTAGAGTTTGCGCTTTCTAGCACGAGCATCTCTGTCAGGAGCAGCCGCACGCTCCACTGCGGATCGAAACAATGTGTTTATGTTTTCTCAGGCCGTCAGTGTTCCAGCAGCCGGTCATCTTTCTGGGGGCAGATGTTACCCATCCACCAGCTGGAGATGGGAAGAAACCCTCGATTGCAGCGGTCTGTATGAAATGTCTACTTCCTAGAGTTTCCTTTCTTCCGATCAGACCCACTCAAATCATAACTTCTTCATGAAGATCAAAGCAACTGTTTACTATAGAAACGAATCATTTTCAGAACATCCAAATGAGGTATGCGTGACACTCCGCTGCACAGAGTAGGGAGGGTGTGGGCGTGGCTGATAATGCACACATACCTGCACTGAGGTGGAATAGAAGTCCTCCAGAATCTTAGTAGAGAGACACTTGCTACAAATGTTTCGAAGTGTTGGTTTTTCATGGCTGCCCAACCAAGTTCACGCTTCCCCACAGAAACAAATAGCTAAAAACTTTTTAATCTTGGTCTTGATTTTCCAACATACTTCAGATCGGGTGTGCTCGACGCAGATTTCCCAGCATGCACCATTAAAGCAGGCGTATTGAGTTGCTTAACAAAGCTGCACGCTCAAATAAAGCACTCTTGTCATTTACAAAGGCTTTGAAATTAGGATCGTTTTATGTTTTTTTTTTTTCATGTTATAAATACAAATATATGTCCGACAATGCAACTGAAATCACAAAAAATGACTAGTTTTACATGAAAATGGACAATTGTTAGCGGTTTAGCCGTTTCACAATGAACGAGTTATTGTAAATCACAAGGAATCTTTTTAAGATGTTGATGGAGAAAATCATATTTTTTTTCCCCCATCTGTTCAATTTATTTCAAGCTGCAGGTATTGTTTACATTTTTAGATGTATGCAATATATATTTTTTTAACTGTTTATATTTAATAGATTTTATAGTTTTACAGGTTTTTTTTAGATAACCTTAAGTAGGATATAGGTCTTAAATTTGAAGTGCGCTCCTACTTGTAATAAACTAATAATTATGAGTTCCACATGTGGAGAAATTTCTTCTCAAAAATGGCAGCTAAAAGATTACCGGATAATAAAAGTGTCTTTAATAATGTGATACACTTGCAGATCTCAGAAACTCTCTGAATGTTTGAACACATTTACATTTTTTAAATCCACATTTATCTTCTCATTCAACTTTTCAGTCTGTTATGTTGTGATCTTAAAAAAAGCAACACCTCTGTTTAATATTTTGGCCATGAACTGCTCCCTCAGTGCTGTTCGTGAAGGTCCTGTCACGCACATCACAGTTTATACAGAAAAGAAAATAGTTTGACGACGAGCACGTTTATGTGACGCCGAGGAACTTTTTCCTGAAGATCTGCACCCCTTACAGTGTTGAATGAGTAGAGGGAATCAATCCTCCACCTGCACCATCTCAAACCCTCCTGCTCCCCCAGGCTCCTCCTGTTCTTTGCTTCGTGGGGGTGTTGGATCTGATCATTGGAAAGAAGTTCCTGCTGATCTGGCTCATGATCTCGAACATGCTTCCATCTCTCCCCAACGCACTGGACTGTTCTTTTCATTATAAATACGTGTTTGAGGCACGATTGATTCAGCCCGTGATGCAGCAGAGTATAGTTTCATGCTCTAAATGGTTCAGTAAAGGCTGCTCTGAACTCTGCTCTCCTGTGCTCAGGTGGTGGGCAGCATGGACGCTCATCCCAGCAGATACTGTGCCACCGTGCGTGTCCAGAGACCCAGGCAGGAGGTGATCCAGGACTTGGCCTCCATGGTGCGGGAGCTGCTCATCCAGTTCTACAAGTCCACACGCTACAAGCCCACCAGGATCATCTTCTACAGGGACGGTGTGTCTGAGGGACAGTTTCGACAGGTTGGTGCGCTCTTCTGTACTTGGTGACCCTGTAAGAGCTAAACTGGAGGTTTGCAGACAGGTGGTGAACACGAGAGGTTGTGCCAGTTTATCTACATTTGATCTTCCTCATGATGTTAAGGGACATCAGAACGTCATCTTCATCTTCTGCTGCAGGTTTTATATTACGAGCTGCTGGCGATCCGAGAGGCCTGCATCAGCCTGGAGAAAGACTACCAGCCTGGCATCACCTACATCGTGGTGCAGAAGCGGCATCACACACGGCTGTTCTGTGCCGATCGCAACGAGAGGGTGAGCGCTGCGTTTCTGTCAGATGTGTAACAATCGAGAAGGCATGTGTTTTCATTTTTAGAAATAGAGGAGAGAGTCAAAACAAAAGACTATAATAAGAGTTTAATAATAAAAATGAGCAGAGGCCGCTGCATCGTCTCAGACGGGGCGGGGCACAAAGGATTGTTTTGATCATAAGCTCCAGTAAAATCCACTGATTAAACAAACACAACTCTTTAGATTTCTGAAACGTGAATGCAATCTGTTGTGGCTAAGCAGATGAAACTCTTTCTACGTTTCTCGGAAACTATTTTCTCTGTCGTGCATGAGCGCTGCTGCGTCAGATCAGTGATGGAAAGGGAACTCCTCCTGGAGCATAACCATCTCAAAATGGAAGGTGGACGCTGAGAAGTGGTGATTTCAAACCCAGAGAGACCATAAGAAAACATTGCTTTATTCATTAAATAATACACTCTGTGCTTGCTCTTGATTCAACAGGATGTGCGCCATGGTTTTGGTGAACATTAAACCAGTCTGGCCTTCAGCTCGCTGCATATTTCTGTTTTTGCTACTCTGTGACATGTGACTTTGAGTCCCCTGCTTCTACAGTTTGTTGTTGATGGTGCCTCCCAAACGTCTGATGGCAGTGTGTTCTCTGCAGGTCGGCCGCAGTGGAAACATTCCAGCGGGAACCACCGTCGACACTGATATCACGCACCCCTACGAGTTTGACTTTTACCTCTGCAGTCATGCTGGAATTCAGGTACTGGGATCAATGAAATGAGAACCGCACCGGTGAGCGGAAGAAACCCCTTGCATCTGTAGTTGTGCAAGGCTGTACTCTTTTCTGTTGAGCACTGCACGTGTGTAAACCTTTTCTGACTCATTGGTGGGGCAAAAGAGGTTCTTTGAGGAATAATTCTGCAGAGATGTTTGTTTGACTCATCTTCCTCTTCCTGCCTCAGGGCACCAGCCGCCCCTCTCACTATCACGTCTTGTGGGATGATAACTGCTTCACAGCGGATGAGTTCCAGCTGCTCACCTACCAGCTGTGCCACACCTACGTGCGCTGCACCCGCTCCGTCTCCATCCCTGCACCAGCCTACTACGCTCACTTGGTGGCCTTCCGTGCCCGGTACCACCTGGTGGACAAGGAGCATGACAGGTGTGTGCTTGTAGTGAGTGAAATGGAGATCTGTCGAGGGCGTATCCATGCTGGCATAGACAACAGCAGACTTCCTAATGGACCCATTGCTTAGCTCCGCCCCTTCATCATCTGCTTCTAGCTCAGATAACCACAGAACCTTTCAACGGGAGTAAATGTACAGCGAGGGAAAATATATTTGAACCCCAGCTGATTTTGTAGGTTTGCCCACTAACAGAAATGATCAGTCTATAATTTCAATGGTAGGTTTCTTTGAAGAGTGAGGGAAAACAATGACAAAACAAATCCAGAAAAATGTGTTTCAAAAAGAGATATAAATTAATTTGCATTTCCATGAAGGAAACAAGTATTTGATCCCCTATCCCTCAGCAAGATCTCTAGCTCCCAGGTGAATCTCATACAGGTAACGAGCTGACATTGGCAGCCCTCTCAGCTCGTATAAACCTGTATAAAAGACACCGGTCCCAAGAAGCAGTCATTCAATCCAGATGCCAAACTCTGCACCATGGCCAAGACCAAAGAGCTCTCCAAGGATGTCAGGGACAAGATTGTGGAACTACACAAGACTGGAATGGGCTACAAGACCATCGTCAAGCAGCTGGGTGAGAAGGTGACAACAGTTTGTGCAATTGTTCGCAAATGGAAGAAACATAAATGAACTGCCAATCTCCCTCGGTCTGGAGCTCCAAGCAAGATCTCACCTCGTGGAGTTTCAATGATAATACAAACGGTGAGCAATCAGCCCAGAACCACTCGGGAGGAACTTCTCAATGATCTCAAGGCAACTGGGACCATAGTCACCACAAAAACAGTTGGTAACACACTACGCCATGAAGGACTGAAATCCTGCTGTGCCCGCAAGGTCCCGCTGCTCAAGAAAGTCCATCCACAGGCCCGTTTGAAGTTTGCCACTGAACATCTGCATGATTCAGAGGAAGACTGGGTGAAAGTGTTGTGATTAGATGAGACCAAAATGAGCTCTTTGGCATCAACTCCACTTGCCGTGTATGGAGGAGGAGGGATGCTGCCTATGATTCCAAAGACACTGTCCCCACCGTCAAATATGGAAGTGGAAACATTATGCTTTGGGGTGCCAAGGGGTCAGGACAATTGCACCGCATCAAAGGGAGGATGGATGGGGCCATATGCCCTCAAGTGTTGGGTGAGAACACTTCCCTCAGTCAGGGCATTGGAAATGGGTCGTGGTTGGGTATTCCAGCATGACGACAATCCAAAACACACGGCCAAGACAACAAAAGATTGGCTCAAGAAGAAGCAAATTAAGGTCTGGGAGTGGCTTAGTCCGTCTCCAAACCTTAATCCCATAGAAAATCTGTGGAGGGAGCTGAAGGTTCGAGTTGCCAAACATCAGCCACGAAACATTAATGACATGGAGAGGATCTGCAAAGAGGAGTGGGCCAAAATCCCCCCTGAGATGTGTCCAAACCTTGTGGCCAACTACAAGAAACAGCTGACCTCTGTGATTGCCAACAAAGGTTTTGCCACCAAGTACTGAAGCATGTTTTTCAAAGGGATCAAATACTTATTTCCTTCATGGAAATGCAAATTAATTTATTGAAACGCATTTTTCTGGATTGTTTTGTCATTGTTGTCTCTCACGGTTCAAATAAACCTTCCATTGAAATTATAGACTGATCATTTCTTTGTCACTGGGCAAACTTACAAAATCTGCTGGGGTGCAAATAGTTTTTTTTTCCCTCACTGTATGTTGTGGACTATTTTTGGACACAGATTTCAGAAATTTGGCTTCAAACATGATTGAGAACGTGTGTGTGTGTGTGCGTGTGTGTGTGCGTGCATGCGACGCAAACTCTCTGTAAGAACCACCTCTCAACTTCCAGAGCAGACATTCTCTGTATTATTTTGTGTCTAGAAATGAAATGATCTGGGCATTTCACCTCTCTGTGGAGCGGGAACTTGCACGATTTCTGCAATGCTCTGCTACGAAATGTGTAATGCTCAACTGTGATTGGCTGATTCTGGGGCTGAGTGGTGGGTCGATTAGGCTTCACACCAGGGTATGATGGATGAGTTCATGATCTCTTGCTGACGCCGTCTTCTTCTTCTGACTCTCAGTGCGGAGGGAAGCCACGTCTCTGGGCAGAGCAACGGTCGAGATCCTCAAGCCTTGGCCAAAGCAGTGCAGATTCACCACGACACCCTAAGGACCATGTACTTTGCCTGAAGCCAGATCACATTCACCTATGTATTGAAACCCAAAAACCACACACACACTCACACTCACACACACACACGTCTCACAAAAGCCTGTGCGTCCTGAAGGGTGGATGGAGGCAGTCCTCACCCAACACTGTGCAGCAGGATGCGGAAGGCTTCAAGCCTGTCTGCTCTGATTCCACTTATGGACCTCAGCGCTATTATGCAATACTAAACCAGCCAACAGAGGGCGCTTTGTCAAACATTCGACCACAACTAAAAGGGAAGCCTGTCTTTGTCCTCGCGCCTCTTACTGTCGTCTCTAGATCAACAACTTCCCCTGCAGTTCACATCTCGTTCCAGTGTTCTCCTGCTGCACTTTGTCCCGCATCCCCCAAGATGAAAGAGCGAGTCGAGACGAAAGGAAGTTTTATTAACAGGTTTCTCAATGTATTTCTCTCCATTATTTAAAGCCAATGGTGACTTAACTGCTAACTGAACGCGTGGGTCGTGAAGAACCAACTGTGCGTTAGCTTGGAAAGCGGAAAACTCTGATTTTACTGTTCGAAAAGTGCCATTGCAGAGTGTAAAGTGCTTTGTGTAGTTCCTGACAGAGACTGCATTGTTTACGCTCAGCGATCATGTTTTACGATGCTTTCGAAGCCCGAATTCCCTCCAATCTTTGTCGTGGTCTCTTCCATTCAGCACTTTCCTTTTGATTTTAAGATGCATAGTTTTATTGTTTGACACATCATAGTGTAGTGCAATAATCCGTTGACGGGATCCTGTTCAAAGACAGACGCACGGTTTGCAATTTGGGGAAAGGCAGCCTAAAAGGATTGATTGGTTTTAGGGTGGAGGTGCGAATGTCTGTCACTTTTAGAGTGTATTTTAATGAAAGCGAGGTGGCGTTTGGTGACCATGCTGTGTTTACAAGTGCCTGCTAGAAAAGGTGGAAAGTTGACTGCGCGGCCTTAAGGAAATCTCTTACGATGCAAGCCAGAGCGGGTTCCACTGCCCTGCCCTGCCCGCCGAAGCGATTTCGCTGCTATTCGTTTAGATGCCACAAGGATCAGCCTGGCAGCTCTGAGCAGCGCTCGGAGGCTCTCTCAGCTCCGTACGTTCACTGGAGGGCCACTAGGAGTCAATATAGAGTTTTACTTGAAGAGTGCATCTCGGACGCTGGGTGCCTTACCGTCTCTGAAGCATGGTACTCTGCACTATTCGACGCTTGATGCTTGGTGCTATCCGCTGCAGATGGTGGCTGTAGTTGTCAGATGGAAAATGGTGCTGGTTTCTCTCTAACGAGCCTTTTATTGTCAGAACAGACTTTGCGACACAGGATTTGTGTGTGTTTCATCACGTAGAAAGGTGCGACTCTGTAGCCAGTCAGAAGAATATTTTCATGCATTTTTACGAGCGATCAGTTGGACTTTAGCACCTCTACAGAACTCGACTGCCATTGGCTAGTAAATGTTTGGGGATGCTCACTTGTTACTTCTGTGTGAATTAAATAAATTTCTTTACAAAATCTCCCAAAATATGTGATTTGACGTTCTTGTTGTATTAATAACGCGGCCAGATTTTTACTTGACAAAAATTCCCCAAACTTTGTGATGGTGCTGCCCACTAGTAAAGAAAAGTAGTCCCTTGACTTCCTTTTTTCTAAATGGTAGAAATTAAGAAAATTTCACAGATCATCTCTGGTGCTGAAATCTGTGCTCTATCACTCTGACTCTAAGAGATGGAACCATCACTTTGTTCTCAACTTGTTGTTTCTGTGAAATGATTCGTGCTGGAGCTTCTGAACCTCTGGCAAGTTGAAACAAACGGTTTATTAGCCAATGGCTTCCAGTAAACACTGGGAGTGTGTGATGTGGAGGATTATTAACGGAGTTAAAACTCAAGCGTCCCGTCACTTTGGATTGTTGTGAATGAAAGCTGCTGCCCATCTAGGGTCCTGGACGGGCAGCGGATGAGTTTGGGTTTAGGGGGCTTTGCTTCTAATGCTGGCGAGAAATGTTTGTTTGGTAAAAGTAAATTGGCTAAAAACAAACGATTGTTTAGTATTCAGCAATGTGTTCAGTTTATCTTGTTCAGTCATGGAATATCAGTAGCAGACCCCCCCCCCCCCCCACCCCTCCCCCTGCTGATATAGAAGGTTAGCCAGCAGACCAACAAATGATCCGTCCGTATCAATAATAAAAGAAGCCTATAGTTAATTGTTTCCCACCTGCATTTCACCGCTTCACAAAACTCAACATAGTTCTCGGAGCAAACCCTCACTCACAGAGGCCAGATGTTCCCTGTAGTTGGTCTTGGTCTAGTCTCAAGGTTTCAAAACCACTCAGACCTTCAGCTCCCTCCACAGGTCTCATTTCACGGTCACATTTGTAATTTGATAAATTTGTTCCAGACAAAGAGGAACAGCTGTTGCAATCGTCCTCATTGAAAGCTCTGCTCTGCAGTGGTTGATAATAAATCATGAGGGACACACACACACACTGGTCACATATGTCACCGTACGTGTTTCCTCCACTGCTTTTCGATTGGTTAGAATGACACAAAGTAGGCAGGCGTGGGTGTCTGATCTTTGATCTTATATGATATGTTTTAATCGCTCACATTACAAACGACTTTAAGTTTGACTGCGAGCTGCTTCCCAAACAGACTCGTCATTCCATAATGCCACGCGCAAAATTTATTTCAGAGTAATTTTGACACTTTCGACCAAATGCAGCATACGCGTTTATTACAGGTGATGAAATGATGCAGGTGAGAAAGCTGAGCGCTATCCAATCACTGAGGGGTTTCATTAAATCTGTTGGAAACCATTAGGCCTGTTACCATACGCTATGAAGAAAGTGAGCTTTGCCGATCTCGCTCGCCCAGGCATGGAACAGACCAAAATTAAATTTACTTCAGTGGCTCAAAATCTGCAGCTTTTGATTCTGCTCCCGCTGCTAACAATGATCATCAGAGACCGTAGTTGCCAAAGTGGAGAAGCATCTGAGCTCTGAGTCCTGCTAGCTAGCGTTGAGAGGGTTCAGTCTCCACCTCAATAGATCTGGTAATAGAGCAACGACACTCTTTAATCTGTCTGTGTGAACGAGAGGGTTCTGGTGGAGGACAATCCTCCACTTCCCCTCTGATCTCTGAAGGAACTCCTCTTTTTATGCAAATATGCTCACTGTTGTCTCAGTAATTCATGCCAATTCTCCTGGGTTCATCCTAACTGTGGTGTGAAGGATCTGTGTGTGTTTCTGCTCATCGTCATGTAAATGTTTCAAGACTCGAGTCGTGGATTGCTCTTTGGTGTTGATCATGGGGAAGGTTTTGGAATGGTGTTGATTAGCTCCAGACAAAGGCTCTATTACATTTTTCCCCCCAGTTGTTTTTGTTGTTCTTCCTCTCGCTGTGGAGAAATGTATGGTCTGATAATTTCCTAGTCTGTCTGCAAACCTTCTAAACTAGCAGGTACTTCTGCAATGAACAATGTTTGGTTTCGGAGTTCAGTCCGGTTTAGCTGTGCAGGTCCTGAGCAGGGGGCAGAAGTGTTCTAATGCAAGTGATGTGCACTGCTGCCTTTCACAGGGAGGGGCTCTAGCTGTGTGTCCGGGTGTGTTGGCTGAGGGAGCTGCAGGGAAGGCACTTGAGCTCGATGCCTGATGTGGAAGTATTGCTCTCGGCACGTTTCTATTCTCGTATTGTTGTGGGTTCTAAAGAGTTCCTAGGAAGTGCCTTTCCTCATGCTGGTGCTGAATCATCCGAGACTTAAGAGCGAAGGATTTTCCTCGAATGTCGCACACGTTCAGTCCCTCGTGAACCGCTCTTGATTCGTGATCACGTCTCTTTGTATATTCAGATATGTATGTGTATGTGTATATACACACACAGACAACAAATGCCAAGTATATGAGCAGAGGAGGAGCTCGCTGTGGGCGTGTTCATGTGTGCAGAACCGCCAGCGGAGGATTTAGCACAGCACTTTATACACTGCCACCCAAACACAGAACCGAACCACACAAAACTTCTTTCCGCGAATCCCTGTCCTCTGTATCTGGTTTACCATCAAACACTCTTCCTTTGAAAAGGTTGAAGTGGGCATTTGGTGAAGACTTGAAGCTTTTGAGGGAACTCGTCCTGTCCTGCAGCAGAAGCTTTCCCTGTGCGTGCTGGGGATTTTTCTTAGAGACGCTGCGCTGCACAGGAAGGAACCGGGGTGAATCTCACAGAAAAAAAAACGTGTCGATTACTGAGGGCATCTCGCTCTGTGTGAAAGCTAGTAATTTTCATGCCACTCGTCTTCAATAAATGCGGTTGATGATAACCCACCGCGCCTTTTGATGATGGACTTACGGTCGTGCGTGTCCTGAGCGTTTGTAGCACACTTTCCTTTATAACCAATTAATTTTATAACCAATACATTTGAAAGAATACTTTTAATTAGTGACGGTTCATAATTAAAGATAATTTTATTCATCCGATAAATGTTTTCTTCCCTAATTCTGACTTCCTGTTTGGAATCTTCTCCAGCTCCGATCATGAATATTCATGAGCCAGAGCTCTATTAGCCTATTAATGACTAAAACTCTTGACTCGTCCTAGCGGCGCTAGCAACCGAGCATAGGCTAGTGTTAGCAAGCTGGAGATCATTGTGATTTTAATTAATTTAATTTATTAAAGCACCTGTCCCATTTGCAATGCTCCAATGTGGCTCGTGTACATCGAAAATAATCTATAAATTCCCGACATCGCTTCTGAACACCGCGTAAGCTCATGCGGGAAAACCTCAGTCTAAACGCGCTTCAGACTGGATTTTCCAACCGTCTTTATTTAATTCACTATAATTCCGACACTTGTCCTATCTGCGCTGACTCACATTCGGCCGAGTTTCCCTCCACCGTTCCGGCAGGTGCTAGCGGTTCAGGCGGGTAAGAAGAGGATGTGAGCGTGTCTCCGTTCAGACCTGGGCAGTCGCCTCCACCTCAGCAGAGCCCCAGGGAGTAGCATCCAGCTGCAATCCTGGAGTGGGACACAGCAGTTAGCGGCAAACAGTGCCCTCTAGTGTTAGAATATCGAACACCTACCCAAACCCCCAACTCAACAGATGGGAATCGTAGGCAGAGGGCGCTGTTTGACAAATCTCTGCATCTAACTGTTGTAGCTGTGTAATATTGAGGGTTTGATGACTCATTATTCTTGAGTTAGTCAGGGGCGGGGCCTGTGTGACGATGGTTATAGCTACCATGATAACTGCTAGCGTTTACGCCTTTCTGTTCAAACCCGTGGAACGGTGCTAATTTGAGTAACGTGGAGAAAGGTTCAGAAATATCGTTTTTTTATGTGAAATTTCTAGTCGTGTGATCCACCCGCACACTAACGATGCCCCGCAGCACTAACCTTGATGCTTTTAGAGAAAGACGTTTTCGCATCATGACATGTATCTTTATCTTCTTGTATTGAGCCAACGTTTATTTTGTCCTATTTAAATGTTTTATTCCTGTCTTTTAATATAATGGAAATATATATATGGGAAATATTTAATGGTGTATTTATTGAGGGCTGGAGTCTGCGCTCGAGTTCCTCACACACGTGTCCACGTACAAGCACAACAGCAGAGGGGCGGGGCCTTCAGTGTTTCATCGGTTTCCAGTTCCTGCTGAGCTAGGCGTTTAGTTGGTTCCCCTCTTAGTGACAGTGTTGACTTCATTTCAAAAGAGAGCGAATGTTTTCATTGAGACCTGCTATCTTCAGCCGTACGCGGTTCCCTGGAAGGATGTTTCGGTGTGCTGGTGCTGTTACTGGTGTTCTTGGTTCCCGTTCCACCGATCTACAAGAGGACACTTGTACCTGCGGTGGAGGTGGTGCTCTCATTTCCTCATCCTTGTGTCTTCTCTTACACGTGACTCCTGAAAGAACCTGCACTGGAATAAAACATCGAGAAAAACACGCAGTGCTCGGTTAACCACCGAAAGTACGGGAATAAGTCTGCAGCATCTGGTGCCCCCTCAAGCACCACACACACACACATAAGTGCGTCACCCGTCACAACTTTAGTGTATGAAAATGATCCGATTGTTTTATTGTACATTCCAGTGGAATTGATGGGCTTTTATTTTGCTAATACAATAAAACGTAGCTGTTGAGTTTCTTCCTCTGGTTCTGTGGTCTGGAGAAAGGAGGAAACTCTTTTGCAGCATTTGTTATTTGAACTCGCGAGGATTCATTCTTGTTCTCGCGTGAGATCTCCATCTCTTCTGGAGCAGTTCTGACCAGTGGTGTATGGAAGAACATGAGGGTGAAGAAATGTTGAGAACACGGTGAGCTTTTGTTTCACGTCTCAGTTCTACTGTCAAATGCCTTCGTTTTTGCCTAGAGTTGTCGATTCTCCCAGAAGCTGTGTGCAGACTAAAGCCTGCTGGGACTCAGAGAGCACGCTTGTTTCCCCAGAGGACCCGAGCTGAAGTTGAGCGCCTCCTACAAATGTTTACAAAGGGTTTTGTGCGAAGACGCCGCTCGTGCATTCCACTAACAGACTGCGAACGCTTCTCTTGGTACCTGAGGTGCAGCGGTGCCATCTGTGCCCTCTGCAGCTGTGTCCGAGAATCCCCCCCGCACCCTCAAACGTCCAGTGGAAGTATCAACAGCGCCAATATCTAGGCACCATCGTCTGACTACAGAGAGAAGGATCCCACACTAGTTTGTGTTCTCTCTGTCGTGGAGGCGTCGGGTCAGTGGTGTAAGATCATAGTGATTGGAGGAGGATTGCAGTGAGGGTTCTCTCGGATGCAGCTCGTGTCTCTGTCCTCCACTCTCTCCGGGGTCACTATACGTCTCTCTATCCCCTGTTTTTCTTCGTTTGGAAACATCTTTCTTTGTCCCTTAATTCTCTTTGTAGATCGATGGCCTTTCAGTGTTGCTTTGCTTCAGTTTGGAGTGTATCTTTAACTAATAAACTTGCAATAAAAGGCTTCGCTTTTGAAACACACCTGGCTTTTTGTCTGTTTATACACTTTTAGTTTATCATTTAGAACGAATCTAGAGATGGTTTATAAAAAGTTACGGAATGTTCAAGATACGAAAGGTCTCGCTGTAAATTTTGTGCTTCGAGATACGAATAAAAATTCGAGATACGAACAATAACAAACATTTCTGCTCTATTTTCCACTTGTTTGTCTCAAGTCGCGCTGCGCTTTATTATGACATCGTCCTGGCGCTCCTTTCTCTCATTGAAGAAAGTGTACTTTAAGGTTCTAATGCACTTTAAATCGAGCTAAAACTATGTATAGATTACCAATAATGTACTATAACAAATGTTAGTCAAGATGTCGTAAGAGAAATAACGTTTATAATGTGGAAAGTGCTGTTCTGTAGCGTAACCTAGAGAAACCCTGTGACGCGTTCTCAGAAGCATTTCTCCCATACGCTCTGTGTTCTCTGCGCTTGTGTTTGAAATCGTGTTGGTGTCAGTAATTCATGAAATATCTTGAGAAAGTTAACTTTCATACGTGGTGCTGTAATGTTTTCTGCATCTGTTCCACCTCCTCCGACACATGGCTTCACTCTCAAGGTAAGGTTTCACATTTGTGTACATATTACGTATTTTCCTTGTGTTTTATTCTGTTTTATTATCAATTATTACATTAACAATGTGTAGATTTAAGGATTGAAGAAACGGTTTTTCTCACCTTATTCTGTTGTTTCTGAGAGCCGTTGCACGGATTAGGAGTTTTACATGTAAAACTTGCTTCGAGAAACGAACGCCACCCTGGAACGGATTGATTTCATATCTCGGGGTACCACTGTACCAATAATGCCTTGCGCTCAAACGGTTCTGGTTTTCGAACAGACTGAAGGAAAGTCCAACTCTGGAATTGTTCAAACCATTGGAGAAGAAATGAGCCGTGTTTTTCTGTTCTAGCGCACATGTGAAAAATCGTTTGTAAAAGAATAAACCAGTCATTTGATCGGCTCACATTTGTTCTGCAGCAAGACAATGACCCGAAACATACAGCCAGTGTCTTTAAGAAGAATCCTCGGCTTAAAGAAGAACTTGAAGTGATGCTCCACAGATTCCTGATCTCCGCGTCATGGAGTGTGATGAGAGAAAGCTCCATCCACAGAAGATCTGGGGTCAGTTCTCCAAGAACCACCACCAGCAGAGTTCCTTCAGAAACTGAGCAGGTGCAGCTGGAGGAAGGATGCTCACAGCAAACATTCATTTCATTCAGATTTTGTTCATAGAGGAAAAATACATTTAAATATTTGAAAGAATCTCTGTGTTTACAGCAGAACTATTGGTGTTCTCCCGTATCTAACCCAGCATGGACAGACGCTCCAGTGGCAGTGATGGAGAAAGTGACTCAGGGGTTTATTCACGAGTGGAAGACGGTAAATCTCTAGCATCCCTCTGAGGGCTCAGCTGGCGTGTGATTAATGCCTGGCTCTCTCTATTTGTCTTCTCAAACTACAGTCCATCTTTTAAATGATCCGTCTATCTTTAAATAAATCTGTTGAAATGTTTAAACATCTCAGGCGGAAACCTTCATGAAACCCGGGGTCAGTCCGAACCTGGGCTCTTCTAAGGCTTGGAGGACTTCATGCAGTTTCTTAAACACAACGTCTTTAAGGGTCACACTCTCTAAGAATAGTCAATCGTAGCTGAAGTGGAGTAAAAAACGACGGATGGAGCTCCACGGTGCCTTTTGCACGGGATGGAACTCGCTGATGTCTAGCTGATCAAAGGAGCAGTCCATTCCTCTCCAGAAGCTTGATTAATGATGAGAAATTTCTTATCTGGGGTTCACCTTTCTTTGGAAGTGTGAAGACAAAGGGATTTGTAGGAAACTCCGAATCGAAGACCAGGAGATTTTGGGGTAACAGAACACGTTTATTGTCCAAAGCTGCAGTCGTCCTAAATCCTTCACCATCCATATCTTATACACTGGAAACCTTAGGGGGGCTGCCCACGAAAGGAGTGGTCCGTTCAAAGCACGATCAGATAACAGCAGACTGTAAATCAAGTAGCACCTACCTAATTCCACCAGCCCCCAACAAGGACAACATACATTGGCTGGTAAAATATATGGATATAAAAAGAGTTTGTCTATATGTTAATAAGCAATTCTCCGTAAATCACAATCATTAAGTGATGAATCTTAAATAACAAATACACAGTTAAACACATAACTTTAGGGCGTTGTGAAATAGTTATGTAGGAAAAGCTTAGCTTACAACGGATGTTCAATTTGTAATCCTACAGATTCTATATAGAGAGCCAAGGCATACATCTGGGGAACTCGTCTACTGCTCCCAATGATCCCATTGCTCCCCATCATCTGCAGAAAGGAGTTCAGAATCCCCAGGTTCTGAAAGTCTTTTGTGGAATTCAACACATCCCTCTTTTACAGCCCCATTACCGTAAAATCCCAAAAAACTGTTAAAAAAATGTGTTTTTTTTTTTCTCCTATGGAGGTCAATTTGATAAATATTTGAAAATTTATAGATTTTTTTTGTTATAAAATTAGTGTCTGGTAATTACCATATATTTCTAGTTGATGTATATTTTGTTGTTTTAAACACATGAAAGCAACAGCACATTGTTTTTCAAAAGACTGGAACATAATTTGTTCAATATCTTGTACGTTTTCCTGACGTGGAGCTTTATAATAAGCCACTGTGCACCAACTATGTGAAGAGGAGTGGGCCAAACTCCCCACAATTCAAACCCTTTTCTTTTAAAGGAGAATAAATCGTCTGCAAATGAATAGTCACTTTATTATTTTACTAGTACAGCATACCGTTTCATACACATCTTTACAATCGTCTGCAGTGTCGCCCAGACAGTGCTGCCAGGGGGCGCTATTGGGTGGATTGCGAGTAGCACAATGGGTTTTCTCCTTGCATTATGCTTTTCAGACCTCCAGTTATCCACGTTTCCATTAACACATTCATGAAATATGATTAAAAAGTAATAATCGAAACAACCTTGAAATGATGCAGAAGACAGTACTGGACTTAAAGCGTCCGCCCAGTGAGGGATGAATAAATTAGTCTTTCAGGAGGAACCTGATCTGCTCTACATTGCTATTGTAGATACGCAGCGTGCTCCTCACAAGTGCTCTTCGTACGGCTCTCTCAGCCTCTGCCGTGCACGCACTCCACGCTTCCCCTTCCTGTGTGTTAGACACAAACACTAAAATGAAACGCTTTGAAAAGCTTCACGATGCCAGTCATGGAATAGTTCCGGAAGAAGAATATTTCCACGTGTTTAAACTGTTGGAGACAACTGCAGAACCCCCCTCAACCCTTCCCCTCAGTTTAGCAAGTCAATGAGAGGGAGGGCTGCTCCACATTTCCCATCTCCCAGCAAGAATTTCAGCTCTGGGGTTTTTCCTTCGGATTGGTCAGTTTTACTCAGGTTTTCCTGTATCTCTGTACAGTATTATTATGGAGCTTCAGAGGAGACGCTGATGTGCCCGCGGCAACCGCCTGTTCCACCTGCACACGTTTATTGCTGCATGTTTCTGATCAATTGCAGTCATTCCTTGTGTGATGAAGCCGCCTACACATCATCATCCCCAGAGGATTTTCATCAATTAGGTACTTTATTATTAACTGCATGGACTCATTTAATTTAATCTATATTTATTTAAATGAATGCGAGTTTGTATTAGAACCTGGAGGAATTTTAATGAGAATGTAGTTAAATGAATTGAATATGAAGCACACCTGTGATTGGTTCACATTGATTTGGCCCCGTGAGCAGGTGTCAGGTCGTGCTGAACAATGAAATCCTCATCTCCATAAAGCTTTTTAGAAGATGGAAGCATGAAGTGCTCCAAACTCTCCTGAAAGCTAGCAGCATTGCAATGTAAATTTTCATGTCATTCAGAAATCAAGGTGCCAGAGTCTGGAGGAAGACTGGGGAGAGGGAAATGCCTAAATACCTGAAGTCCAGCGCCAAGTACCCGCAGTCAGTGATGGTCTGGGGTGCCAGGTCAGCTGCTGGTGTTGGTCCACTGTTTTATCAAGGGCGGGGTCAGCGCAGCTAGGTATCAGGAGATTTTGGAGCACTTCATGCTTCCACAGATTCGTTGTGTCTCAATCCAGGTTCTAACAGCCTCCCAAAGGTCCTTCCTACCCAGCCTCCAAGGCTGCAGCTTGGGAGGATCCTCCGAAAGCTGTATAAACTCTTGGTAAAAGGGACGGTCTAGCCTCTTCTTCTTCTGTTGTTTTTTGGCAGTTTACTTATGGCGCATTAGCGCCACCAGCTGGATCAGTGTTTGGATCCCGAATTGAGTTAATGAAACGTTCTTGTATTATTAATATTTTTCTTTAAGTGATTCTTTTATATTTATGTTTAGTGTCTGATACATTTTTAAGATCACTCGAAGTTCTTTCGTCGCTTAATTTATTTTGTTTTAGGGTTTATTTTTAGTTGTTCTATTTCTTTCTTTTTGTATTTTTTTTTATTTTGAATACATTGTTTTAAAACATGGTCTGTGTTGTCGTTTTGATTACATTTCCCACATTTATTTTCTATTTTATGTTGTGTGTAATTTAAACCAGTATGAAGGTCGAGCCTCATTCTATTTTCATAAGTTTTATAAACTCCTTCGTCTGCTTCTGAAAACATAATGTCATCCACCAAAACTTACTTAACATTAATTTGGCAGCGTGTGGCAATGTTTACAATAAATGTTAAAAATAAAAATGTTTTACAATTCATCTATCACTAAAGCTTGAATATACGGTCCTTTATTAAGAAAATCCTCGGAATTCAGGGGAAAGTCGGACGCATTTTAAGGACCCTTCGAGTTTTGACGAAATGAGACGCACCGTTGTGACGTAAGTGGCCTTAAAATACGAACTCGGGAGGATGCACACTTCTGGATTGGGACGCAGCTTTAGTTTCAGCCGTTTAAAGTTCTGAAACGTTCATCAGCCCACGTGTGTAAAAAGATCAAACATTTGCTTCTCAGTTCGTGACATTTTATATAAAATACAACAGTTTTGACATGTTTAAATAACGGAAAGCTAAAAGTAACAGACCTCCACAGTGTGAAGGCCAGGGATGCAGCGAGGATCAGGAGGATCATCAGAAGAACGACAGTCGTCGTGGTGCCGCGGTTTGAAGCGTCGCACGGCTCTGAAACACACAGAACATGAAACCACCCGCAACATCAAACCTTCACACCCTCCAGCATTTTCACCCAGTGTTCCCATTTCAATTATATTATACACGAAATGTTAGTGACTTTAATTGTCTGATATCGGTTGTTATGTGCCACTCCTAAAGGAGGAACTCGGGTTCCACAGCGTTGCCCGCTAGAGGGCGGTAAGTCAAGGCATTTTAATGAACACTAAATACCTGATCACAAAGTATGCTGTTATATGTGTTTCGATGCTTGAGCGTCAGTGTTTGCTGACTTTTAACCAAACCTACACATTTAGCCGCTTGTGAACAAAGTGAAACGCTGGCTTTGAAGGTGGCTTGACTTACACTGGGGTCTCCCTCTTCTGTAGCATCTGATTCACATCGCCACAATGTTTATATTTTTAAATATTTATCAGGGTTTGTTCCTTCCCTTGGCCGCTCAATAAAAAGTCTTTCTAGAAACAATCACGATCATCCACAAAATGCAGTGGAACTGGAATTAGTTTAAAACATGCCAAAACTACCAAAGAATCAATTATACAAGTTATTAAAACACAATAGGTTGTGCTCAAGCAAACTGTTTTCAGGAAAAATTATTTTATTTTTGTAATGTTGCAATATTCATAATAAAAAAACAACTAAAATAGTTGGGTGAAGCCATTTTTTGCCAAACAACTGCGTTTACTCTTTTGACCACAGAAACTTTCCAATCAAAAGTTTACACACCCCAGCTCTTAACATCGATGACGGCCTGAAGTCTCTTGAGGTAGTTGTTGATGAGGTTCTTTATCTTCTGTTGGTAAAGCAGCAGATTCATCTCTGGCAAAAAGCCTCCAGCTCTTATAAATGTTCGACACGTTTCAGTTCTCCACAGAGTGCTTCAGTGATATTGAGGTCAAGAGACAGAGATCCAATCAAGAACCTTCACTTTGTTCTGGTGGAACCAATGACAAGTGGATTTGGTCTTATGTTTTGTATCGTTGTCGTGTTGGAATGTCCAGTAACATCCATTAAACCATTTGGAAGGTTTCTGATGTCATTATGATTAAAAAGAGTAAATACAGTCCATTTCTTAGAATAGGCTTTACCCAACCACTTACTATGTCTGGAAGAAAAGTTTTAGTGTAATCAGAAAAATAATCAAGAAATCTGAAAAACGGCCGCAGCCACACGCACACGCCCAACTCTGTTACTGTTAAACTCAGCACATGATCTGTAGTTACTTGGCAAAATATCTGTAAAACAGGGTCCTTTTTATTTGAAATATGTTTTTCAATTAAATATTTAGAGACATACCGAGTGTTTGAATTTTTTTTTATTATCACACAGAATTGTAGTTTTTATAACAGAGCTGACATAACTTTGTAAGTACAGAAGATCTGCGTTCCCACAATTCTAAAAATAAACAAGCACTGTTTTAACAGCCATTCCAGTGAACAATCTAGAGCCTCGTCCGTCCGTCTGTCTGTCATTCTTGTTTCACTTTGTCTATGATGTGAAAGGGTTCTCCGCCAACTTTTTGTTTATTTAGTTTTGCTATTTAATCTGTACATCCACCAATCAGAATTAAGCACTCGACAAGCCCCCGTTGTAAACACGGGTTTACCTGCACTGTACGTGGCGGAGCTGTGCCCCAGCCTGTTGCTCACCACGCAGGTGAAGCTGCCGCAGAATCTGCCAGAGACATGCAGAGTGCTCCGGTCAGGCGAAGAGCGCCCTTCGTGTTCCTCCACCGGAACCTTCTCATGCAGCCAGCTGAAAGAGGGCTCTGTTCCCCAGGACTCCAGGCAGTGAAGGACATGGTGGGAGACGTTCACGAGCACAGAGACGTGACCCACAGACACTACCACACACACACGACTAGGTGACAAACATAAAGAAATACAACACCGCTCCATACAAAAGTAATCCCTCGTTTCTCCTGGGTGTTGCGTTCCTGCACTGTTAACTACCCATGGAATTCTGTGCTCTCCTCCACTTTGTTGTTATCTGGCAGGAGAAGAGCTCCGCCAGCATCCCTGCTCTCTACCCGGGCTGGATCATCTCAGAAGATCAGGCAGATGTTTATGTTTCACGTTCTTTCTCGTCTTTACCTCACAGTCAGATCTAGTTTTGGAACGCTTCTTGTTTCTCCGTGGATGGAGTTTCCAGCTGCTTTGTTTGGTTTTAATGAAAGGAACCTTTATATTTATAATAATATTACAGTAACCTCTACAGTTTACGGCTCTTCTGAGGGCAACACCGTTTCGTGAGACACTTGAATGAAATTCATAACGCTGGCCAAAACCCTGCTAAACACGGAATCCACAGTGGGTGATATAACGAGGGATTACTGTATTTAGGAGGTATTGATTCCTTTCTCGTTTTCTTAAAATATGCATTTCTTTTTCCCCCCTTAACAACTCTCTACGCACTCCTGCAGTGATCGATCTCTAATGGTGATGGACTGGTTTACTGAGGTTGGATAATAGCGCTTGTGAATGGATCACCCATCACCGTCCAGGAAGATAGTCTTGGTAACTCTTTTCAGAGAAAATAAAACTAACTTTTCCTCTACAAGTATTTGGGGATAGGAGACTTCAGTTTTTCTGACAAAAACTAGATACACAGAACACTTTCACAGCTCAAACTGGTCATGACCTGGAGCCATGTGAAGTCACAAAGGATTTGCTCTTGCTTTGCTCGGTTCTTACCGTACTCCTGAACGCTGGTGTGCAAAGCTCTTCTCTTTCCGTTTGCTTCTATGACGGTGACCGCGTAAACCCCCTCATCCTCAGACTGAAAGTCCACCATCCTGAGCGTTGCTCCTTGGTTCTCCAGCTTTACTCTGCCTTCAGTCGCTCTCAGGGGAAACTCGGCCAGCACTGAACTCTTCCCAGAATCCTTTGTTTCTCGTTCCCATGTGACTTTACTGAGGCGTTCTGTGTGCAGCAACTCAATCTGAGCCTGGAGAATCAACGTCTGCCCTCGGACCACAAACACTGGTTCAGGGTTCGAGAACACAACTGACAAACCCTGGACGCTCCACAAGCCTGCAGACACAAGTTACTCCAAAAATCAACTCTGTACTGCGTTAAAGGAGCTACAAGAAAAATCCAGGATCCAAAACCTGGCTTTGACATCGCTATTTCATCTTTGACAAGTCAGCTTTTAACTAAAAAACATATTGGCTAATCATAAATGAACTGTTTGGCATCTTATTGTTACATGCTTAGGTTTAGGCGTAGCTTAGGTTACTTAAGCGTCATCACAATTTAAAGAGTGTTTTTCTTCTGATAAAAAAAAAATACAGGAACAGGAAGTTACATCACAACTTTACAGACATTACAGCTCATCTCGATGCAGATCAGGTGCACTGCTGAGCCAGAATTGAGAGCAGCAGACCCGCGCTGAAGAACAAGAATTATAATGTTATAATAATCAGGGTTGGGAAAGACATCGTCCCAATCACCAACTTATATTTGTTAACAGTCCCAATTGCTGTCCAATAAATGGTGCTGCAGCAATATTGCGGTAATACTAACCAACCCAGAATTGCACAAAACACCTGAAATTGGTAACTAATGTCAACGAAACACCATTAAAAGAATAAACACAGTCCTGATTTCAAACCCTACAATATTTGCATGAAATAGATCCAAACTTTGTTTATTTACCTTATCTCACACAAACAGCACAAGAGCCCATTAGCAAACACAGGCACTGAACTGCGTGAAGCGAGTTGTTATTTCTGCACGTTTATGGTGGATTCTCTTTGATGAACTTTGGCCTTTATTTATGTCCCTTTTCATTTGAGCAACTTCATGCCGTTCTATTTGACTTACGACTGGCGGCCATTACGCACTACATTATCCCAAAGGGTGAGTGCCGAAAGCTTGACAGGGAGGAACAGGAATAAACAGTGGGTTTTGCCGAAGAAAAAAATATAACGTGTTTCAAAGATGTTTTTCACGATTATTATTGCATTTAGAAAGTTACTAATGATGCAGAGCTAGTACAGAAGGCTCAAATATTTATTATAACCGCTTTCAAATAGTAGAATATGGCCCCTTTAGTAATGTTTATTAAAATGCTACGTTTGTAATGCTGCACCTAGTGAACTCTCTCTCTCTCTCTCTCTCTCTCTCTCTCTCATCGCATAGGCTCGATGTGCACCCCTGACTTTAAACCTCCTCCGTGGTTCAGTAGAGATCAGAAAGGAAGCATTACTCGACCAAAGAACAATAAACAGTTTTCTAGGTTCTGTTCTAAACACAAGTCGGCTCCTGGCATCAGTTTGTGGACTCAAAAAAAATGTCTGTAAAGGGTTTTACAAAGCATGACCTTAAATATAACAGTTATAACACATGAAAATACGGTTTATTGCAGCAAATTTAACACTATACAGTTTGATTTAATACAGAAAATACATACATTTCACACGTGCAATAAAACCCGTATGACGACCCACAAGAGAACAAAATGTTATAAACGTGTGTTTTTATAATCTGTTCATATTGGAAATGTAAAGTTGTTCTAAAAATATTGGAGAATAGTGTTCTAAATAAATAGTGTATAAATAAATAATGTGAAATAATGTCCACTTTGTGAAATAATTAAAGGTTTTATTTTCTATTATTTCAACAAACCTATAAATTATACAATGCTTAGAGCTGTTTAAACCACACTCTTAGAAACCATAAATATAAATTAATAAAATTTAAACCCAGAAGTTTACAATCTGATCATTGCTAAAGTTCAGCTCATTAGGAATAAAAATAACTCACAGCAGAATTTCAACAGCAGGATCATCCGGAGAAACCTCTCTACGCGTGGCTCCATGGTTCCTGCAGATGTGTTTGTGAAGCACAGGACTCAACGAGTCTGACCCAGGGAAAGGTTTTTGGGCGGCAACCAGCCTGAGCCATTTCCTTTTCCCTTTCCCGTGGAGAAAGGGAAAAGGAAATAGGAAAGAGCCACTATACCCCTTCTAACCCAGCGCTAGAGATTCTCCACTTACAAACTGAACCGAGCTTTTATTCACTGCACTTGAACATCAGAGATTCAAACAGATTTCAACAGATGAAAAGGTTTCTCTCGTTACACAGAACCATTACATTGAACATTACAGCTTCAATTACAGGAAGAAAAGTTCCAGATGTTTCCACACATAACATGAACGCTTATTCACAGAAGAAAACTGTTTAAATAAATAATGAAAAATAATAAATGTATCTTTAGTTTAGTTTTCTGGGTCACTACTGGTGGACTTGCTCAAAGCTACATTATAGTCCCTTCTTTGCCCTCGTTTCTTCCACACAAATAACCTGAAAAAAAAAGTTAAACATGTAGTTACATTAAAAAGTATTTTTTTAAAGGAGCACTCAAGTTCCTGACACTCATTCCCTGAGGTGAAGCTTGTGGTTCCAGAAACAATAAGAGCCGTTCTCGAGTAATGCTTTCAGCACATCTTAATGTTTCCATAGTTTCCTCTTTACATTATTGTATTATTTGAAACATGACCGATACAGCCTCCACAGCATAACGCCAATGCAGTTCAAGGCCATCTCACTAACTTTGGAGCGTTCCTTTAAGGCAGTGTTGTTTTTGGCAGCCATCTTTTATAGTCTTTTAAATTTTATTTTTAGTCTTTTTGATGAAAAAGATTAGTTTTAGTCAATGTAGATTAATATTTCACTGATAAACAATTTGTCTCCTAATAAGATAATTTAAATCAATTTAAAACACACCGTAGCAACAATCTCAAGAGGCACCTGAAGGCTCACCACCCTGTTATTCTTTCAAAGGAAAGTTAAAACCGGTCTTTGTTTACATTGTAGAAATATAATTTCATTTGAGAATTAGTGAGAGGAATTAATGGCCAGCTTATAGTTTTGCACATAACTCCAGACCAAAATAAGCAGCAAACGTCCGGTGCAGTCTGTGGTCTATTAGCAGCGTCTCTCAGATATCATCTCGTCACTTCCATCATTATTCCAAAAAAGAATGTAAATGAGGAGATGGGGAGTCTTGGGAATGCAGATGCCTCCTGCTCTGCGCATTCGATGGTGTGCGCAACCAGACAAGGATAACAAGCAGTGGAAACAAATCAGAAATGTCTTGCATTTTTAACCGTCCACTCATTAACATTCGTTAACTCTCGCTATCATTAATATGAGAAAAAGGTTCATCAACAAAATAATTTCGTTACCGTTGTCATCAAAGAAAAATAACACTGCTTTAAGGTCGAGTATTTTATCAGTCCCTCCACAATGTTGCGATCGCAGCAATTCATGCAAATTCAGCCAATCCCCGCAATTTATTTGCAGCCTTGCAATTTCATCCAATCACCGCGACTTTACCGCGAATTCGACCAATAAGTTTGGTCCGTCACTGTACTCGGCATTATTTTCACACAGGGCTTCTTAATCAGAGGAAGCAACATGAGCGCAAATACATCACAGTTACCGACAAATATCACTGCGAAAGACCATGCAAAGCAATTCCCTCATGTTCTCCATCAAAGTGGAGGGAAACTCTTTTGCTCGGTGTGCAACTTTGTCGTGGAACACAAAAAAAAAACTCGCTTTACCAACACTTCTCTACAGCAAAACATGCCCGAAGCATGTCTGTGCAAGAGCCGACACGTCAGATGACTATCACCGAAGCTGTTGCTCGCAAATCCATCGCAAGCAGCGAAAGGAACAAGGTAAACAACAAAACTTGAAAACGTTTGTAAAACCAGGTCTGTGGTGGTTTGCTTTTGTCAGTTGTCAGGCAGTACTTGCGCGGGCAAAGGTGATAGTGCTAGCGAGTTTGAGAGGGGCAGTTAATAAAACTATTTTCATGCTTTCACACGGTAGTTTCATCAATCTTTTATTCCAGTGTTTCTCCTACATAGACGTAGCCATGGCGCCGTGGGAACAAAATGCTAAAAGTCTAAATATTTTACGGGGACAACATGAGTCTTTTTCATGTTAATTGAACCTGCGCGGCAGCCTCCTGAGGAAGCAGCGGTTGTATGCTGTCAGATCTGCATGCGATCAGAGCGAGCAGAAAGCCGCGAGGGTTTAAGATAATAGAGAAAATAAAAGGAAATAACACTTAAAAAATTCACAACATGTAAAATCATTAGGTAATGCAATGCTGTTGAGAAAAATCTGTCTAAAAGAATCGCAACTTTTCAAAAAGCTGCCGCAAATTCTGGTATTTTAGGCCGCAACAATCACAAAAAAATCCTGGAGGGACTTTATATAGATTTATTTTTTATTTATTTAAATTGATTAGTTTAAATGTAAAATAACCCTGGTGTGGCCTAAAGATGAACCATGCCTCACCTCAACATTCATTCATCCGCTTAATCACACAGGGTCCCAAGCGCACACTGTCCATCGCAGGGCAACATTCAAAGGGGAATTTAGATTATTCAATTAATCTGACCGCATGTTTTAGGGATTGTGGGGGAAACCGGAGTACCCAGAGCAAGCACGGGCAGAACGGGGAGACCTTCCAGGAAGGTCACCGGTGAGCCTCGAACCGACAACCTTCTAACTGCAAGGCCACAGTGCTACCCACAGCGTCACCAACGATTCTCATTTTTTAGCATCGATATTAAGCTCAAAGTTGACTTTTTAAATTTGACCGATTAATCAACTTGCCCCAGTTTGACTATTAATAAAATAATTTATTAATTAGTTAAATAATTGATTCGTTAATGATTCAAAATCATATTAATGAATTAAATACACTGACAGGCTGGCACAGTGGGTAACACTGTAGGCTTTTGTAGTTAGAAGGTTGTTGGTTCAAGGCTCACCAGTGACCTTCCTTGAGGAGTTTGCATGTTCTCCCTGTGCTTGTTTCCTCCGGTTTCCCCCACAATCCTAAAAACATGCGGTTAGGTTAATTGAAGAATCTAAATTCCCCTCAAGTGTGAAAGTGTGTGTTGCCTGCGAAAGTCTGGCCATCTTTTACAAGTTCTCCAGTTTGAAATAAATGATAAGATGCACCGATTGAGTTTAATTGTTTAGAATATTCAACATGTTCTCCAGAGTTCTTACCCCACCCCTACTGCTGCACAAACTGGAAGCACAACTGCAGCTGCAATGAGTACTTCACAACAGCCCAGCGACTCTGAAAAGAGCAACACAGAAGAAGAAATCATGAGCAAGCGTTACTCTAGAACCACAGGAGATCCACTGAAACACAGCAAGCAGCCACTACACGCACCCAGCCCAAGTCACACCGAGACTAAACGGTTGACCATCAAGTGGTAAATTCACTTTTATTTGCTCCCTGTATTCATTTTAACTATTCACAGTGTAGCTTGTTTTGTTCTTAGACTGCAGTTGAGCACTAGGCTGTGTAATTTCTGGTGAAATTAAATTATTTGTGACATAAAGACAATATATAATGCACAGGACAAAATCTGTGTTGAATGCAATCAAGTATTTTCCAAAACATTTAGGCATCTGTGAATGACAACGGTTTACTTCTCAGATGCATTTTGGTCAGAAAATATAATAAAAGCTTACAATTAATCGAGATGAATGGATTATCAAAACACATACACATAAAGTGGAAAGTGTTCTTCTAATATTTGTTCTTTTCGGTACATTTGTATCTAGAAGGAACTCCAAATTTGGTTCATATTGGTTTTGGAAAAGCAGCTCGTTGCTTAAGTTAACTGCTAACATAATTACTTTTCCATTTGTGATGCCTACCTTTTGTGATGTCTCGACAGCTACACAGCCACAGAATCATCGAGTGTCTTATACCATTGTACTTGTAAATGTCCAACGAACAAAATGCATCATAGCTGGTACTCAAATACTGGTTTACTGGTTTACCTCGAGAAAAAGACATAAAAGCACAAATATTCACTTTTCGTTTGCCCCCCCCAAAAAAATCTGCAGGTTTGCAGGTTGTTTGGACGGCCATTTTTAAGGTAGACCCAACAAGCGTGGTATGTTTTGATTCACCAAGTCTGTGACCAGGATTGGCCAATCAGCAAGCCAGTAAACAAGACATGGCTACTCATTGAAAGAGACATTGTTTCGCACATCTGTATAGCCAACCAATCGCAATTAAGCTCCACGCAGACTGACAGGTCATTTAGCCAATGAGATCAGCTGTCCAACGATATATGGTTTGCCGTAGTTCTGTTTACAGATTCAGGGTAACGTGACTGCGCAAAGAGGGCAGATGCTTACAGTCATCTATCTTTACGCACACCGGTGAGTAGGGCACGCAGCAAAAACTTTTTTTCTGGAGAAAAAGGTTTTGCTTTGTTACTATTAGTAACACAATGACATCTAAGACGACATTTGATTGTTTTGAGGACATCACAGAGGAGATTCAGATTGTTTTAATGAGTGGCATGCACCAATCACATTGTTTTACTTTTTTTTTCTTTCATTGTTTGCATTTTCTTTAAAAAAACAATTTATTGAGTAGTTTATCTAGTGGTATTGAAAAAATTATAATTTTTTTATTTTAATTCAAATTTACATCAATTTGTTCATTTGGTTACCAAGTGCCATCTTGGTGCCAATGGTGCCCGCCTGGCCAGTGTCTTATAAAAATCACTCCAGAAAACACATGTTTAGATCCATTTTGACAGATTTTGGTCATGTAATGGTCCACAGTTGTGGCTTCTATTCAGTTTTGTCAAAAAGTCCACCAGGGACTCAAACAAAAAAAAAATATATATAAAATTTAGGCGGGGATAATTTCTACTATTTCTATAAAGTTGAAGGTATCCAGTTCCTTACATTTTCCTGATAAACTAGAAAGGGTTACCTTTTCAATGACACCAAGGACATTAATTTAACCCTTTAAATGTGAGAGTTACAGCCATTTTATTTTGGGTATGTCTTTATCGGACCTATGTTCAAAAAGAGGAGTGGGAGTTAACAGGTTAAAGAGGTTTACCTCGAGTTATTGTGTACTGTGTGGACACTGTTCCCAGGCTGCTCTTGACGACGCAGATGTAGTTGACGCCATTCTTTTCAGAGATATCAAGTTGACTTCCTCCTACTAATAGCACCGATCTATTGGTTACAGTAACGCCATCAATGGTCCAGCTGAACTGAGGTTCGTCCCACTGCACGGCGTCACCTTTATCCCACACGCACTCCAGCACATGCCTGACCGATGCCTTTGGTGCTTGCTCTGGGGAAAGGCACATGACAAACAACGTTTGCAGATCCTGACAACGCTGTACCCAAACTCGTATTCCTATTGCCACCTCTTCATTTAAACCAAACTATTCTCAGACGAACAGGTAACGTCAGAATTTGTGTAACAATTCAACTCAAATTCATCAGACGCTAATGTTGGCAAAGCAGTAACAAGGGGGACTCTGGGACGTGCTTGATCTCACCATTCATTAATCAAGAAATAAAGTGTGAAACAGATTATCTCTGATATCTGGGGTATTTACGTTACACCTAATGTTAATGTTGTATAATATAATAAACATAATGCAGGGCTTGCCAGTTTGGGAGAGCTCTACATGTTTAAGTTGGGGTGTGTGGGAGGGGGTTGTAGACTGGTTGTACTTAAACAACAAGCTTAAGGTTTAAGAGGTGAATTACTCTTAGAGCTAAATTTCCACTCTTTTCGACCCACAGGTTCCTAGAACTAATGAGCAATTGCTTTCATGAATGATTCTGCTTGGAATAATGTTTCTGTAGCCTCTATTGGAGATCTGAGTGCTGTTTGTGATCAAACGAAAACTCTAGTTAACCTTGTTAAGGCAGCAAAAAAGTTAAATGGTATTTGATTCACATTCTTATGGAAAAGCAAATCCAAAGAGCAGAACCCCTGAAAATCTAAGTATTTTAATTGACTATACTTTTGAAATCACTTGGTTATAAACAAACTGTACATTTCATGTTTTTTATGTTCCCTTACAGTCGAGAACGCAGACGAATGCAGAGTTCTTCGACTATGGGAACTTACCGAACCTGGGAGGTGTTACCGAGTATTTAATGGGCAAATTAATTGATTTGCAAGTGTAGATGATTAGCAATCAGCCGCTCTATAAGAGGAGCGCTTGCCTCTACACTAGGGGTGTAACGGTACGCTAAAACCGTATTCGGTTCGGTACAGTGTCTTGGAGAGCTCGGTTCGGTTCATTCGGTTCGGTACAAAACAATAAGAACTTACATAATCTTTATTTTGAAAAGCTGCCAACACACAATAGAATTCTTCCATAAAATAAAAGTGACACTTTTGGGTGATATTTTAAATAAAAACACATTTTTTTAAATAAAACATGAAATACTGCAACTAGTTAGGATAGATAGGATAGATTAACCTATCCACATTTTCTGAAGAGAGCACAGATCTGGTTGCAGTGACTACCTCCAGCAGTAGAAAATGTTAGATGTGTTGCCTGCCCGATCTCCATGGAACAATGTCGGCATACAACTTTAAATTTATCCACTCGTCTATCCCCGTTATGTATTTTAACAGAGAAGTCAAAGTGTTCCCAAACAGGAGACCGTAGTGAGATGGGAGGGTCTTCAAGCTCTGGCTTCTCTTTCGCTGTGTCCATTTCTCACAGCTACTCGTGCAGCTCTACTGTGCTTCACTCAATAGCGTCCGTGCGGAAACTCGCCTAGGAACATTGTTCCGCTGCGCTTAATATCGCGCTAATAATAAATTTATATAATTTAATAAAAATACCGAATACCGAAACGGTACGCAAGTGTCCCGAACCGAACAGGCCGTACCGAAACGGTTCAATATATACCGTGAACCGTTACACCCCTAATACATACATACATACATACAGTGGTACACTGGGTGGCAGAAAACATTACGTCCAGTGCTTAATTTGTTCCGCCGTTTGCCGGAACGCAATCCGTTTTCTCTCAATTTCTGGCTTCCAAGGATCCGGAAAATTTTATTCTGGGATCCGGTAATTATCTGACCCCATTTGTCTTTATCTGCCCAATTCCTGCCCACCTTTTTCACTCTACTGTACTACAATGCATTCCCCCGACTCAAGAATATACAGAGCACTCGCCTATGGTGTGCCAGGCTGCCTTCGTCGTAGGCTGGTGCTGTCCCCTGCAGTCGGCAGGCCGGCCCGTATTATGTGGAAATTAGCGATTAGATAAAAATATTATAAATAAAATAAAATAATTAATAATTATTGTGTTAGTGTGTTTTCTTTATTGTGCATTGTATAATGTAAAATAATAATAATAATAAATAAAATGCACTACTAGCAAGTCTGAAAAGGCTGCTGCTGGGTAATTTACGTCCTGTACGTAACTTATTTTTAGGCGGCATTTGGCCAAAACAAAAAGTGTCCTGACTCCTTCGTGCTAACATGTCTAAAAGACAATCAAGTTTGCTTTCGTTTTTTAAAAGAAACGAAGACTCAAGTCATGTTGCTCCAAAGCAAGCCAGAACTGCAGTGCGGGCTGCTTCTGGTAGTACCAGTGCAGATGACCACAATGCTAACCGGCTTCACACAGTGGAGGGTGAGGCAGAGGCGGCCACTACAACGACAGCTATCCCGGCGAGACTTCAACAGCGGGAGTTCGAGGCTTCAGCGACCGGACCTTCTAAGACGGTATTTTACACCGGAAAAACAGATTATGGGTGAACTAGCAGCTAATTTGGGGCTTTTCAGCAGGGAGAGGGCGAGATGATATTGAAGATTAAGATAAATTGTGTTGAAAGTAATCTAAAGGTTTTTTGTGTGTATATGTCTTAAATTATGTTGTAAATGATGTATGTAAGTCCTGCTGCTTAAAAGTAGGCATGTTAGACACTGAACCATTGCGTTCTGTTTGTGTTCCAGCAACTGTTTTGGGCCAGCCCCCCCTGTCCGTCACCCCAGTCCTGTTGTGTTCCAGTAACTTCAAATTTACAAATTAAGCACTGGTTACCATCCTCTGAATTCGACGCTTATTCTCAGCTGAAATATCAAAGGTTGCTTACCTCAGCGTAAGGTGTAGCTGTGCTAGCCCAGATAGCCAAGCTACCAAACTGCGGAACCTATGATTCATAGCGAAAGTCTGTCCAGTATTCCAGTTTTACTCTGAATCGTCCTTTTTTCACGGCGATGGGCAAATCTGTAACACTCCTGGCTGCGTTCGGTCTCGTCGGAAGACGGTCACGAGAAATGCGCGGAGTGTTCGAGTCTATTCAGACTTGCGCTTGCATCAGATTTCGCCCTTCGGGTTACGAAACTGGCAGCGCATCGGCCGCATGATGCCCACACTGTGGTCCAGGACCGGCATCTGTGGTGTATGATGTCCGAGGACCGTACGCGGCTCCTGGACTCTACTTTCTCAGATGGCGGGAAAGTGGGGTCGGTTCGTCGATTGGTGCTCTTCCCAGCGGCCCTATCAGAGTCGTGCTGACCTTCCTCCAGGAGGTGTTTGATCGGGGACATCCCTGAAGGTCTATGCAGCAGCGATTTCCTTCTTCCACCTTCGGGTCGAGGGGAAATCGATCGGCAGCCACGATCTGACGTTGAGATCTCTCCAAGGGGCCAGACGGCTTCGTCCCTCTAGGCCCCCCTCTGTTCCATCTTGGGACCTCTCCTTCGCCCCAAGAGGGCTGAGGATGTCCCCTTTTGAGCCTTTGGCCCTTACAGATTTACGAGCCATCTCCTTGAAGACGGCTCTTCTGTTGGCCTTAGCATCCCTCAAGAGGGTTGGAGATCTCCAGGCTCTGTCCGCCGATGAAACCTGCCTGGAATTCGGCCCTGAGGACTCCCTGGTACGTATCAGGCCCAGGCTCGGATTCATCCCCAAGGTCCCGTCACTCCCCCTTCAGGATCAGACGGTGACCCTGCAGACACTGCCCCGGGAGGAGGCAGACCCAGCCCAGGGTACTCTCTGTCCAGTGTGCGCTCTTCGGCTCTACTTGGACAGAACATGGGAGTTTCGTATCTCCCAGCAGCTCTGCATTTGCTTTGCGGGCCAGCGCAAGGGGTACCTTGTGTCCAAGCAGCGGTTAGCAGGTTGGATTGTGGAGGCCATCCAGCTGGCTTACCAGGCGAGTGATGTACCCTGCCCTCTAGCTAGGCTAAGGGCGCACCCCACCCGCGGCATCGCCACCTCGTGGGCTTAGCCGAGGGGGTCTCACTCGCCGACATTTGTAGAGCTGCGGGCTGGTCGACACCCCTAACCTTCATCGGGCATTACTGCCTTGATTTAGGCGCTGTGCCTTTGGCGGTGCTGAGTGATGGCAGCTAACCCATCGGCACAGGTGGGGGCAATACCCATGGATGACCATCCCCATGGGTCTGTCAAACATCCTTTCCCTCATCTCCAACTCCAACACAGATGAGGGCTCTGGTCCGGAACTGACTTCGGTCGGGTCCGGATTTGGATGTGCTGCGCCTAACGGTGGTTCAGTGAACTCCTCTTTTTACGACCCCCTAATGGTGGTTTCAGTGAACTCTATCCTCCCCCCACGCGGCATCTGACTGAGCGGAGCAGTCAGTTTTGCTAGGTTCTGGTAGTGAAGGTTTTGCCATTGGGCCTGACCCCTACAGAATCGGGTCCGGACTTTGGGACCCCTCCTCTGGGTGGCCCAGTCTGTGTATTCCATTGGGTGCAGAATGATGGCTTTCGTCTTTCCCCGCCTATCTTTGCTGGAGAGACATGAACTCGCTGAGAGCCCACTTCAGGTCTTAAAGCGATCTCCGCGCACCTCTGTTCCACATCAGAGGTGCACTCCTTCTGGTCGCCCTGCTGTACAGCACCTGCGACTACCCCGCAATAGATTTATTCCAGGCTAAGGGGCAGAAGGAGACTCCCAGTCTTACACATGGCTATATCTAACCTTAACAGCTTAGAGTCAGACTGACTGGATGGACTTGAGGCATGGCGTTATGGTTAAAGTTCCCATAGTCGAAGAACTCGACATTCGTCTGCGTTCTCGACTGTAAGGGAACGTCTAGGTTACCTTATGTAACCCCCGTTCCCTAAAGGAGGGAACGCAGACGAATGTCGAGTTCTTCGACTATGGGAACTTACCGAACCTGGGAGGTGTTACCGAGTATTTAATGGGCAAATTAATTGATTTATGAGTGTAGATGATTAGCAATCAGCTGTTCTATTAGAGGAGCGCTTGCCTCTACACTCATTCTGCTTCTTCCGAGGAGCCGAACCTACTTACCTCTCGGCAACTCAGATCAGCGACTTGGGCAACAGCATGGCATGGGAATGTCTGCGTTCCCTCCTTTAGGGAACGGGGGTTACATAAGGTAACCTAGACGTTCATCTTTCTGAAACTCTGCTTAGCAATAAAAACTATAGCTATGCAAAAGCATGCAGGGGAGGGGCCTCTGGTTGTGCAGGGTCCTCTCGTACCTGTGAATCTCATACCTTCTCCCATCCCCAATGTGACTTCCTCTTCATTGTTTGCTCTGTTGTCCTAGTTGATCTTCACCACTCTGGGTGAGGAGCACTTGCAGCCCGGGAATTGAAGGCTTGACTTTGGGTCTGTTGCGTAACTCTCCGCCACTCTTGAGCGCCGTGAGTTGGCTGTGCTTGGGCCTGGTCGCATCCACCATGCACATGCTGTGCTTTTCGGGCGGTGTTCCCTGGACCCCAATCCCTCATACAGACCAAACAGACAATGTTGCAACTCGTAGCCCAGAGACAGAGTGTACCACTGTTTAGTCGCTTGTTAACGAGTGGTTGACAAGCAATGTGACATATGTTAGTAACGACAAATCTCATATTTTCCAGCTTAAAAATACGAGGGGTATGAACAAGGCTTTTTAGTTACAACAAGATGGGTAGCAACTAGCTAATATGGATACACCTTGAGAATTAGGACCTAGCCAGTCCTAATTCAATCCACAAATTATACACTTTGTTAATGTAATAACTGACAATAAAACAGAATAAAACACAAGCAAAATACGTAATATGTTCACAAATGTGTCGGAGGAGGTGGAACGGATGACATTAAGTCACCACGTATGAAAGTTTACTTTCTCAAGATTTTTCACGAAATACGAACACCATCACGGTTTCAAACACAAGTTGCGCTACAGAACAGCACTTTCCACGTTATAAATGTTATTTCTTTTAGAGCGCCTTAACTCTCCCTTTTGTTATACACTACTATACATAATCTATACTATACGTATTCTATACATAATGTTTCGCTCTTGATTTAAAGTTTTTAAAAGCGTATATGTTTCTTTTAGCACTATATGCAATAGGAGAATGGAGCGTGCGACGACAGACTTAACAAGCAAATAATAGAGCAGAACTGTTGGGGTTTTTCGTGTCTTGGAATTTTTTTCGTATCTCGAGGCAAAATATTTCCTGTGAGACCTTTCGTATCTTGAACATTTCGTAACTCCAAACATTCGTATCTCAAGGTACCACTGTAATTATTCACTGCGATGGTCTGGCAACCTGTCCAGGATGTACCACCGCCTCACGCCCAATGTGAGCTGGAGATGTGACCAGCAGACCCTCGTGACCCCTAAAGGGGTTAAGCGGGAAAATGAATGAATGAATTGAATACCATTTTTTGAACAAAGACATTTAAAAAGTTGGTCAAACTCTTCAACTTTTATTTTACTCTATTTACATATAGTGGTAAACAACATGTATACCCTGCAAAACGACAGGCATGTAATTCCACAATAAACTACAAAGTACAAACTACACAAATATTCCTTTAAGTGCGGTCACTCAACATACTGTTTAGTTTAACCATATCTCTTGAAGTGGAATAGTTTGAGCAAATTTAAGCAGCTAGTACATGGTTAGGAACTAGATAATAGTTACAACTCGAGGGTTAGGAACTACCTAGTATAGTTACTAAATGAGAGTTATGAACTAGCTAGTAGGGTTACACTTTGAGGCTAATATAGTTACAGGTTGAAGGTTAGGATCTAGCTAGTGCAGTTACAACTTGAGGATTAGGAACGTCTTTGTTATTTGCAAAACCCTCGTATTCCGTCATGAGGATGACTGATGGGAACGATCTCTGGGAGAGTGAATAAATCAACCAAGATCTGGGCCACCAGTAGGTCCTAATCTCTGTCTAGCCCCCTGGTTAATCTCATTTGTTAAAGATTAAACCTAAACGTGAAGAACCTTAATTAATCACAGATAATATACATTTTCTCTTGCTATTAAAAGTCACAAAAGTATCGGCGACACTAGCATGATGAAAACCATTGACAATTAACATCTTTAAAACAGGGCACTTTAACAGTTAGGAACTATCTTGAATAGTTACAACTTTAGGGTCAGGAACAAGCAAGTATGGTTACAACTTAGGGTTAGGAACTAGCTAATATGGTTGCATCTAGGGTGTTAGAAAATAGATATCACGGTTATATCTTGAGGGTTAGGAACTAGCAAGTACGGTTGCTCTGAAGGTAGGAAGTAGTAGGTACAGTTACACCTTTCGGATTAGCAACTAGCAAGTACAGTTAGACCTGGAGGGTTACAACTTGAGAGTTAGGAACTGGCTAGTACAGTTAGATATTGAGGTGTAGGAATTAGATGGTATGGTTACAACATGGAAATCCAATAGAAATAAAACAGTACCTATTTGTTGAACTTGAATGGAGTCCTGCTGCTGCTTTCCATTGCTGTCTGTAACTGTGACTGTGTAGCGAGCAAAGTCTTCTTCGGTAACATTGGAGATGTGCAAAAGTGATTGTTCTTTTTCAAAATGTACTCTTCCTCCTTCAGAGAGTCTGAAACTTTGTCCGTTTGCTTCACGATCCCATGTCACCCGATCAATGTTATCACCTAGACTCTTGTTAAAAACTGCCTCCACGACCAAGGTTTCTCCAAGAGCCACAGAGAGAAATCGTCCCATCTTAAAGTGAACCAAGACTCCTCCCTCAAGAAGCACTGGCACTGGTTACAAGATGGAAAAGGTTATTAATAAATGAGTTATGAAAAACTGATGCACACTACAAAAAAAACCTCAGATGTGCATGAATGGTATGTAAAACCTTATCAGAGTGGTATACACATTTTCTTTATAAGAGGGTGTTTGGAAACTAGCAGCATTGATTTAAGAACGCAGATCCTCCACTCACCGATACTGATTGATATTGATGACCCTCAGACATTTAGGGCTTTTGTACAGAACCCTATTGTAATTCCCTGGAGCAATATTTTTTTATGGCTTTTGGTGCCTTTTTGAGGGCCTAAACATGCTCGAAAAGTCACCAAATTTACACACCCGTCAGAACTTGATTCGTGGTTCGTAAAGAGGGTGTGGCAAAATTACTACCTAACGCGTTTCAGCTTATGTTGCATTCTGAGTTTGTTGTATGGAAATGAAATTGGGCACACACATATATATATATATATATATATAGGGTATCAAGACTTAAATATAAGTAATTGGATTGTATTTCCAAAATTGACAGAAAACATATTGTAAAGCACCATTTTAAAAATGCCAAATAGAATGTCTTACAAAGAGAATTGTAATCTTCCAGTTATTCACTCCAATCACTCTAGTTTTCTTTTCAAAAAAAGTATACGATGCATACGGTATGTTACACTCTGCTTAAAGGTCCCTGTTTTAGGACATTCATATATTCATTCATTGTCCAGCCCACTTGTTCCCTTTCGGGTCACAGGGGTCTGCTGGTGCGTCCCTGGACAGATCGCCAGTCCATCGCAGGGCAACACAAGCTCACATTCACACCTAAGGGGAATTTAGATTATTCAATTAACCTGACGCATGTTTTTGGGATTGGAGGTTGTGTGCTGCCTTTGCTCACAGCCACGTGGGATTAACAAAAAGCTCATTGCACAAGTTCACCAGCAGGGCCAAAGACAGGAAGGTAGGGCTGGTTTAAATAATGGAGTGAATGATGGTTTGATTGAAAGCAGTTGATGGCATAATCTCGGAGTATACCTCCTGAAAGTTATTTACCAAACATTATTTATGAGTAGTTAGTACTGGTAGCTTTTCCTGCTGGCTGTTTTTCACCTAGAAAACACTGCTCTTAAACCATTTCAGTAACTTATTAACAAAATCTCTGAGATCTGACACAGTAAAAGAAAACATTGGGATCCTATTTAGAAACCATGGTATTTGTGAGGTGCGCTCGACGTTTTAGATTCTTTAGACATAGCGGTCAGGTGGATAACCACACAGTCAGAGGCAGTATCTCACAGGAGATAGGAGACCAAATGGAACATGAGATAAGACCGAAGTGAAGTAAACTAACACAATTACAAATAATAAACAGGTATGTTGCAACTTAATTTATATTAACCAACAAAATCCTTTCAAACACAGTATCTTAAATCTTTTTATTTTCACATTTAACTCGATGTTAATTATTTGGCTCGCCCCACCAGCCCAAAAACACAAAATAATGTAAAATATGGGTGTGTGCATAGAGTAGAGGTAGACCGTTTTCATGGGTAACGCCCATAGATATGTACAGTGGCTTGGAAAAGTATTCGGCCCCCTTGAACTTTTCCACATTTTGTCACATTACAGCCACAAACATGAATCAATTTTATTGGAATTCCATGTGAAAGACCAATACAAAGTGGTGTACACGTGAGAAGTGGAACGAAAGTCGTACATGATTCCAAACATTTTTAACAAATAAAGAACTGAAAAGTGGGGTGTATCCCCCTCCAATACTATGCGCTTTGCTACCCTTCCACCTGGTCTCCTGCACACACAGAATATCTAACTTCCTTCTCTCCACCATGTCCGCCAGCTCTCTACCCTTCCCTGTCATTGTACCAACGTTAAGAGTCCCTATTCTCAGATCTATACTCCTGCCTTTCCTCTTCCCTTTCTGTCTACGAATCCTTCTCCCTCCTCTCCTTCTTCGACAAACAGTAGTCCAATTTCCACCGGCACCCTGTAAGTCAACAGCACCAGAGGCGGTAGTTGTTAACCCGGGCCTCGACCGATCCGGAATGAAACTCGATTTGGTGACTCGCATTTTTGGTTTTTGGCATCTTTTATGTCAGATGCCCTTCCTGACGCAACCCTCTCTATTTATCCGGGCTTGGGACTGGCACAGAAGTCACTTGCTTGAAACCCCTGTGGCTAGATTTGGATCAAAGCCCATAAAAATCACTCTTTTACCACCAAATCTGAATACCTAAGAAATCTTGAAACTGTCTTGCAACTGGAAAATGTCTGTCACCTCACTAGCCAATCAGTGGCCCCTAATGAGTATGCAATAGTTATATTCAAAATTTACAAATGTAAGACCAGAATTTTTAATTACATATGGTTAGGTTTGCCAACTGCTATTGAAGAGTAAATGGAGTTTAGAACAACAAAATACTTTTTTTTACAAAAGAATGTTATCGATCTGAAAACAAAACAGTCTGATCGTTATGATCACAAAATGCATAGCAAGAAATAAATATGATTTATTAAACATTTGTATAATATGTGTATTTGCAGTATATTCAGATTAAAGCATGGTGAATGGGCAATCAATTAAAAACCTGTGCCAAATCACAATGTGTGTGTCTTCACAAAACCGATTGCCTTGTAAAGAGACACAGACATTCAGAGTTGGTATAGGATATATATTGATGCACATTAACATTATGTCCTGGAGAAAAATAACAAATATCGTCTTCTGAGATGTGACATTTTTTTTAGCCAAAGAGAAGAAAATATCTGTAAAACCAGGTATGGACAAGGTATTTTTGATTAAGAAATTATAAAAAAATTACAATTTTCTCACAAAATGAGTTTTGTAGTGGGTTAAACATTAGAACAGTTGTGTTTGACCTGAATTTGGTGGTAATAGAGTGATTTTTATGGGAGCTATTGAGCTATGATCCAGATAATGACCAATAGAAATTCTGTGAAAATAAAAATTTCTCAATTTTGACAAAATGAGTTTTGTAGTAGGTTAAGCATTAAGGAGATCGTTGCTTTAAGGAGTGGCGTGTTGCTTTATTTTGGTTGTAATAGAGCAATTGAGCTTTTATCCAAATAATCAAGAATAAAAATGATGCTCTAATAAATATTTCAATATTTTATTGAAACTGAGTCGTGCAGTACAATATGCAGGTGAGGAGTGGCGTGTTGCTTGATTTTGGTTGTAATAGAGCAATTTAGAATGAAGTTGTGAAGCATATTCTGGGTAAAACATATTTTGGATCTGGTAATTTGCAGACGGTCCCTAAGCGATTCCATGTCAGCGGGTTGCGCATAGACGGTAATGTGTTTCTGCGAATGCCGAGGGAAACTTGTTTTGATAAAAAACGTTTTGTAGTTTGTCCGCTACATAACACAGATTAAAAATAGGTATTATTTGTTTACTAAGAACATTCTGGTCTCGAGCTATTGAGCAGAGAAAACCGAATCCGTGAATCTGCAGATAACTTTACTGAACTCTGGGATAGTCGGGTCAGATGTTTAAATGTTAAAATCATATTTCATTTAGGTCATCAATCCACCGTATGATAAGATAAGCATGTTTTAGTTAATAAGCCTACACTTTTCCTTTAACAGACAATCATTTGTTCCGGAAGTGGTTTGTTTGGCCAGTAGCTTCATTGGTTTCAGGTAATGTTAAGCAGACTCACTCATAACGATCCAAATCCAAACGTTCAGTAGCTCCATTACTAACGAAAGATGAAACTTGAGATTTCAAAGGGGACAGTACAGTGTTTACGTATAAACACACCAGCTTTAATTTAGTTTAGTTTTATCTTCATGTCACCTTGTTTGTACGGAAAGCGAAACGTCACGTACCGTCAACTTCAAGGTAACGCGAAATGGCCTTTTTATGGCAAGCCGTTTTATCATTTAAACATTTGACCTGACTATCCGTAAATACATTTTAAGATAGGAATAAATCTTTTGTGACTAGTACTAAATATATTTTGACTAGGCCTAAATACATT
>SRMA01026668.1:172143-395882 GCA_007224835.1 Danionella cerebrum
TTTTCAATGGAAGTCAATGGAGAATAATGACTAGTCGTAAATGATTTAGAGATATCTCCAAATACATTTATGACTAGTCGTAAATGATTTAGAGATATCTCTAAATAGTTTGCGGATGTCTTCAAATGAGTTTCGACTAGTCGGAATATAATTGGAGATATCTCTAAATGTATTTACGCCTAGTCAAAATATATTTAGTTCTAGTCACAAAAGATTTATTCCTATCTTAAAATGTATTTACGGATAGTCAGGTCAAATGTTTAAATGATAAAATGGCTTGCCATACAAATATCTTTAAAAGAGTTACGCCTAGTAAAAATATATTTAGAGATGTCTCTAAATACATTTGCGACTAGTCAAAAATCAATTGAAGATATCTGCAAATATTTTTCAATGGAGATTTACGACTAGTCGTAAATTATTTAGAGATATCTCTAAATATATTTCTGAATAGCCGTAAATGATTTAGAGATATCTCTAATTATATTGCAGATATCTAGTTTTGACTAGTCAACATATAATTGGAGATATCTTCAAATTCACTTTCTTACTAGGGCAATTAGAATTGAAGAAATCACTAAATGTCTTTACGCCCAGTCAAAATATGCATTTGCGGAGTCAGGCCAGATGTTTAAATGTTAAAACGGCTTGCCATGAACGCGCCGACAAATTCAACTCAAACTGCGAAAACGTATTTTCCTCTATACTTGCTAGTAACAATTACCACATTGTAAATGTTCGACTTCGGTATTATAAAATGCCATAATGTTTCATAATTTATTTATCTGTCTATTTTCATCAGCTGGTGTATGCACTTTTATTTTAAAATGTGTTAAGGAGGATTTACGGTGAAACAGGTATAGTATGCAACAGGTTTAATCGCAGACCTAAGAAGGACTCTTACGTCAAAATTGCCACCATCTTAGATAGGGCAACGTTTACGTTTCATCCATCATACTAGTTTCTCATTTAAGAAAATATGTTTCCATCTCATTCCGAGGATGTGTGACTTCACGATCAATAACCATCACGTGTTAACATTTATGTTGAAATGAGTGTGTTGAAATCAGTGTCAGTCTCTTAGATTATGGTACTTTTTGGTCTTAATTCTGGTTCTCTAAGAAGACCCATTTCAAAGAGAAGCTGTAATAAATCACAAGAAATGTAAAGTTGGCGAGATTTAATGCACAAAAAGGTTTATGAACATTTTAAAAATAGTGGAAAATGTTTAGCTTCCCCATCTGCATATCATAACAGCACGATTTATTTAAAATGTTCTGGTTTTAAGTCAGTAGAAATTTTTGTACATCACGAAGATCATAAAACTTTGAAATCGTTTGATAAATCCGTGATGAATCAGTCTATAAGCAGCTTATTTTTAACCGTTTATTTGGACGCTCTTGCGTCTTTGACCGTAGGAGTCTAGCGTTTCTATAATGTCTGTGGCTGTGGGTGAAACACCCAAGAAGAATTCGCTGTAACCGACAGCGCAATTATGAATGTTCTAACGCATGCGCGGTAAAGAATGTCGAAACACGCATACGCGGCGAGTACTATAGTCTATGGTTGAAACCATAGATGTTTTATACCTAGACAAGTGTTCTTTGAAAAGAGTTTTGAAAGATATTGACACGAAATACTTGTTTTTCTCTGATTCGTTTGATCATTTGTTCTGGAATTGCAGATATACAGCAGTTCGTGAAATTTGATTTTAAGTTATTGTATCGTATAATAGTAAAGTTTCCAATTCTTTATTATTTAATGTTAAAATTAAATTAGATATTTTATATTCATTTTATTATATAGATTGTTAAGTAACAAACCAATAAGTAAAGATTACAAAAACGTTTCATTAAGAAATAGAACGCCAACTGTTAGAAAAGGCTCTTCTCTCCTTCTCTCTCTCTATGATGCTTTTCGTCTCCATATGCTCTTAATCTCCTTGATCAAAAATAGGTACCGAACTTAGTGTGTCAAATAGGGAATTAAAATTAACATCAATTTTCTTCTTTTGGAATTTTTCCAACACCAACCATTTAGCAAAACGAAATCACTTTACCAAATAAAGCTTTTAATTATTTTATGTTTCAACATCCATTACCGCGCATGCGTTAAACGTCTGTTACGTCATTGCACTGTAGGCTACAGCGAGGACAGTCTCGAAACGCCTCCCAGGAGCAGGTGTACCGTGTTGCTAAAGGTAAACACGGATTTAAAAAGACGGACGATAACAAAAAGAAAATAGTAAGTTTAACGTAACCATTTTCGTTTGTCATTTAAATTTAATAAGCCCTCAACAGTCTATTGGCAGTGGTGTTTAAACCATAGAAACCTGGACTGATGACACTGTTTGGTTTAAGTATTTTACTATATTCTTTTTACTCAGGCCATCCAGATAGTCATGAATACACCCCTGTTTCGTGTTGCTGTTCTGTTATTGACAAGTGAGTGTTTTCTTTGAACTTTGTGATTAGTTGACTTGATTCCATACTGTTGTGAGAATGCAGGTAAATGTAGATTATTATTATTATTTTAAACAACCCGTTTCCCTATCATTGTGTTCCTCTCTAACAAAACCCTCAAAAAATATTTGCGACACACCTGTTCTGTTGACCTGTTCTGCCTGTTTTACAGCACCGTTTCTGTTTTGTGAAGATGCTGTTTCATGCTTTTTGGCCGTGTTTCTCCATACCTGATTTGATTACTGACCACAGATCAGTTAACATGAACATTACTGCTTTACCTTTTCAACACCAGAAAATATTGATTCTGGTCAAAACCTCACTAGAATCACTGAATAGCAGTAACAATTTTGATCATTTTTTTGCGAGAAGCAAAAATGTTTGATTGGCATTTCTAATGTACAGTACCAACGGGTTTCTAACTTTTACCTTCACACCAGCACCAATTCTTATAGGAACACTTGCACAAGTCAAGGATTGTGTAGGGTACCAGTCTGGTGTATCAGCTGCTAATGATCATCGTTGTCACACATAGGTTTTAACCCAGTCATAAACTGAAACAGCCGTGTAGGAGACTTAACACTGGGCAAGAAATAGCAAAACAGTGCTACCGAGGTGAGGTTGAGAAAGACACAACAACAAGACACAAGGTCGTTATGCTGGATCGACAGGGTCTCTCCCAGACAACCATTTTCAAAGCCGATCTTTAGCAGAAGCACAAAAATCAGCAGATGCTAAAACTGAAGCTGTCCAGCAGTGCACTAATCTTAGATCTGCCAGAAACCAGTGGAGAAACCTGTCTGGGGCAATCGGTCCGGAAGGGGTTTTCATGGAAGAGTTGCAACCCAAAAAGCCACGTGGAAACAAGATCAACGGACTCAAAAGGCAGCAGCTGCTCTGGACTGATGACTTTACGGCCTGGACAGTGAAATAATGATAATGAGCGCCTGTGAAGCATGGTGGAGAATCCTTGAACAAGCTGGAGATTTGGTCAGGATAAATGCCGTTGAGACAGATACTTATCCATCAAACAATGCAATCAGGCAGGCAACAAACTTATTGAGCAGAAGGATAATGACTCCAAACCTGTAAAGAAGAACAAAAAGTCCTGATCTCAGTAGCATCGAGCGTGTCTGGGATGATATGAAGAGATAGAGGATGAGAGAAGGCTTCATCCACAGAGGATCTGGGGTTGGAAACAGCTGGTATGAAGGCAAAGGGTGCTCACAGCAAACACCGATTCCGTTCAGATTCTCTTTTCTTCATTCACCGCATTTGGATCAAGGATGAAAAAATCATTTTAATCTTGAAAGCATTTGTTCATTACAGTCTTTTCACTCCCGTCCAAAACCCTTACTTACAGCTCAACGATGCTTTCTCTCTGTTTGCTCTCTTTCTAGGCTTGCCTTTGCCCATTTTAAGTGGGAACCCAGTTTCTGTTCAGCTTGAGCAGTCGGTAGTGGTGGTGGCATCTGGAAAAAGTGCTATTTTCACCATCAAAACCATTCCGGATATCTCCCTCATCAGGTGGACTGACAGTGGAGGCACAACGTTAGCGATGTGGGCAAACGGGAGCCCTTTGGTGATGCCAGTCCCACAGTACCAGGGCCGAATCTCAGTTACCTCTTCCCAGCTCACAATAACCAGCAGCCAGGTCAGAGATTCAGGAAACTACACGGTCTCTGTTGACCCCGCAGCCACCACTGGCCTCGGTGTGAACAGCGCACCGCTGCAGCTGCAGGTGTTTGGTAGGAGATGATTCAGTCACGTGTGGCTTCTGAACATTTTCTGAGCATTGAACACTAATGAAAAGTTAAGATAATCTCATTTAGAACCACATTTTAAACACTGTAGCCAAAATGAACTTGTTGACTCGAAAATAGAAATATAAATAGAAAACACTGCCTGATATTCAGTAAAATCTCACATGTTCTGAGAGGAAAGACTCAACATTGAGTGGTTAAAAGTCTAAATGGTTTAATGTTTACTAGATTTCATCCTTAGATCCTTAGATACTGTAATAAATAATCCTCGCCTGCTCAGATGCTGTGCGTGGGGTGAGTGTGGGCGTGCCTTCTCTGCCGCTGGAAGGTCTCAATGTTTCTCTGAGCTGTGGATGGACTGCAGGCACAAACCTCAGCGTGCTGTGGAGTAAAGCTGGCACCACCCTCTCATCAGATGCCCACATCTCCATCAGCGGAGGATCTGTGCTCATCCAGGCCCTGAGGAGAGATGATGCTGGAGAATACTCGTGCACGGTCAGCAATGCCGTCAGTGCGCAGACGGCCAAATCCACTCTCACCGTATACTGTGAGTCTTTCCCTTGATTCTGCGTAGGTTATAGTGTGTTTACTACGCCGTTGTAGTGATTTATTCATTAAAAGTTACATTCTTTACCAAATTTGTGAGGGACGTGTGAGCAAAATATAAATGGTTTATTTATGTACATGTTCAAAATGCAAAGTGAGCAAAAAAAATCCCAGAAAATTTAAATTTTCACAACATTTCGCTTCTAGCTACACTCGCAAACTCTGGAAGTTTGTAGGGTGAAACCCAATCATGAACTGAAACAGAAACAGCTGTGTAGGAGGCTTATAACAACAGCAATGCTACAAGGTGAGGTCGGGGAAGACAGTTTCTTGTCAAGGCAAGTGTAACATGATCCAATTCCCTGCCCCTCCCCCTCTGAAGCAGCAACCTGTTTGTATGTTAACTATGTGTGACTGTCTGGGTATTGTGGTTCAGGAAATATGGGAAAAATATTTTCATGTGTGTAAAGGCTGCCAGGCCCAAATGAAACAGAACGGGATAAAGGTGTCGTAAGGATAATTAAGAGTTTTATGTTTTGGGTGAAAATAATTATTACATCGCTTCTACGTTGTCGTTTCTCTCTAAGTCAAATGTAGAAAGAGTCCTAGTGCTGGAAAACACAAGTTGGTCTGAAATCGTGTGAGTGGATGATTATGTAACCATTTTTTCTGTATATGCCTGTGAGGGAGAGCAGAAGAGGGGCAAAAGAAGGAGAAGGACAAGAGATCACCAACAGAAAAACAGGCATATTCTGACTTTACTGCTTGATTTTAAAATACAATTCTCAAGAACAAGTTCTATGTAAGCGAAGTAATCCACCTCAAACATCTGAAAATAACGACACGCTTCACGCAGTTCAGTGCCTGTGTATGCTAACGCGCTCTTGTTTGTGTGAGATAAAGTTAATGAACAAATTTCATGCAAAGATTGTAGGGGTTTGAAATCGGGAATGTGTTTATTCTTTCTAATGGTGTTTCATTGACATTAGTAACCGATCTCAGGTGTCTTGTGCAAGCTGGGTTGGTTAGCATAACCGCTAATATTGCTGCGTCACCATTTATTTGGCAGTAATGCTCTCGGTGAAGTTGGATGTGTAACTTTCCTAAACTGGTGATGGCAATAACTCTTTCATATCGTGAAATGCTAAGTTAACACTCATTACCCGAGAAGCTAGAAGCATGGCTACTGTATTGAAGGCAAAACAAACATTGATTTGATTTAGAATCACATTCATTCCATTTTGTTCATTTAAGAAAATAAACTAAATTAACATTTTTATTCTGAACGTATTCTTGTTTACAACATCTGTTAACACCTGCCGTAAATTTTTCACAGTGCTGCATCTTTAAAATCTTATAAACAAGGCTCTTCCCGCAGATGGGCCAGATGCCCCCCAGCTGAATAAAACCTCATACGGCTGTGTTGGTGGTGGAGATGCTACAGTGGGGCAGGCTGTCGTTCTCAGCTGCTCCTCCGCCTCTCTGCCCCCTGCCTCATTCTCATGGAGTGTCAATGGTCAGCTGGTCACCGCTGGCCAGTCAGGGACAGGGGTGCTGAATCTGCAGATTTTCTCCAGCGGCCAGGCAGGCCGTTACGTGTGTGCCGCTCAGAATGACATCACGGGGAGGACATCATCGCAGCAGATCGACCTGGCCATCGTTGGTGAGTTTAAAGCAAACTAAAACCTTTATTCTGTTTAAAGATCCCAATGGATTTTCTTTTGTAACGTTGTTACGTCCCAAGTTGGATGGTAAGTAGATGGCTCATGGAGAACACAGTGAGAAATAATAAAAATAAGAGTGAAATGTCTGGTTGTGGTGTTTCGACGAGGAAACTGTAAGATTGTGAATAATTTTGTATATATTTATATACAATAACATTTGTGAATGTGTAAATAACAGAAATGTGACAGCACTGCAAGGAGCTTAAGCCAGGGGGGTTGAGATTCTCAACCACTCCTTAAATCTCTTTGTGTTGCAAAGGTGCTAAAGCGATTACAATCCTCCTCTGTGATTACTTTGGTTAACAACGGCGTCTGCCTCTGAAAGATACACTTTGAGGAAAGACACACTTTTGATCACTCCGTCTCTGAGAAACACCATATATGGTCACGTGGTCTCTCAAACATGCTGTCTGATTCACATTTCAACTAGACCCTCCTGTGGGAGTGGACTTGGATCGGAATGGTACTATAGGAGGAAAGAAAGAGGAGCTCGCTGCTATTTGTCTATGAGTATGCCCGTGATCTTACAGCCTCTGCTATTGTTTCACCTTTTGCTGTGTAACTTTTTGTTTGTTAATAAAAGGAGATGTTCAATCGTGTCACACTATGTAACAAAGGTTTAAAGGGTTAATTATTACAAGTGAGTGCATTTCTCTAATTATTAACAATTATTAATACAGTGGTACCCCAAGATACGAAACTAATCTGTTCCATTGTGACGTTCGTATGTCGAATAATTCGTATCTCGAAGCAAGTTGTAAAACGCCTAATCCGTGCAACGGCTCTCAGAAACAACAGTATAAGGGGAAAACCAGAGAAAAATCAAGCAACGTAATATGTACACCTTTGTGTGAGGTGATGTGTCAGAGGAGGTGGAACGGATGGCAGAAAACATTACAACACCACGTATGAAAGTTAACTTTCTCGAGATATTTCATGACGTATCAAAAGCACACTTTCTTCAAAGGGAGAAAGGAGCGCAAGGACACGGAAGTGCATTGCGACGTCAGACAAACAAGTAGAAAATAGAGCAGAAATGTTTGTTATTGTTCGCATCTCAAATTTTTCTTCGTATCTTGAAGAAAATACTGAATAACGTATTTCAGAGAAGACAGGAGAGGGGCTTGAAGTCCAAATATTTACTAAGAATTCATGAAAAACACATTACAGATATATCTGGGTGTTCTAACTGCATTACACAACAGCGATGTGACGGGACAAGCTCCCGTCGCTATGCGTTAGCTTACATACTCCTCCCTTGTGAACCTGTCTTATATATGTTCTTAAAAATGCAAATTAGCTGGGGCGTAGTTCCGTTTGCCTCTGGCCTTTTGGGTGGCCCACATGTCCGACGTGAGTCTTTGATCCTCTGCACAGAGAAAAAGGGTTTCGAGGTGATAACACAGGTCTATAAAAGTATCCTATTGATTAAATTCAAGTAACAAAAGAAATACACAATTATAACTAATTTATTCTCTCAGTTTAATATTACACTTAATACTCAAATGATTATAACATCATACACCACATGGTTAGAGAAAATGAAACTGTTGGGAGATACCTAAATTATCCTTCAATCTCAAAGAAAATATTTCCTGCAAGACTTTTCGTATCTGGAACATTTCGTAACTCGAAGCATTCGTATCTCGGGGTACCACTGTACATATAGTTTACTGTAGCTTCAATCAAAGCTAAAGATAAAGGTAAACAATGCCCTTCTTATAAAAATATGGAGTCAGATAAAAGTTATATTCAAAATTAAAGTTCCCGCAAGCTCTGAAAGACAGAAATCAGCTGAAAACCTTGATCCATGGTTGAAACCTTTCTTACAAACCTAACATTCAGATTAATATTTAAATGTGATCGAAAGTGCTGTTCCTTCCGTGTCGCTCTGTGACTCTTCTCCTCACCCATCGCTTTACTCTCAGGCCTCACGTCTATGTCCTTGTCCAGAGAGGCACCATTCTCATCAGAATACAATGTTTTTCTCTCACAGGATGTGCCAGCTCCATAAACGATGTGTTTTTCCTGTGCCCTTTATGCCCTGTGCCAGCTAGATTGAATTGCTATGTAAAATCATGTCTTGCAGGTACGTGTCTCAGTGGAGGAGCCGTCGCAGGGATCGTCGTGGCCTGTGTCGTCATGCTCATCGTGATCATTGTTGTCATTATTGTGCTCCTACGACAGCAACATGGTATTTTTACTTTTGAATCTGGCTAATTGTTGTTTTTGTGACTTCACGTCGTCTGAGCCGCTCGTAATGTTGTGTTTGCAGTGGAGCGGAGGCTCGGGGATACTACCGGACTACAGAAAACTAACCAGGATCGAAGCATCGCTGTAAGAGCGCTGTACAAACACGGCTACAAGTTTATGTTGCTGAAAAGAAAAAGACATGGAGTAAAATACTTCAAGCCTTTATTTCTTGAAATGCAGATAAAGAAAAGGAAAACTTATATTTGAATTTCGTACCTGCAAACATTTGCTAAAATGGTCTGAGTTCATGGGGAAACTGCTGACAAGGATTTGGGGGAGCTTCACTAGGAGTGGCCTGGCGCTGGGGCACTGGGGACTAACAGAAGAATCTTAGACTCCAGCTGGAGTAAAATGTTGAATTCCTCATAAAGCTGGCGTGAGGGAGTTTTTCACTCTTTGCACTCGCTGAAATGTGAGGCACTACGAATACGGGTCAGACCTTGGCTAGTACAACTGAACATCCATCTATCAAACCTAGGCCATGTACCCTTCTCGCCCATCCCTCCATGGAAACTCCAGAGATTGCAAAAAATTGGCAGAAATTAAGAAACTCATCCCGATTTCTACCAACAACACTACTTACAACATAAGAACAATATATCCACACCACATATTCACTGATGGGTCCAAAATAGAAATCAAAGTAACAACAACAGCAGCAGTAGTATGAGACTTGCAATATTCCACTAAACTAGCGGAAAAGAGCACTGTTTTCACAGCTGAAGCATACGCATTGCTACTTGCCATAAAACACATGGATAAAGCAACAGACAAAACAAACGTTCACTACTTCAGGTTCTAGGATCAATGAAACCCACTCATTCGGCAGTTGAAATAAACAAATAACTTATCAAGGACTGAGTGTAGAATAGTATTCTCTTTGATTCCAGGCAATGTGAGAATAACAGGAAACGGGAGGAAAAACGAGCAATTCTTAACATCTGATACCACCAACAGACCAAAAGAATGTAAGAAAACAATAAGAATTAAAAGAATGACAGCAGAAAACACATCGCATGAAATATATCCAGAGTTAGGAGTAAATTAAATCAGATTTTTCTAACCGGATGTCGAATAGGGCAATCCACTACACCCATCCTGGTCGAGTGCCCAATTTATCATTCCACGAGGGAAACGGACCCGACTAGACGAGATCTAAAGGAATTTCACGTCAACCCAAAAGGCTGATAAAATGTTTACTAAGGACAGATTGTGTCAGGAATTATAACATGGTTAAGAAATTTTTAAGAAAGTTTTAAAACATCTTTTTTATGATGCTCATATGAACTTTTAAAAAAATTAAATTTTAGCTATTGAATTTTTAAAAAGGCAGTGTTGCCGTCAAGGTTTTAAAAAGAAAAGAAAGAAAGAATTCCTTTCGCAAAGCCACTGCTAAACAACGAACAATGTTTGGGGCATCGGGACTAGAAAACTGAACAGCTGCGCAGTTCTCCAAAGTGGTAGAAGACCTGCAGATATTTCGGTTTAAAACCTTTTAGTATTGTTGACATTGTGTATTCACATTTTCTGAGAACAATGAATATGGGGTTTTTAGGAATCTATCATTTCTACAATTTCTACAAATACGTTTGAAATATTTTTCTCTTCATTCACTTTGTAAAATAACCCAGAAAAAAAATATGTGGATAAGTCATTGTTTTTACTCGCTAATGTGATTATACTTTATAAACGGAGCTTTTACAAACGCAGCACTGGTGGCCGGTCAGTAGAGGGTGCTAGGGCATTACTGCTCACTGCACCCATGCCTAAAGTAAATTAGACTTAATGTAGAAAATAATATAAGTTAGTATGTTAGGCCTTTACATGAATTTGCATTGACTACAGTCTCTGATTGGTCAGAGGTACATTACTGGAGTTGTGTGGGCGTAGCTGAAGGAGTCATTCGAATCCTTTCAGCTGTCTCTGGATACTCTATAAACTGGGGAAAATCAACAGTTATGCCACTCAACATGCTTTCCCGAACACCTCCTCTTCTACCACGTTGAAATCAGGGAATATCAAATACTTGGACATGGAATTCTCACCCAGACTGTCAGATCTGGAACAACTCAATTACTCAGCACTACTTAAAAGAATAGAAGATGACCTCAAACGATGACAGCACATGCCGAATAAATCTAGCTCAGCCGAACTCACCTGGCTTGACATTGAGCAGACATTCGGCAAAGACATCAAAATAGCAGATTTACCATTCATAAGCTAAAATCAAACATCATCACTGCTTTCAGAACTGCTTTTCAGAGCATAAGTACTTCATTAACAGCCTGGTGGGAATTTCTTTAAATGATGGGTTCAAAAATCTATATTTTACTATCAAGAACGTCTAGGTTACTTGCGTAACCCCACGTTGCTTGAATATATAAATCAGATCCTAATGCGACAAGTACGATTGGGTCCACTCCCCATCCGTGAACTATCATCTGTATTTCTTGGTGTTCAATACTTATTTCCTGTGCATAATTTCATCTATGGACATAAATGTTTGGATTTCTTTCTATGTGTGCATTACTAGGGTTGATGCCGACATCTGGTGAAAATTTCATGTCAATAGCTCAATTAGAAATATGTTTTTTGAGAGAAATGTTGACGTGTTCAATACTTATTTTCCCCCTGTATATATACATGTGTGTAGATATGTACAAACAGCACAGCAAAAACTATAACAAACATTCAGGTAGGTATTCTTCCAACTCCTGAATCTTTCCCACTCACCACATCTCTCATTCACTCTCCACTTTTCTTTTAACATCCTCCTGTCCTGATGTAATTAATGCAAACTGGTCCATACAAAAAAAGTAAATAAATAACTACATAAATTCACTGCTTCCATCCAGAGGAGGAAATACCACAGTAGATGTTCACTCCTCTAGAAATAACAAAACTGTTTAGCTCAAATGAAGCCCATTTGCTGGCTTTTAAGCAGGACAGGACAAGGAAAAAAAATAGATTGACCGTTAGTCTGACCTGATCTTGCTCATGTGCCGTAGCACCATTGTGAGAGAACAGGTTGCAGACGTGTTTCACCTGTAGGTTTATTCTATATGCCTGGAATAACATTTTGATGATTTTATATTTCCTAGTCAGATGGTAATTTGTGATGAAAACGTACTGAACAAGTCACATGTACATAATATCACTTATTTAAAACAATAAATCTAATACAAGTTGTGTGATCTCAAGAAAAAGAGTATTTTATATTTAAAAATGAAAACAAATGTGAAAGTAATAGTAGCATTTGTCCTTTTGAACATTTTCTAAACGTGTGTTTTTGTTTGGCAGGTCCCAGATTGAGTCGCAGCCATTGATTCATTGTAAAACTGACAGATTTTTATTTTGAGATGCTTCTCTTAAAATGTTTAGAAATGCACAAAAAGTTTCAAAGCTGAGTTTTGGGAATTTTGGGTATATCTAAATAGCTGAGGTTGTTTTGGGATTTCATAAAATGTGTTTATTTGGGCTATTCCACTGAGCAAATTAGATTCCTGCATTAGATTCCTGTTCTTTGATGGGTTGTAAATTCTATATTCAAGATTCATTCTATATTCGCTCATTTGTTTCCATGCCTTGATCCCGATCTTCCTTATTTTTGAATACCAGATTCCAAATGGAGCTGTCGTCAACGGAAACCTCGCCGATCCATCATTAATGAACTTAAACACTCATAACAACAATGAGAACATCAACACAATGGCACAAAACATACTCAGCATCCCTCCCCATCACAATGCTCATCTGAATACTGGTGACTTTCATAACAACTTCAATACAGCCCCATTCAATGGTCCTCAAAACAATCCTTCACATCGCAACAATGAGTCTCGGAGGACAGTCCCACAACATACTCCTAATTTTCTCATACACACGGGCAATTCCCAGCCTGTTGCCTCTGCCCCTATTGTTCATGTAAACCTCAACACTTTGCCTCATACAGATCAGTTTAACACACAACCTCAAACAGTGCATGTGAACTGGACGACATACCCTCCAGAACAAAATCAGTCTAACTCTCGCCATCAAACGGGCCAATCTCCTATTGCTCATGTAACAGAAATTCATCCAAATCTTTCTGAGACAATATTGCCTAACACCCAACCTTTGAGATTGCCAAGAAACCCTGCAAGAGATGGATCCCACCATCCCAACAACCACAATGAGACACACCATTCCAGCCAAACCAGTCCAAACATCCGATCATCAAGAGAAGAGCCAGCCCAGCTTTCAAGCCAAAACCTTGTAAGGAATCAGTTCAACAGTAGCACCTCGCCTTCCCAGCAGATGCCTTGGGACCATTTGCATGGAACGCCTATGTATCCCAATGGAGAAACTGGCAGCTCGGCCAGTAGTGAGTCATTGGATTTGCATCCTAGAATTCACCGGGACCTTGGGTCTACCCAACACCGTTTGTCTCCCCGTCGAGACAATAGACCTCAACAGGATATTAGTTCTGCACAAGAAATGTCTAGGTCGTCACAGCAGAGGTCTAGGTCACAACAACAAGACTCTAGATATTTACAACAGGAAGCACAACGGAGACAGAACATTGCAGAGAGGTCGACCCAAACTGCTTCTGTGCCCCAAGGAACTCCGCAAAGAGTTTCCAGCCAGTCCCAAATAGATCTAGAACCCTGGCGACCCATGGTACGACAGTTCCAGGTCCAATCTCAAACCAACAGACATGAATTACCTCAACCTGTAACCAGTCAGGGTCTGAATACAGTCTCTGCCAGCATGCCAAGGGATCCTCAGGGACGGACAGCAATACGACCAAACGATGTTTGGGCCCAAGAGAGCACTTTACCTCAAACAGCTCCTCCTGGACAAAGTAACAGCAGGGGAGTTTCTTTACCTCAACCTCTGGAGGAAACTGGGGTCAGACAAAATGAGGAAAGGGGAACTATTTTACGTCGAGCACAAACTGGTTTGAGGACAACTTTAACACAGCCTACTCCACACAATGCCACCAGACCAATGGAATTTGCAGGTCAACCAATCATACCTCTTACGGAGGAAGCGCTGCGCCAGCATACTACGCAGACTGACAACCCTTTCAACAGGATACATCAACAGGATACTGTTCAGAACCCTGGACTCAACCACAAACTAAACAAAGTCGGTCAAAGGGCACCCACACCTCCTCCAGTGCTCCAACCTGCTGAATTCAAGATGCTTCCTCGCAAACGCATGCAGCAGCCACAACATACCCATCCTGTGAAAGTCCCACACAGGCACAGATCTCCAAACAGACAAAATCTAGTGTGGCACACGCAGATGCAGCCCACCATGCATGGACATCCAGTGCACAGGCAGCAGGTAAAGATTCACCAGTATGAGTCAATCCAGAGAGCCACATCCCTGCAGGATTACTCCAGTTCTGCCTCAGATAAGATATGAGTAGCTGGTATAACTTTGATTAACCAAGATTGTGAAGTTATGGTTGAAACGGCCGTGGCTCTGGACAAACTGGTGGTGCTCATTCTCAGCCCTAAATACATTTGTCTAATTTTGTGTTCCATACACTTCTCTAAAATGTTTCTGAAGGGAAATTACAGCTTTTTTTGGCTCCGCAGAAAGGAAATGTGAAATTAACACATCAGAAAGTGCTTGTGCCGGGTGTCTAAGTAGGTCATTTAAGAGGACTTTTTTTCACAACTGTTTTGCTTTGATGAAAATGCATCACAGAAAACATTTTAGTTTAATTTTTAAAGTATCTCAACACCCTAGAAGACTTTTTCTAAGTTATTAACATATATACAGTGGTCTCTTCTTAACCATTTACTTTATTTTAATTTTCCATTTTTAAGTCAAGTTGGCATTTCCCGTTTTATGGAATGTCGAGTTCATCTTATGTGTTGCATGGGTCATGAGATAATCCGGCATCTCTGAGATCTGTTGATATGCAGGAGAGAAATCATGGTTTCATACATGGGTTAAAAGTCCTTGAGCTCCAACTGTTTAAGGTCTTATCTGCTTGAATATATAAAAAAAAATACACCCAAAAAATGGACAGAATACCCACAATTAAATGTAACAGACATTTGAAGGAATTTGATTTCCTACCATTTTATTCAGTGTATGTATTTTTTGAAGGGTTCATGTGCTGGATTAATTTTTTTTTTTACTGTTCATGGAGGTCGAATTACATGGGAATCACATTTTTCTACACTTTCTACACTCAAGGGCTCGCGAGCTCTGCTGTCCGGATGGTCAGGGTTTCTGACTGAGGATGGTGAACGTTTGAACAAACTGTTAACTACTCTAAAGTATTATTCCGGATACTTGCAGCAGTTTATTCACACTTTAAATGCACAGATCAGGTGAATAATATTCTGTGATTAATCTCGAATAGATGAGGAAAATGTCCCTCTGATGCCTGTTTGTCTAAATGAGCGAGATAAGAGAAAAATACTTTTTAACATTTTCAGGCATTTCCTCCACATCCATCAACAACAGAAAAGAATTCCATCTGAGCTTTGTTTGTGAAATGCTGCACAATAAAGAGAAGCTAGCTTTTGGTGCACACTCTACGAGGAACTAGTTCATACAGTTTCTTTAGATTGTGAGCAGATGGTGAGCTGTGCAGACCTTTGGACACCTGACACCTCAATATCGCCTCATGATGTTTAGAAGCATGACTTTACTGTGTTCACACTACTGTAGGAGCTCTGCGTGGTTTCATGCTCACACTTGGATAATTTTTACCATTTTACCGAAACAAACTTTGAATAGTGTTTGTGCTGTTATGAAGTCGAATATTCTCTCCAATGTTTTCTCTCTATAAATATTTAATTGGGGTTTAAATTATGGAATGTATTAATTCCAGGGCGTTTTGATGATCTGCTAATTGTGCTTTTGAGGTTCCACCATTTCTCGTTTTTTCTTATGGATACGTTCAAGAACACTTCACATCATTATAGTAAATATTATTGACTGTCGTAATGGAAACTTTGAGAATATTTTACTCATTTAGGGTTGAGTACACACAAAAGGTCAGAAAATTTCGGCTTACATTTGGCTGCACTGTCTGGAACTTTAATGATGTCAGTTTTCCACAGGAATCCATTAAGCAGCTTTTATCTCACGACCTAATATAGTTGTTTAAAACATTGTTAAATAAATGGAAAACTTTTCTTTCTCCTTGAAATCATGTGAGAACATTAGATCACCTGAAACAAGCTCAATGTTTGTGAAATTGAACTCAACTATTGTGATTTTATATCAAATGAAGCATTTTGTTCTCTCTTCTCTCCCTCAGGTCCACGGAAGCAAACCCAGACATTGAGAGAATGCCACGCTGCTCTCTCGCTCAAAACTATTTGTCCTGCAAAAAGAAAACACAAAGCTCATTGTGGCTTGCAGTTCGCCCTCTTTTGTTGGAAAGACCATGTTATTGATAAGAAGCACTGATCTTTTTCCACACAGAATGCATATTTTGAGAGCCTCACAGCAGTTTTTCACAAGCTTTGTAAGTTGGTCACAAATACTTCTTGCATCCAGTTTAACCCAGTTTATGTTGGTGGGATTGGTGGAGGCACTCGACATTGCGGCGACTTTGACTGCTCAAACTTTTGGAGTTTGCTCTGCTCACCAAAAACAGCTTTCAGAGGATCTTCACACTCAAAAGGTTCTTCCCACTGAATGTGGGAGTTGTGATGTCCACATCCTGTCACAGAACCATGTGGGAGTTCACAAGAGACAAGCACAGGTGTCTCATCGTAAGTGTTCCTTTTATTTGGATTGGTGACTGGACTGCAGGCACAGATCATTGCTGCTTTACCAGCTCTCGATCAAGAGATGGAGAACGATGAACTTGAGCTTTAAAGATGCTGGAATGGAATCCAAATGAATTAGGGAGACCAGCAGAGCTGAACGGCTAAATGAGAAATAATGGACTGCCACTGTTTGTCCTTCCACAACTCTTTATTCAGCTCTCTGCTCACAGATGCTTTGTGTAGCACTGCCCAATTAGCTCGATCCGCCGTGTTACTTCTGCGGACAGACTGCGCATCTGGGTATGAAGGAGATCCACCGAACGGACGTGCAGTTAATTACTGCCTTCAGTTTGTGCTAATGATGTGGAAAATGCTAATGAATATTAAACAAATAGCTTGTTGACGTGCCTAACGAGTGATTTGACCAAAAGCACATAGCTATTCGGCTGCTTTTTGTCATGCACGCATTCACAAATATATCTCCCAATTTCAAGATTTTAGTTTTAATTTAATCAAGTATTTTCTGAAAATATGAACGTATGCATCGTATTCCTTTTTCCACATTTTTAACACTTAACCCTTATTTATTATTATTGTTTCAGATTTCTACACAGAATAATCTATACAGAGTGTTCCTTTCTCAGTTCTCTGTAGCATCTTGTCTGCATCCCCTCAGCATGATGCTGCCACCACAATGCTTCACAGTAGGAATGGTATTGTCCGGGTGATAAACAGTGCTTGGGTTTTTCCAGGCATGACGCCTTATATTCACACTAAAGAGATGTATTCTGGAATGTTTGCTCGAAGAGCACTGGAGCTCTGACATAGAGTTCCATTGGTTTGTGTGAAGCGTGCTGTACTGACAAAAACCAAATGCAGGAGTATTACACAAACTAAGGAGAAACTTAACAATAGACACCTTCGGGTGTGGGAAACAGTCAAATTAACACAGAAGGTTACTAAGATGCTATGCTCCAAAAGCCTTGTCCTGGGATTGAAGAGAAATACACAGAGAAACAAAGGTCAGCTCTTGGGTCAATTTGTGGATGAATGCAAACACTGTCCAATGGAAGCTTCAGCATCAAACCTGTTTCTGTATCCTTCCCAGAGTTTGTGCCACAAGACTATCTTGTGATCCTTAGACTGTTCGTTTATCTTTATTTGTGGCTTGTGCCGTGAGCTGCGGAACATTTCTAATGAACAGATTTTAGCACCGGTGGACCCCAGTCAGCATGTAAACATAGAATGTATGTGAGAATTGTAGGAAATTTGGATTTTAAAGCGGTTTTATTTAAATGTAGATTTATTCCATGAGTAAAAGGCTCTTAAATAAACTATTTTATCATTTATCCATTTTCCAACCCATTTATTCCCATTTTCCCTATATCCAGGGGTACACCCTGGACAGGTCCACTGCAGGGCAATATTCACACCGAAGGGGAATCAAGATTCTTCAATTAACCTAACCACATGTTTTGGGCTTGTGGGGGAAACCGGAGTACCCAGAGGAACCCCACACACGCACAGGGAGAACATGCAAACTCCTTCCATTGGCGAGTGGAATGCCACAGTTTGTTAAATGAAAAAATGGGGCTCTTTTTGTGGTACTGTGTATAGAATTATAATTTATTTTCTCCATTTATAATTAAGGCGGTAACACCAAGAAAGTGGAAACGGTGCAGCTCTGAGAAGAGAGTCCTGATCCACTGTTTTGCGTGTGTTTATTTGTAGACTTTTTTCATGTGTTTAATTATAGACAGCTACATTTTGAGATTTACAGAAAATGTACGTGCACTGCTCTCTGTACATTTACATCTGAAACACCTTTACTTCCTTCCGGGTGTTTGCCGCATCTAAGATGACCATGAAAAGAGCTTTTACAACAAGAGCATTGCAGAAGTGTGGAGCAGCCTGAGAAAACACAGTGCATTTGAAAGGTATATATAAAGGACTTTTTTTTTGAGAATTGAATTAACGATGAAGTTATGTATTAGTTAAGAAGAGTTATGTATTAGTTATGTATAACTTTTATGTGTACTATTTTATTTTACACAATATTTTTTGTGTACTACTGTAATATTACCTTTATATTACTACAATATTTTTATCTAATAATTAATAAATGTTAAATATTTAATATAACACTTGGGTTTTAAAGAAAGTTTTAGAAGAATTATTTGGTTTTTCACGTAAAAATGTAGTTTGTTCTTGAATCAGATGCTGTTTGATTAAGTATCGTGTTCTGTACCAACACATCCTCAGAAACAAATGTTTCACGTTTGCTCAATGAATCTGACATTGTTACATCTCCATAGTCATTATTAGCACGTCCTGTTCCAGAATCAGGTACTAAAAGATGCTCATTTTTATTTTCACAAGTTTCGATAGCTTTGATATCCATTTATTAATTTTTTTATTTCAAGTTTATTGGAGACTGGGCCAATGCAAAAAATACAACGTAGAAGCTACAGTTTTCACAATTAATAAGAGATTACAATCAATAAGTAAAAAAAATACATTTAAAAGAACTTATACTGGGATAAAATAGGACAAAATCTCAGTGTTCTGTGGCTCTTTCAGGCAGACCGTGACAGCTCGTCGCTCGCTCTATTTGTGTTTTTAGCTCCGTGGGAAGCTGTTCCAGAAGACTAAACCTCTAACGGATCGTGTGTCTGTGCAGATGCACTTCTCCTTTCGGCGCTAAGTAATTGGTATTAGCTGTACCCCTTGTAATGATTGCATTTGTGCTGTGCTTTGTTGTTAACTGGTTCAAACACTTAAAACCCAATTTAAGAAATTAAAAGTTAATAAAATTGCCAAAAATAAGAAATGTATGTTTTTGTCATAGACACATTTTTTAAATTATATATATATATATTGTATTGGCAATTTTATTAAGTTTTATTTTCTTAAAATAGGTTTTAAGTGTATATTAACGCTATATATAATGTGTTTGTTTATATAAAAATCTACCAATATATAATGTTTTTATTTGCTACTATTTATCTTGTAAATGTGAAGTATTGTGTATTGGTGTAGTTTGAGTGGTGCATTTACTCAAAATACCACTTTTGGCTATTATTTAATAATTGCTAGTAATAATGATAATATAATGGGGGTGGGGGGTTGTTGGAGTATGGTGGTTTACAAATTTCTTGAACTTGTTTTTGTGACTTGAGATTCTTGAACCAGGAGTTGGCTGAGGGAACATTTATTGGTCCATGGATATAGTGGGGTTTGATAACCGGGGGAACACCGGAAGGGTGTGAGTTTGGTTATGATGAATTTTGGGCGTATTCGGTCTAGGGGAAATATTCAAGCCATGTCTCTTGGTTCATGTGGAAATAGGATCTGAGCTGTCGACTGAGTTCGTAAATTCTTTGTTCCGTGAGTTTGTTCACTTGGGGGTGTTTGATTTGACCCCAAGTTTCTTGAAGAAGGCCTTTCATACTTGGGATATAACCGGGGGCCCTCTGACGGATATTGTGAGTTCTGCTACGTTCAGGAGGACATGCTAAAATAGTTTGATGGCTGTTTCCGAGGCTGTGGGGAGTTTGGTGAGTGGGATGACTTTACAATCTTTGGAGAAATGGTCTATGGCGACAACGACACTGAGATCAATCTACCCCAATCCTAAAGCATGACCAAAGTGGATACCACTTTAGGGCCAGGGGGCGTGAAGTGGAATGAGTTACAAGAGGGTAGATATCTGGGTGTCTTGGATATGGCGTAGGTTTGATGATTTCTTCCACTTTCAGGGAGGGCCACCAACATTAGTTCAGTTGATAGTAAAGAGGTTTTTTTTGCGATACCACACAGCTAGAGCAACTACTGGGGCACCTGAAATACTATGTTTTATTACAACATTTGTTTATTTGGAAAATATTTGGGAAAGAGGGCAGCACGGTGGCACAATGGGTAGCACTGTGGCCTTCCAGTTAGGTAGTTGTTGGTTCGAGGCTCTCCAGTGACCTTCCTGGAAGGAGTTTGCACATTCTCCCTGTACTTGCGTGGGTTTCCTCCAGTGTCCAGGAAATCTCTCCCAATGTGCGCTGGATATAGGCACGCGTGACCCCGAAAGGGAAATGTAGAGGTCCTGAAAACTGTGCGGATGGTCCAGTGAACATAAATGTCGAAATCTGAATCATCTATCACAATCTTTGTTTATGAATAAACTGCACAGTTGCTCTACTCAGATTAAACACCTGCTGGTATGAAAAATGTCTAGAAGCCTTCCCCGAGGTGCTTCAGTTTATGTTTCGAGGAAGTGTGGTTTTAATCAAGCGTGGGCATGTTTAGTGGTTTCAACATTTGCCACATATTAATGACCTAGATACCAGAAATGGCAGCTTTATTTTCTCTCTGCCTTGTGTCAGCAGGACTCTGCTGGATTTTATTCCAGTTGTAAAAGTTGAAAGCAGGGGAATGTTTCAGAGAGATGGCCATACGCACAATCATTTTGGGACTTCCCACTGCAGTAGAATGCATGGCCTTGGCCCCATGAGGTCAATTAATAGGAATCACACCATTTTAAAAACAAAGCCGTTATAGTTAAAACTAAAAAGACTAGTAATAGCCTAAACGTCATCTTTAAGCTGAATTTAAGGCATGATTTTTACTCTCGTGTTTTTCCAGAACTGGCTTCATTAAAAGCTTTTCAGGCAGTTGCTTAAACAGGAAAGTGCTCTGTGAACGGCAGCTGCCCCACCCCCACCGCTCTTTCACCTGAGCGTGAATAAGACAGACAGCATGTAGAAAATAATTGAAAATACTTATGGTAATGTGTTTAAGCGAGTAAGGCCTTTTATAAAAATATTGAAAGTCCATCAGAGTCACAGAAAGGAGTTGTCATCAAAGGAATCTCTAGCAGTACACTGTTTACGCAGTGTGTCCCTCTCTTGTGTTTAAAGCCTAGAAATTACTTTTCTGATCTATGAGTGTACAATACGGGATTCACTGAACTACTTGTGAGTAGATGAATCAGTTCCCAGATCATGAAGAGCAGCCAATCAGAACCAGTAAGAACTGGTTTCTGCTGCTGGAGTGTTCTCTTCAGCACGTTCCAGAGCTCCAGACTCCATCAGTTAAAGGAGGGAAACATTTCACCTTGCATGTGCTTCAACCTGTTGCTGGAGGCTCCCAAACTCAAATTTAATCCTTTGAAAATCATATCTCACATGTCAAACGATCAAATACTTTTAAATTCATTATTTAATGTGTAAATATGAGTGGACGGTTTTAAAATAAGACATTATTGTAGCCAGTCAAATTTACCCCTGAAATAATGAAACGTTTGAAAAGAAAAAGAACTTTGGTTATAAAACTAATCTTGTTATGTATCCTTACACACACAGCCTTCTCGGTGACATCATGACATGGACGGTGGGTCTCAGTTACCTGGTCCTAGGGGTCTACGGCTTCACCCTGATCACAGGGCTTCCTGCAAACCTCCTGGCTTTCTACACCTTCTTGCTGAAGGTCCGCCAGCACCCCACCCCCATAGACGTGCTGTTACTCAGCTTAACCATCTCGGATTTGATCTTTCTCTTCTTCCTGCCCTTCCGCATGGTGGAGGCGGCCAACATGAAATGGACCCTGCCTTATTTCCTCTGCCCACTCTCGGGATTCATCTTCTACTCCATCATCTGCAACAGTGTCTTTCACTTGACGGCCATCAGCGTCGAGAGATACCTAGGAGTGGCTTTTCCCATCAAGTACAAGCTCAAGCGCAGTCCCAGAGGTGCATTCATCACAGCAGTGATGTTCTGGAGTGTGTCGATGATGCACTGCAGTATTGTCTACTTCATGCAGTATGGCAGCTATTTAAATCTCACAGATGCTTCCAAACGCAACACGTGCTATCAAGAATTCAGTGAAGACCAACTGAAGATCCTCCTTCCCTTTCGTCTGGAGTTATCGTTTGTCTTCTTTTTCTTTCCTTTCTTCATCTGCTGCTTCTGCTACATCAAATGCATCCTCATTCTTTCTCGGCTCTCCAATGTCAATGCTAAAAAGCGTCACAGGGCTATCGGGATGGCGCTGGGCACGCTTCTCGTGTTTGCCATCTGCTTCATGCCATTCAACATCTCACACGTGCAAGGATTCATTGAGGGTTATAGCCCTGAGTGGAGAGACCATGCTCTTCTCAGCAGCACGCTCAATGCATGTCTCGATCCATTTGTGTTTTACTTCTCATCATCGGCGCTCAGACAGACTTTTAAGAGTGTGCTAGAGGCCCTGGTGAGGCGTCTGCTTCGTCCTTGTTTCCACTCGGCTCTCTACTGTCTTTCACTGAACCGTGCGAGAGCAGAGGAGAAGACACAGAGCACCGATGACAGCATTCGCTAACAAGTCAATGCTGATGCAGATGTTTTTAACTTCTTGGGCAGTTTCGTAGCTTCTTGAAACAGCATATCGCATGTTTGTGCTTGTAGCAAATGTAACTGTTGGACTTTTCATTTTTGCATGCATCTCACTACTGTTGCAGTTCTGTTTAAAATAAACTCGCATATTTACAAACAAGCTTTGTTTCACAAATCAAGATTTGCCTGTGTTTTTTTTCCCATGGCTATTAATTTATTCACATGTTTTTTTATGATAGTCAGGGCCTGAGTAAGTGATTGTTAAATAGACTTAATGTTGCAGATTTTACGCATTATTGTAAGGAATAGTTTTTATTTAACTTTTTGTATCTGCATTATTCTTAAAACCTATCAACTTTAAGTTTGAACTAATCAGCAAAGTCTTCATCTGTTTTTGTACCCTTGGTGTCAAAATTGAAAAAAAAGTAACCTTTCGTGGGGCAAAGACAATACAGATCTATAATACAGAAGATGTGTATGAAACAACATATGAAACAAAATGAAAACCTTGATTAGATTACTTTATTTGTTACTATTTTTGTTAACTTAAATGTGTAAATTGTTTCTTTGTTACGTCCTACAAGTGCCTCTTTGTTCGAATTTATTGGTCACATACACGATCATACATCAAAATGACATGCAGTAAAATTTGACATTCCAAAAATGGAATGGATATAAAAGATTTAAAGAGTGACTTTGAATTAGACTTTTTTGACTTTTTATTCTTTTGCATGTTTGTCACACAAAAAGTTTCTGGTCATCAAACACATTTTAATATTAGTCAAAGATAACACACGTAAACACAAAATGCAGTTTTTAAAGAATGTTTTGTTATTTAGTGAGAAAAAAAAATCCAAACCCACATAGCCCTGTGTGAAAAAAGTAATTGCCCCCCTTGTTAAAAAATAACTGTGGTTTATCACACCTGAGTTGAATTTCTGTAGCCACCCCCAGGCCTGATTACTGCCACACCAGTTTCAATCAAGAAATCACTGAAACAGAAGCTACCCGACACAGAGAAGTAGACCAAAAGCACCTCATACGCTAGCCATCATGCCAAGATCCAAAGAAATTCAGGAAGAAATGAGAACAAAAGTAATTGAGATCTATCAGTCTGGTAAAGGTTATAAAGCCATTTCTAAAGCTTTGGGACTTCAGCGAACCACAGTGAGAGCCATTATCCACAAATGGCAAAAACATGGAACAGTGGTGAACCTTCCCAGGAGTGGCCGGCCGCCCAAAATTACCCCAGAGACAACTTGTCCGAGAGGTCACAAAAGATCCCAGCGCAACATCCAAAGAACTGCAGGCCTCACTTACATCAACTAAGGTCAGAGTTCACGACTCCACCATAAGAAATAGACTGGACAAAAACGGCCTGCAAGGCAGAGTTCCAAGACGTAAACCACTATTAAGCAAAAACAACATTAAGGCTCGTCTTAATTTTGCTAAAAAAAACACTGCCAAGACTTTTGGGAAAATATCTTGTGGACTGACGAGACAAAAGTTGAACTTTTTGGAAGGTGTGTGTCCCGTTACATCTGGCGTAAAAGTAACACAGCATTTCATAAAAAGAACATCATACCAACAGTAAAATATGGTGGTGGTAGTGTGATGATCTGGGGTTGTTTTGCTGCTTCAGGACCTGAAAGGCTTGCTGTGATAGATGGCAGCATGAATTCTACTGTCTACCAAAAAATCCTGAAGGAGAATGTCCGGCCATCTGTTCGTCAACTCAAGCTAAAGCTAAAGCGACCCAAAACAATGACCCAAAGCAAATCCACCTCTGAATGGCTGAAAAAACAAAAACAAAATGAAGACTTTGGAGTGGCCTAGTCAAAGTCCTGACCTGAATCCCATTGAGATGCTGTGGAATGATATTAAGAAGGCGGTTCATGCTAGAAAACCTTCAAATAAAGCTGAATTACCCAATTCTGCAAAGATGAGTGGGTCAAAATTCCTCCAGAGCGCTGGAAAAGACTCGTTGCAAATTATCGCAAATGTTTGATTGCAGTTATTGCAGCTAAGGGGGGCTCAACCAGTTATTAGGTGCAGTGGCAATTACTTTTTCACACACTATATAGGTTTGGATTTTTTTCTCCCTTGGATTTTTTTTTAATTTATATTTATAAAATTGTATTTTCCTTCAGAGCGGACTGAGTATGACTCTCTTCTCCTACTTTGAAGCGAGCTTAAAGTGGTTATAATGTTGCTTACCTTGGCATTCCGGTGTAGTCCGTACACCGACACCTCTGATCCTTTGCCATAGCCTGTCCAGTATTTTCACCGTTTTAGTGCTAATCCTGTCATCTTTACGACACGATGAGCAAAATGTGCATTACACCAGGCTGTGGTTGGTTTTCTCGTCGAAAAGACGGTCACGAGAAAATGCGTGTGTTTGGTTTCCAGCACGTCGACTCAAACCAGGAATTGAGTTTGACACATGTGCTGTGGACGATCTGCTCTCCCTCGCAGCATCGGCAGGGGCTCGGCTTTCGGTTCTTCCAGTTCAGCTGCCTCCTCCGGGATTGCAGCTGAGCCAGAGCCTGACGCGTTCGTGGTGCCCTCGCAAGCAGAAAAGGTGGCTCCTTTCCCCGATTTGATGCTGTCGCGGCTGGATAATTGGTGGCTGGCCAGGCGCCGAGACATGTTCCATGTTCCTCCCCAGCTCCCCTCCGCCCCTGGTAATTCCACCCACAAGTCCGCCTCATGGAGGCCCCACCAGGGTGACCATTGGTGCATCCCGACCCTACCCCTGTCTGCTTACCTGGGAGCCTGGCGGACTTCAGATAGAAGTGGTACCAAGACACAGACCCTTCCTAAGGTTCTCTCTCGAGGGCCCTGCATACCAGTACAAGGTCCTACCCTTCAGTCTTGCCCTCTCCCCTCGCACCTTCACCAAGGTTGCCAGGGCAGCGCTAGCCCCGCTCCGGCAATCATTTGGATCCTGGATTTACCTCGACGACCGGCTGTTACTAGCCTCGTCCTGGGAGCAGTTGATCTGACACCGGGGCAAGGTGCTCACACACTTAAACCGTTTGGGTCTGAAGGTCAACTGGGAAAAGAGCCGCCTCACTCCGGTGAGAGTTTACTCTTTTCTCGGGATGCAGCTGAACTCCGAGAGCATGCGGGCACACTTGTTGGTAGACCGCGCCTGGGCCTTGCTGGCCGCCTTGTCGGCGGTGTCCTCATGAGAAGTGGTCAAACGGAAGTTACTTCAGAGGCTCCTGGGGCATATGGCAGCCGCAGCCTCAGTCATTCCGCTCGGGCTCCTGCATATGCGACCACTTCAGCTATGGCTTCTCTCGCGAGTTCTGAGTTGGCACATCAACCGTCTCGAGGTAGTTGCAGTTACTCTGGCACTGCGGTGCTTCGGCTCGCTCCTCCGGGGTCGGCACATGCTAGTCAGGATAGACAGCACCGCAGTTGTAGGGTACTTCAACCACCAGGGCCGTGTACGCTCCCGTGCCCTGCACTACCTTGCCCAACAGCTGCTCCTCTGGAGACAGAGCAGACTTTTGTTGCTCAAAGCCGTACACATCCCCGTGGAGTGCAACAGGATCGCAGATTCACTGCCCAGGTTCCACCCCACGACGGGAGAATGGCGACTTCATCCTCAGGTAGACCCGTTGCCTCCGGCGAGAGCCGGCTTTTCTACTCCCTGTCCCTGGCCTCTTTTCTACTCCCATGGTTTCTCCCATGAGAATCAGCTCCCATTCAGTCATTTTTTCCAGACTAACGTCTCCGTTTCCTATTCAGGGAAAGTGGGGTTACGCAAGTAACCTAGACGTTTTACATGTAAAACGCCTAGTCCGTGCAACGGCTCTCAGAAACAACAGTATAAGTAGATGATAAAATTTAAAACGTTTCTTCAATCCTTAAATCTACACATTGTTAATGTAATAAATGATAATAAAACAGAATAAAACACATGCAAAATACGTAATATGTACACAAATGTGAAACCTTACCTTGAGAGTGAAGCGATGTGTCAGAGGAAGTGGAACGGATGGCAGAAAACATTACAGCACCATGTATGAAAGTTAACTTTCTCGAGATATTTCATGAAATACTGACACCAACACAGTTTCAAGCACAAGCGTAAACATTACCGAGCTTGTGGGAGAGAGCGCTTCTGAGGGTTTCTCTAAGTTGCGCTACAGAACAACACTTTCAACGTTATAAACGTTATTTTTTTTTACAACTCCTTGACTCTAACATTTGTTATAGCACATCATTGGTAATCTATACATAATGTTTCGCTCGATTTAAAACTGATTTAAAGTATTTAAAAGCGTGTCTGCCATTTAAAGCACACTTTCTTCAAAGGGAGAAGTGGAGCGCCACGACCCGGAAGCACAGCATGACATCAGACTTAAAAAGCGTATTATAGAGCAGAACTGTTTGTGATTGTTCGTATCTCAAATTTTTCTTCATATCTCGAAGCAAAAAAAATTCCCGCAAGAATTTTCGCAAGAGTGAAAAAAATAAATAGTAGTCCAGTATAATAATATAACAGTGTTATCATTGTCCAGAACTGTTCAGAGAGTTAGTACGTTAATGTTTAAAGTGCGCGGAGGTATTTTAGTCCTGGGTATTTTGATGGTTGAGAGACCTTATCGCCTGTGGGAAGAAGATACTCCTCAGTCTCTCTGTGTTGACCTTCTGGGACCGAAATCGACTTCCTGACCGCAATAGTGAAAACAGTCTGTCATTGGGGATGTCGAAGTCCTTCACAATTTGGTTCAGCCAATCTCACCACCATCTGTAAAGCTCGTCTGTCCTGCATGGTGCTGTCCCTGACCCAGGCTGTGATGTTTCCCATCAGGATGATTTTGATAGTGCAGGAGTCAAAGTTCTTAGGCTGTTAAGGGACAATCTGAAGTCTCTCGATTGTCTGAGGTAATAGAGACACTGCTTTTTATTCACCACGTGTTGATGTGACAGGACCATGATAGGTCCCTGCTAATGTGGACGCTGAGGTATTTGAAGCTGCCCATTCTAGGCTCCCTTTGATGACAGGGGTCTTGTAGCTCCACTCCTGTTTAGTGCTGAAGTCCACGGTCAAATACGTTGTCTTGTTGACGTGTAGAACAAGCTCCAGTTTCCAATCTCTTCTGTTTTGTTACTACATCCTGCATGATGCCTTTCGAGTCTTGTCCAAGTGGGTTGATGAGTGGTACCATCCTTGAGTGAACTTAGCCATCTGGCTACTGTATGTCTCTGAGTATTGAATACAGTTTCCTGCACTTGTCTCCCCTTACTTCGTACCTAACAACAAGACTTCTCTGGAATGAACAAGGTAAACCTAGGGCTAGTCCTTCACCTCCATTTGACTCACTTAATTACTGAGACCCTCTGACAAGCTGATTACAGACCATAACCTGGGAAAGAGAACCAGATCATAGTCCACCAGTTAGAAAAAAAGACTAAAACAGAGAGATTAGCTAGTGCAGTAGAAGAGGCAGAAGAACAATTAGGTGTTTAACATAATTGTGTAAATAACATGAACAAGCTTGGTTGAAGATGCATATTAAATCTTGATTTAATCTGGGAGAGTGAATCTGAACATTATCAGGAGTTTGTTCCCGATCCTTTGGTGCTTGATGTGAGAACGCCATTCCTCCTCTGGTGATTTTTACTATCTTAGGAACGACTAATAGCCCTGCACTTAGCAGCCTTCGGAAAACTGTCTGACCTGCATTTTTAAATATTTTTCATTTTAAAAAGAAACTTGTTCATGGATGGCATTTAATGTTGGGATGTGTTGGGATGTGCTGTTCTTCAGTTTAATATTTAAAATGTTGATTTTTGGTGAGTGCGTTTTATGCCTTTAAATGTGTGTTCCTTTTCAGTCGTTCTCGGAGACGTATGTCAAAGATCCTACTGATGGGAAAGATTCTTTGGGAGAGTGAGTCCTAAAAAAATAGCCAATGATTGTAGAGCTGATTGGCAACCAGCTAAGTGTTGAAGTCCTAACCTCCTTCTGTCTCATTTGAACTTAGTGTAACTCTAACTTCAGCATTGCAGCACAGCTTCCTAGTCCAGATAGCTAAACACCCATACCACAGGACCTTCAGATCCTCAGTCAGGTCTGTTCAGGTCTGTAAGTATCCAAACTCTTGCTTATTCCGTCCTTTTTTGCTCGTAGATGGCAGAGATTGTGTAGTCTTGGCTGCAAAGGGTAATTCTCATCAAAAGACGGACCCAAGAAATGTGTGGATCTGTTTGGAAACAAAGATTTCCGCATAGATAACCCCCCATACAAGGAGCTTGGTAAATGGCTTTATAGTATATCTGTAATAATACTTGGTTTGGTCGCTTAATCTTGGTCATCTCTCCTTGACAGTATGACAAAAGCTTTTTTTAAACTTAACTTCATTAGCTGTATTACAAATGTATATGCTATAAGCAATAGCTAAAATTACCCTGCTGGAAACAGCACGCTCCGCCCATTCTGCCATGAAGGCATCCAATGTCACGACCTGTGGCTGGTTGGCTCTTAGAGTGGCACACGTTTGTTAGGGAAAATCCAGGTTCGCGGGAGGTGGGAGTATTTGTTGAGGAATGCATTATCTATGGGACCATTGAGAGTTCTGTACACCCACGTAGCATATGCAACTATTACTTTAATGGACATTTATTGGTTTGGGGGGGGGGGGGGCATGACCATGTGGGTTGACCACTTTGAATAGGGTTTTGGGGTCAGTGGTCTCTCATTGGTCAGTGAGTGTTCGAATGTCCACTGGATGGGTGGGGCTTATCCACGAAGCACGATTCCTCCCACGTCCAATGACTTGGGAATAGATTTTAGGTCAATGGTCCTTGACTTACCAGTGAGTGGTCATTTGACTTATGGGGTGGGTGGGGCATGTCCATTAACCATTATTCTTCTCATGTACAATGACAATGAATGGGGGTTTAGGTCAATGGCCACTTAGTGACCAGTGAGTGGTCAGAGTGGGCGGGGTATTTCCATGAACTATGATTTCTCCCATGAACAATGACATTGAATGGAGTTTGGGGTGGTTGGTCAATGAGTGGTCAGATGACTCCGGGAGGTGGGGCTTGTCCATGAACCATGAACACGTGTGTTGACTTTGAATAGGGTTTGGAGAGGTTGGTCAGTGAGTGGTCAGATGACTCCATGGGGCACAAAACATGAATCCTAAATGACTTTTATTGATAATTTTGTTGGATGACAATATGAGGTAGTGGAACTGGAAGACAACAGTGCTACCCACTTGTGCCATCGTGCTGTCCTATCAATTAATTATAACAGCAAATGTATTTTTCTAATGTGGTTTCCTGTTAAAGTACTTTCTACTGAAAAATGAAACGTTTTGTACAGCGTTGCACAATGTCATTCTGCCCTTTGTTTTACAATCCTAGTGATTTTGCATAAGAGGAAATGTGAACAAAATGGGTGTTCCAACACTCAGTCTCAAAGCACTTCTTTTATCAGAAAACAATTTATTCATATTGGAGAAGTGCTGCTTTCTTCATAATCATTTACCTGTGGACGATATGGTAAAGTATGAAAGCAGTGACTTGAGCATTCACAGAAAATATATTTCTCACTTGATTTAATTTCAATAAAATTTCAGTGAATGTCGCATTTTATGAATATAAAACATTTATTCCGAAAGTCAAAACTGATATATAAATTTGAGACTGCTCCCAGAATGCTCAGTACGTGGTGAGATTATTAGTTTAATGATTACTCTTCTTTGGTGTAAAAGCGGAAGGCTGTTTTATTACTCCTTTCCTGTTGTGTCAGTGTACTCAGAGTCAGACTGAACTGTTTAAAAGATGGGTTGTGACACATGGGAAACCATCACAGTGAAGTCTGTGCAAGTGGACACTGTTCAGGTATGAGTTTTGTGAATTCTTTTTATTCATTTGTAATTGTACATAAGAAAATATTGTTATACAAATGTCACTTCTTGTATCATTCAACAAGATTTAAGATCGTACGGTAAACAACACATGTTTTGTTTGGGAAGAGGGCGACACAAAACATTTTCAAGGAAAGAGAGAAACGATTTAATTAGTTTTCATGGTCCAAAAACGTTCCCATTTTTCTGTGTACAATGTGTCAAAGTGCTCATAGAAGATGTTCAACTATTTACAGTCTGTTAAAAATTTAATTCAAAACTGACAGTAACCCATTTTAGCAAACCACCTTGAGGCTGTAGAGGTTTTGTGTTTACTGTCTGTACAGAACTGCGTCACAACTCTCTCCACTTCTCTGTGGTTCAAAAGAGTTTAATATAAACGTATCTACGTTTGAGTTTGAAGAAATTTAAAGGCAACTATTGCAATGAATTTCTGATTACTGATTAAATATGATGAACAGCTGTATCAAAATAATGATTTCCATTCCACCCGACACGTGCTGCAATGTGAACTTGTGGAATCACATAAAAGGAATATAAATGATTAGAATGTTCTCCCGATGCGTGTGTGGGTTTCCTCTGGGTACTCCAGTTTCCCCAAGAAGGCAAAAACATGCGGCAGGTTCATTAAACATTTTAAATGAGGAGAGAATGTGCCTGAAGAGGTGTGCCCCACTGTTCGCCTGATATGTACAGGCCCTGAGGAGATGAATTAATTAATGAAATGCATGCCTTCAATGTTCTTATAGAGAAGGTTCCATTTGACTGGGCCGGTGCGCTCACCTGATAATGTCACCACAGCAAACTGGAACAACTGACAGAACTCCCCAAACTTAACACCACACTTCAACCATACTATAAATAATAATGAACAAAAAAAACTTTGGGTGCGGGGCGGCAAGGTTGTTGGCTCAAGGCTCACTGGTGACCTTCCTGGAAGGAGTTTGCATGTTCTCCCTGTGCTTGTGTGGTTTTCCTCTTGGTGCTCCGGTTTCCCCCATAATCCCAAAAACATGCAGTTAGGTTAATTGAAGAATCTAAATTCCCCTTAGGTGTGATTAAAAAAGGGAATAAGCGAGTTGGAAAATGAATGAATGAACTCTGGGTGAGGGGGAAGGAGAACCCTTGTTTGCAGTCCTCAGGTTTAACAGTGATACAGTAGATGCTGGAGGGACTTTCTGCTCAATGTTCTCCTTCCATTAACTCAAGGGATAATACGAATGTTCTGAAATGGAACGAGGTTTAATTAGTTTCATCCTTTGTCTTTCAACAGGTTTGGACGTTCACAATCGGTTAACGATGACATGGACGGTGGGTCTCAGTTACCTGGTCCTTGGGGTCTACGGCTTCACCCTGATCACAGGGCTTCCTGCAAACCTCCTGGCTTTCTACACCTTCTTGCTGAAGGTCCGCCAGCGCCCCACCCCCATAGACGTGCTGTTACTCAGCTTAACCATCTCGGATTTGATCTTTCTCTTCTTCCTGCCCTTCCGCATGGTGGAGGCGGCCAACATGAAATGGACCCTGCCTTATTTCCTCTGCCCACTCTCGGGATTCATCTTCTACTCCACCATTTATAACAGCACGTTTCACTTGACGGCCATCAGCGTCGAGAGATACCTAGGAGTGGCTTTTCCCATCAAGTACAAGCTCAAGCGCAATCCTCAAAATGCGGTGATCGCCAGCGTGATCTTCTGGGTGTTTTCAATGGCACACTGTAGCATTGTGTACATCATGCAATATCACGATCACTCAAACCCCAACTTCACCGAACCATACAAGAGAGACACGTGTTATGAAGAATTCAGTGAAGAGCAACTCAAGATCCTTCTTCCAGTTCGTCTGGAGCTTTTTGCTGTTCTCTTCTGCACGCCTTTCCTCATCTGCTGCTTCTGTTACATCAAATTCATCCACATTCTCTCCAACCTGCCAAACATCAATGCTAAGAAGCGTTTTAGAGCCATTGGGATGGCACTGGGAACGCTTTTGGTCTTCATTATCTGCTTCATGCCCTACAACATCTCTCATGTGGTTGGATATGTGGGCAACTACAGCCCCAGCTGGAGGGTTTATGCTCTGCTCACAAGCACATTTAATGCTTCCCTTGATCCCTTCATTTTCTACTTCTCCTCTTCAGCTCTTAGAGGGACTTTCAAGAATGTCTTTGATGAGTTGTTGAGGCGCCTGGTTCTTCCCTGTTGCCGTTCAGTTTTTTATTGCCCTTTATTGAGCTGTTCAAACACAGATGAGAAAACCCAGAGCTCCACGGACAGCTCTCTTTAACATCTCAAGTCAAGGATGGACAGTTTGATCAGAGAAATGACTACCAATACGCTCCATTTGAAATGGAACAGTTTTCAGTAGAACATGACATCCTCAGCCCATAGCTGCGAGATCAGTTCCGTTCTTCGTAGAGCGCCATGTTCCTAGCTGCAAACCTCTCCATTTGCAAAACATGAGCGGAATGTAAAATGTTTCTAGTCCAAAGTGCACTGTTTCCTGCAAAAAAAATGGTTAATTTGCTTTCTGGCAAAGCTTGATGAGCTGAATAATCTTCCTGGTGAAGCATGTATTTATCTTCATAATTAACATTTGCACTTTGAATGTTGCTTTGTCTTCACAACTGAGTTGTAAAGTTTTCCTTCTAAGCGTATAGTGAACATTCTAATGTTGTTGTTGTTTTCAGTGTCAAATAAGAGTTATTGAGCAGGTACTAAATCTACACTTTGTATTTTCTTTTTTTATGCGAAAATAAGTTGTAACGTGCCTATGGAATACAAAACAAACATTTCAAAAAGAAGCTTAACTCTGTTGTATGAGTACATCTATGCTGTGTTTATACCTAAAATATGTCCGCTCCACGACGGCTCACTCTACCCTTTATCTTGTAAGCGCCAGAGTTTTGAATGTGTATTTGTACCATTCCAAAAAACAAACAATCCATTGTAAAGGGTGCAGCTCTAGAAAGACGCCATGTCTTTTTGGTGTGGAGCAATGTGATGTAGCACACTGTTGTGAAATGGCTGAATTTCCTGGTTTTTAGGGAATTTTTAACCTCAGGGGATTTCCACAGCAGTTAATGACTGAAGCACTGATGGAAACACTGGTGTCCTTATGTGGCCTTTGATTTCACAGTGTTTTCCAATTCCCTTCATTAAAATTTGCAATGAAATGCTTTATTTTTCAATCCGTCATTCCTGTCATTCATGCGGTTTTAAGTTGTTCAGTTGTTTGTTTTTTCAATTTTGATGTTTGAAGGCATTTGAAGCAGAAGCATAAAGACGGATATGTGGCAGGACACCACTCATTACAAAACCAGAACCCAAACAGTGCATGATCTTTTCACAAACCACAAGCTGTTATTGGAGCCCTGCAATGATGTAGAGCCTTGGTTTGTTTTAGCCAACTCCACCTTCATGCTGACACAAAGTACACAATCTCAAGGAACTCAGGTTCTGCTTTGATACAGGAAGAAACAAATCTTCAGTTTCAGCATAACTGGCCTCTACTTGCTACATGGTAAGCACTGTCAGAACCCAGGCTTGGAAATGGGGAGTGTAAAGGCTCTCTCCAGCAGAGATCTGGAAGGTTCACAGGTGAGTTGGATAGTTGCACAGGTTATTAAACACGACACGACTGCTCACAGAACAGAACAGATGCTCTTACATAGCACTTAGTGATGAGAACAACGATCTGCAACTAATCTGGTGTGACACAATGGTGTGAGGAGAGACGTCAGGTGAGCAGCTAATGAGAGGACCTCACATATACTAGAATATGCCAATTTGTTTTAAGTAGTTCACCGCACACAAAGTGAAATATTTCAAGCCTTTACTTGTTTCAATTTTAATAATTAGGGATTATTGCTGAAAAAAAGCAGTGTAGGCTACCTGTGTCCCTATCTCATCAGTTAATTAGCATAATCACTGACACAAGCCATAAGAAAAAAGAGAGTCTAATTATTCCAACGTTAAGAACAAAAGCTGCACGGGAAGGAGCGTCGCCTGGGGAGGATAGTCAAGCTAGAGCCTTTGAGAAATCTGGGGAAGCTTTAGGAGGAGTAGACTGAAGCTGGTGTTGGTGCATCAGGAAATACCCCTAAGGCCGTTGCTTACCTATTCGTTTTCTTTTTCCGTCTGCATCATTAGGTCCCTGCATCTTTCTTTTGCAGCAAATAATTACTGCACAGACACTCTCCTGAACACTAGATGGTGCTTCAGTGAACTGCAATTCACTCCATGCCACAGAAGCAATTCACACTCTGAGAAGGATGAGCGATTGCTTACCTGTTAAAAAATAAAGAAAACAAATTCATTCATTCATTTTCATACCCGCTTCTTCCCTTTCGGGGTCACGGGGTTCTGCCGGTGCCTATCTCCAGCACACATTGGGCGAGAGGCAGGGGTACACCCTGGACAGGTCGCCAGTCTATCGCAAGAAAACAAACCACTTCTTATTAAAAACCGATTTCAGTTGTACGATTTTTAGGCCTGATCTTGAGTTTATGCCCAGAATCGCATTCAAATTAGGGGTCAATTACAATTGCACAGATTGAAGTACAAATGACTCGCTCTGTGAGTCACAGGTTAGCGAGAGGCTTATCAGATATCTACGTCTGTCCGCGAGTCACAAACCTGCAGTGTGTGAAAAATGTCTGTGATTATCTGCAGGCAATGAGAACCACATCTGGAGAGCAACGAGAACTTGCAGAGGCATTGGATACAAAGGCATATAAGCAGTGGTTTTGGTTCAAAAGAGGGTTTATTTTTGGTTTATTTTGACCCAATCAATGAATTAATTAAATCCTCTGCTGTTGGTCTGTTGTTCTGTTTCAATTCAACAACGACAGCCTCTAGTCATCTGGGAGAACTTTTTTTGCTGCTTTTCCCGGCTGAAGACACGTGGCCAGACGAGCCAATCACAGCGTTTTTGTATGGTGTATGGTTAATTTAGCACCGTGTAATTAAGGCTAAATATTTACTACACACAGCCCCTGCATTAAAAAAAACGTAAAGGTGTGTAAAGGCCTATACAGACAATTAGCAAGAATATTGGAGAATTCCATTATAAAACCAAAAGTTAGGAGAGAGGTTTCTGGTCTTTTCCCAGTGCTCAATAAGTTCATTTCAGACTTAAAAAATTCTGGATTTTATTTAAACAACAAGGTCCCAGAGTTTGGAGGAACATGTTTCAGAAGGCAACACATAGGCTTATCCACCTCCTAGTTCAAACCTGTTTTTTGCCACCTTCGTTTCTCCACACCGGAGGTCCACTCTGACACATAGCAAGACAGCTGGCTGGTAAGTTCGTAGCCACCTCACATGCTCACAAACAAAAACAGATCCAGATAACAAACTCCGAAAACTCATGGAGAATGAGGAAGATGAGGTACAAAAGCCCTGAAAGACCGGTGAGCTGAAGACCAAAGCAACTTTAGCTCCAATAGCACATCAACAGTGTAAAAGGCTGATCACTCCATGCTGCGCCTCCTGGAGGATGGAATTGGAGCCTACCAAAGTACTGAGGTCCGCATACAGTACATTAACTAATTTTTCTGAATGTGTTTAAGATCTATAAAAATACTGGTTTTATTCATCTTTAATTTAATATGACTAAAAGTAAAAACACATAAAAAGTTAAAACATTAATTTTTGTGTGTACAAAGTTTAGATTCCCACAACTGAAATATGAGATGTTCTCTTAATATTCATTTATTGGGTATGTATGCTTTCCATCTGAGAGAAAACATCATTTTGACCCATTTTTAGTCCGACAACGACTCTATCGTAACGACTACAAATGTTTTGAACGATTCCTTCTCAGAATCCACGGACCTGCAGCTACAGTGCTACAGCAGCCACTGCAAGATTTGAGCAACAATCCCAAGCGGATTACAGGTTACTCTGTAAATGTTCTCTTTCAGGCTAATAAAATGAACCAACGAGTCAAGGCTGCTAATAATAAAAGCCGTCGATCAAACATTTGCTGAAGCCAGAGAATGACACACTGCACCAGTAATAAACACTGCACTGATGACCTGTGGAATAAATGCTTGTATTGAACAGTGTTTATCTGATAGTGTTCCGTTGCTAGGAGACACCTCTATCGACTATTGAACATCTGCAAAGTAAACCAGCAAGCAACATGTTGCATGAATCAGACATGGATGTGGGACATTAATATTTAGAGACTTCAGTGATCATGGAATAACCAGTCTCCAGACTTCCCAGTAGCATTTAAACTCCCACCAGGATTCCATTGTACCACACTCTCCAAGTAAATGCCAAGCAAAGGATCCGATCAGATGGTTAGAAACACTTTTAGTGGATTTATTCTCTACAAATGAGTTCAAATGGCCATTACTGAAAGGGAGGTTTAGTTAAACAATAATAATGGAGCACATAGCACGGCTTCTGTGTGAAATACAGGCTAGGACACCTTCTCATCTACGAGAGAACAAAGGATGTGCATGAACAACACCACGAGGCATTTATAGTACAGTACTACACACCCATCATCTTCAAACATCATCTCCCACACACAGCCTGAAGGAGTATAAATCCTGATGGCACCACACACTCAGTCACATATTCACAGCTAGAGCCGGAGGCGTACATCCATTCTTCATTTATTCATTTCCTCTTATCAATAATGACGATGGAGAGCAAACCGATGACGAGGAGGTTTTCAGCAAATACACTGAAAAGCAGAGAGTGACACAATCAAGCAAGACGTCTGGTGGTAAGTCTGCTTGTTTTAATCCCCCAGCATGGTTTGGGTGTGGGTTAGAAGTATAACTAGAGAAAAAAAAGAGGAAAATGTTCCCTTATTTCAAGATTAGAACCTGTATTCCACTTGTGTTTGGCACAACTGTTGAATGTTACAGGAACATTTCTGTCTCCTTTTAAACCTGTTTAATGGCATATAAATCATTATTTTTGTCGGCTCAAATTTGCCCCTAACTCTAACACATTATATTCTTGATGAGAGCTCAAATAGAGCTTTTCTGTTATTGACTGGAGTTGAATATATGTACCTTTCTCAAAGTCAAGGGGAACAGATTCCACCCCTTGTCTAACGTATTGGTTAAATATCAAATCAAAGCCAGGTTTTGTTGTGTGCAGTATTCTTCCCAGCTCATCTCACTAGGAGTTGTGTACTCTATCGATTAAAGATGGATTCTATGGAGTTCTAAAACAAAGTCTACGTTGTGAAATGTAACAAGACTCAAGTTAATGTTTAACACTCATCAGCTGGATCTTTGGGATGCCCAGGTCTAATATCCTTGATGCAGTCTTATCAAGTTTTAAAGTACTTGTAAAAGGACTCTCACTCTTATTTTTTTTTATCTGATTTGCATATGATGCAGATTCTTCAAATCCCTCAGTGTGTGAGATTTGGTTAGGCCTCAGACATATAGTTTCAAAATGATCAAAATGAGAACCTATGTTTTCCAACTATGTTTCTATATTTGACGAGAAATAAAAGTGGTGATGTTGTATGCTGTCACAGTGAACATAGAAAGAAACGCTAACGCTTCGTCACATTTCCAGGTCTGAAACATGTGAGGAATCCTTCTCCAGTCACCCCAATGGACCAGATCAATGTGCAAAACTGCGACTCTCACCTTTGTCTCACTGTCTACATCATCACCTTCATCACCGGCTTCCCTGCCAACATTTTAGCCTTTTACACCCTCATTCACAAAATATGGAGGAAACCAGCTCCTATAGACATCCTCCTTCTCAACCTCACCATTTCAGACTTGCTCTTTCTCATCTTCCTCCCATTCAAAATGCAAGAAGTGGCAAACAACATGTTCTGGAACATCGACTACTTCCTATGTCCCCTGTCCGGGTTTGTCTTCTACATGACCATCTACAACAGCACATTTTTCCTGACAGCCGTGAGCGTCGAGCGATATCTTGGTGTGGCATTCCCAATCCAGCACTCACTACGAAGAAGACCAATTTATGCAGTGTTTGCCAGCATCTTCATGTGGGTTTTTTCCATCCTTCACCTCAGCATAGTCTACATCATGCCCTATTATAACCCTTCAGGGACCATACCGCCATCCAGAAATGTCTGCTACGAAGGATTCACAGACGCCCAGCTCCAAATCCTATTACCTGTGCGTTTGGAGCTGTGTATAGTCCTTTTCTGCATTCCCTTACTGATCTGCAGCTTCTGCTATATAAACTTTATCAGGATCCTCTCCAGGTTGCCAAACATAGGGCGTAGGAGGCGTTTACGAGCGATCGGACTGGCTTTGGGAACTTTAGTAGTGTTTGCTCTGTGTTTTGGGCCCTATAATGTTTCACACGTGGTTGGGTTCATAATCAAGTCGAGCCCGGCCTGGAGAGACCAAGCTCTTCTGCTCAGCACTTTCAATGCTTGTCTGGACCCTTTCATTTTTTACTTTACCTCAGCAGCTGTGAGGAATACAGTCGGTGCAATGATGAGGGGCATCTGGGGCCGATCTTGTTGTCAATGTCCCAAGGTCTTTAGGAGCTTTAGGAAGAAACCTCCAGAAACAGAGAAACATAGCCTCCCAAAACCTCCAGATATCACGAACGCTCTCTGACCACAGTTTTATGTTGGGATGCGAAGTGTCTTGAATTTATTTATTTGCTGTATTTTAGAGGTTTAAATTCTTGAAATAATTCGTTTTAGATTAGATCATTCAATCTTTTTTTTAAAATGAAACAAACTAGATTTGCTTCAGAAGTGGAAGAGGTTGTATTTGTTCTGCTTAACCACAGTATAGGAAGCTGTCATTTGTTACTTAACCAGAAAGGGACATGATGTGTGGTAAATGTGGTAGTTGAGTGCATATGTTGCTTTAGAGTGTTTGTGGATCCTGAATGTGAGTTTGCCAGAGTGATGACATTGCTCGGTTAAATACAGGTAACTTCCGGGAACAGACACTACAAGTTTGATACTGAGACTTCTGCATTCTTGAAGGAAGTGCGAGTGAACAGTTACGCAAAAGGCATTGTGGTGCAAAAAAACATCCAGCCCAAGGCAAAGACAAAACAACAGTGGTGGATAAAGTACAAAAGTATTCGCCATAAAGTGTACTTAAGTATTCAAAGTACTATGACTTCATTACAAAAATATGTGAAAATATTTACATTTCCTTTTGAAAATCAGTGGTAAATGTAAATTTGTGGGTGGCACGGTGGTTTGTGGGTTTTACAGATGTTCTCTAAGTGACATTGTAAGATTAGTTTCGGGAGCGTACACGAAAAGATAATTAGGCAAGGGGATTCCCATAATGTCTTAATGATCCGTTCTATAAAAGCCCCAAGATCTATGCATCCTCCAGGCTCTCTTTTGACAACCCTTCTCCACCCCTTCGCCCCTCTACATTCAAGGCGGGGTCTCTGGGCTCCTACCGCACCCCTGCACTCGGAGCCCTTCCTCGGACAGCTCGCCTGGTATGCTTATCTCCACCAAGTCTGCTTGCGTTACCATGGCCAGTTTCTTTGAATGTACTCTCGTGAGTTCCCATAAGAATTTATGTTGTTTGTAGAATGTAGTTTCTCTTCATCTTTTTCTGAAAGCAGCAGAAACTAATGCTGTATCAGATTTTTTTTTTCTCAAGTTAAAATGCTTTTAGACAGTAAAAAGCACCGGACACAGTGGCTGTAATGAATCTAAGTGAATTCTTTACATCATTTATCTCTGGAGTGTAGGGTTTCTCCTCAATCTTCTGCTCTTTGTTCTTTATCTAAGCATCCCCTGATCCCTCAATAATCTAAAAAAATAATACAAATATTTATATCTAATAACCATTTATTGTTGGTAACTTTTAAAACACACAAATAACAACAAAAAAATAACCATAAGCTTTTATTTACATTGAGCCACTTGGACGAGACTTTTATCACATACAGAGGTTTAAATGTAAATTAAACGTCTTTAAAAATCTGTTAGCCAACAGAACTCAAACAAAACAATATCTAAACTGCGAGCAGCGTTCGGTAGTTTGTTGTGTGAAACACTGATTGAATGCCTGAAGGAAAATGCAGGATCCGCCAACACGTGCACCGCACGTCACTCAACCGCAGTGACAGCGGAGGCAGCCAATCACGCGTCAATCAAAAAGTGCAACAGCCAAGAGATGAACTTCGATTGACTAAAGGAAAGCGCTTCAACTTTAATAGCATTTTTTTTTGTTTGAGTCAAGAGCGCTCCAGCTCTCGTCTTTTCCATCAACAGTCTCAACATAACACATAGTTTTTTTAATCCACTCATTGATATAAAGGAACGACTGATTCCCCAAAATGTAGTTGAGCAACAAGTAAGATATTTGATTTTGAAAGTTAAAGTAAAAAGTTTCCCAGAATTAAAATACTTGAGTAAAGTACAGAAACTTGAAAAGCTACTTAAGTACGGTAACGAATTGCATTTACTTCATTACTGCCGACCACTGCAAAACAATAACATAGACCTCAAATAAAGCTTGAGCAATTGTCAAAACATCAACTTCAACTATATGAGGAACCTGATTATATACTGGAATCCCACAGAGTATTCAAACCTCATTAATCAAAAATGTGTTTCCGGGACATAGCACCATTTTTGTTTACATTTATATATTGATGATGTTTCTTTCAGCCCCGAATTGTACATATTACTTTAAATATCACTGTGCTCAATGTTGATATACATATTGTAAAAAACAAAGGTACAGTTTAATTGAGATTTTATTGTACATTACAAAAATAAAGATCTACTGAATGACTGCTATGTTTTGATAAAATGTTTATGGCATTTTCCAGCCGGTACATCATCATTGAACAGTAATCTCGTGCCTGTGTCATAAAGCTGACCAATATTTGCCCGTGGTTATTGTCTTACTTCCTCTGGATGACAGGACGGTAGGAGACTTCAAAACATGTGTCCTATTTGGTTATAGTTTATTATTCAGGAAACATGTTGATATTAAACAGCTATTGCTCTGGTTTCTTGCGTAATAAATAAAGAGGAAGGATGTTTTAAACAAGCAAACCATCGACTGTTAGCATGAATTCTTTCTGTTATTTGGGGAAAAATATCATTTGGAAAGAAAGACGAGAGGAGTTCTGGAAACATAGACATTATTTTGTGGGAATGCACTGAATACATTCAACAAAGTCCATATACATGCTGCACTGCAAGAACATATACGACATAAAATTAAAGTGTATTTTTACGGGGTCATGGAATGAACTATAGTTATCACAATTGAGAAATAGTAATATTTAGATCAACAGGTTTCACTGGCTTGCTCTGGATGTTTGAAATATTAGTGGAGGCCTTTGTGTGCACATATAGGAAGAATTGACACAGTAAACATTTGCTCCATGTTCATTATCAGCCGAAGTCCATTTTCTACTCGTACTGATTATTAAAGTAAACATAAAAAATATGTTCAAGAGGAACGCCACCATAAACTGAAAAATATAGAATTCAACAAAATGAGTGGAATGGCAAGCAGAAGGAAGCTGCACAAGAGATGGAGGCCATCATAGCAGAACAGAGCTCCTCCCGCTCTGTGTGGGGTGTATTCCAGCTAACTACCTGCTGCAATGTCTCAAACGGTCACAAAACCCTAGATTATATTAAGATATTAACATGTATACAATGGGCTCTGAACAGTGTCAATAGAAATTCCTTTACTTACAGACTTTTGGTGCGTCAAATGCAATTTTCCACATACTGTAGATGGTTAATGCCGATAGATAAACTCACAAATGTGTTCAACGATTTATTGAGGTTGACGATGAGGTTCAGGCATGCGTGATTGATCCTCAGCTGATTGTGATTTGGGTGATGATTGCTGAGGAAGGATTTTATAATTGAGTTCAGATAAAGAAGCAAAGTATTTCAGGCAAGAAGCCGGCTAAAAAGGTTGTGGTTTTGACCAAATCCATTGTCAAATTACTACTACAAATGGGTTTAGTAATTTCACATCCACAACAGTTGTAAATCAGATCTTAAGACAAACCAGTTTTAAATCATGTACTGTCCCATAAACAGCACAGAAACTTGAGGCTCTTCGATTTCAACAAATTAAAATTTTCTAATTTTTTTCGCTTTGTAATGGGGAACAGTTTTAATCTGTCTTTATCTTTGATTTATCTACAAATATATAATATATTGTTCAAAAATTGTATATTGTACGTATTTCACACACACTCACGCATACACACACACACACACGCACACACGCACACACACACACACACACACACACACACACACCACTCTCTCTTTCTTATAATCTTTTGAGTTTTTTTAAGTAATTTCCTCTGGTGACTCAGATTAGCGTTACCTTTCTGTGTTTGGATTATCAGGAAACAGCATAAATAAAAATGAGCTCAAACATAAACTAAGAAATTCTAAGCTATCTCTCCTCAGTGTCAGGGTAGTTTCAGCTCATGGATCCAGGCTGAAAGACTTCTTGCAAGTTTTTCTGTCATGATAAGTTTGAAATAATAATTCCAGCTAAATATGTCAGTACATTTTGAAGCTACTGCATTTTTAACAAAATCATTGAATGTCTTGAAGAAGTTTGAAATCAAACTTCTCTGATGGTTCAAATGTACAATTATTATTATTAGATGTTTTGTGAAGGTCCTTTTTTTAATTGTCCATGTTAAAATGTTAAGGAAATTGTTATTAAAGTTGATCGACAGTTCGCTTTCGTAGTCACACCATGAGATTTGTTCTCTGAGCAGCCATTCTGCACCAACCACTTACAACGGGCAGTGAAAGTAGCTTTCAGAACCGTACAACCTCCAACTACCACAGCAGTGCCTAGTCAGTGTTACAAACTGCCTCGAATAAAAGAGCATTGGAACTTTTTATCTCCTGGATGCAGTACCGTTGTATCATCAAAGGACTCTTTTGAATGTTTGGGGTTCCAGCAGGCCAACATCAGGACTTTGCCCAGACCTACCTTGAGGTATATGCTGTCTTTCTATGAGTAAAATCCCTCCGAACCTGGGAAGTTCTTGTTTGCCCTAATGACGAAGGCTTACTCAGTGGTGGGTCAGGATGGTTGGAGAAGATTGGCTGCTCAGAGAGCAATTCACAATGACAACGATGATCACGAAAGCCTCCTTGACAGGATGTAGCAGGTGTATGAGTGCTGGACCAGAAGTCAACCCGCTACTCCAGGGTTAATACGTGCTTGTCAGGACGCAGTACAACGGTTAGAACGTACATCTAACCACCTGCCACCTGCACCTGCTCACTCAACACTTGCTCCTCTGGAGTCACTACAAACTACTGTCTCTCAAGGCCATTCACATTCCGGGTGCGAGCAACTGGATCACGGGTGTGCTGTCCAGCCTCTCTCCCATCTCAGGAAAATGCTGACTCCATCTCCTGGCTGTCCAGCAGATATGATAGAAGTTCGGTGGAGCTCATGTGGACCTGTTCCCCTCTTAGGACATCTCCCATTGCAGAGTCCATCCCAGTTGTTTTATCGTCTTTCTCTTGTTTTATTCCTGCTCATCCAGGCACGATGGAACCCTAACCCTCGTGGGCAGAGCTTGATGGATGAGCTCGCCCTGTGCTGTTGTGACTGTCTTCTTCCGCCTTCTGGTCAAAGGAAAATCATTGGAAACCACGACCTGATATTGAGATTAGATGGATTTGGCCTCCTAGACCCTCTTTGTCCCCCTTTGAGCTTCTGGAAGCAGGAGAGATTAGGTCCACTCTCTGAAGATTGTGTTCTTGCTGGCTCTGGGCTCCCTAAAGAGGGTTGGAGATCTCCAGGCACTGTCCATCTATGAGTCCTGCCTGGATTCGGACTGGGAGTGACCAGACCCAGGCCAGAATTCGTGCCCAAGATCTTATTGGTTCACTTCCGGGATCAGGTGGTGGCCTTGCAAGTTCTGCCTGGGGTGGAGGCAGATTCCATTTGGGGTTTATGTTTCCCCGGTCTTTGTGGTCCGAACCCAGGAGTTCAGGGACTCCCAGCAGCTCTTCGTATGTTACTGGTGTCAGCACTGTTTGTTCCGTCTCCTCGTGGTGGCAGGAACTAACACACAGGGATTTTTTTCCTTCGACGGTGGGCTTTATGGATAAAAATGGTATAAAATAAGTACAAATAAAAATACAAATATCCAATATTATTCAAGGAAACGGGTTTTAGATTAAAACACATGGATTTGTCCCTTTGTTGAGATTTATTGATAGAAATAGTACAAAAAAACATTCACAATTTTACAATGTACACATTGTACATATGCACACATTACAATATACAAATAAAAATAAATGATTTGCTAGAAGTAAACATGTTTCACTTCTTAGGGAAAGGTCAACACACATTTTTTTCCTTTTATTGCTGAAATGTATGGATAAAAAGGGTACAAAATAATAATATAAAATCTGTTAACACAAATTTCCACAAAAAAAAAAAAAATCTGATAATCCTTTTGGTGATATTTTCAGCGTGGTGCTGTGCATGCTGCTGAGAATGTAGATGATCTTCTTCCATTTGGGTGCATGGCAGCAGAGCTTAAAACACTATAGATACTAATGGATACAATGGTTGAAACAATAAGAAATCAAATAAATCCAACCTTAAGACAGATCAGAGTCTGAGAGTATGGGCTCTTCTCCATCCAAGTCACATGGGTTGGAACTGGTGAGTCAAGTTCTCCACTTGCTATACATGAAAAAACCTCCTCCACCAGCCTTCCTCCATCACACAAACAAGCTACAAGGAACCCTTACTTCACACCTACTCTTTTGCAGAGAACCCTTATTTACACATAAGAAGTGGCTAAACGAGCCAAGGGTTAGCCATTTTTGCATACTCTTGGCTAAAAAGGGGCTAAAAAAGTCTGGGACTTCTAGTGTTAAAGTGTAAAAGAGCTCTACACAGATAGATACGTCCAATAAGGCACATGATCTGCTAGTACAACTGGAAAATCTCAGGGAAGCTGCGGGGAAATTCCCTCATAAATTGACCAAGCTTTTTCCATCCACCTCTGGGAATGCTCCTACAGCTCCCAAAAGTGTCTGTGCTTTTTGAGCACGCCATGACTGTGGGTGGGTGACAAAATCAAATTTGCATTGTATAATAAAAAATATTTTCCCTTCACTTGAGAAAACTTTACATTCGGAAGATCCAATGTATGAAACCATATCTGCACTCTCTAGCTACTGAAGTGTTTTCATTACGGATTTAAAAAAATATTCAATAGATTTACACATTTCCTTTGAACCTGGGGCACAGAGGTAGTGTAGATAGTGAAGAAAAAGTTACCTATTAATCAAATATGACTGATATTATCTTTTGACCCACAGGAAAAAATTACTAATGAAATCTTTCATTCATCTTCTAAGTTGCTTGTTTCCTTTTGGGGTAACAGGGGTCTCGAGCTCACTTAGACACCCTGGACAGGTCGCCAGTCCATCACAGGGTAACACACTTTCACAATAAAGGGAATTTAGATATTTGAATTAACCTGACGCATGTTTTTTGGGAATGTGGGAGAAATCATCAAGAAAGGTCTAGCCTCGAACCAGCAACCTTCTAACTGAAAGGCTGCAGTGCTACTTACTGCCTCACCTCCCTACTAATGAAATCATTTATATTATTATTACAATCTTATATGACCTACATTCACATGCCTCGTAGCTATTCATTCTAATAATGTTGGTAATAATTCATATGATTTTATATGAAAATGAAGTCTATTATTTTGGTTTGAGAGATGGAAGAACCTTATGTTTTTAAATCTCCTCCTGGAGAGACGGTTCAGTCGACTCCTCTCTCACATGAACACATGTCCATCACATTTGAATTAAATCAACACAAATCTGTGCTTTTATGACGATGAAATAGTTTCACAGAGATTAGATTTTTTATAACATGTGCATGTTATTCAGTAATGTTGAGTGTTAAGTTATAACTTGGAGACAATATTGAAATCTAGTTGTTATTATATTTTATAGGTCAAAATTTGTACAGTAATCCCTTTAAGTAAATTGGAGCCCCAGAGAATGATCTTCATTCATATAGACAGAAACTCCGCCCACAGAGGGTTCTGCCCTTTATAACTTTCAAAAAAAAATTATTTACCAAAACCAAAAGCTTTAAATCAGAACAAACCCTGTCTAGCACAATAACATCTAGGCACAAAGTCTCTTTCAATGCTGTTTTAAAGCTGTATTTCGCTTTACTTCCTCAGATATATATTATAAAACGACTATCTGTGATGTAGCATTCCCTTCGACTATGGGAATGATCGTCATAGTGGTCAATTTTTCAACAACGGGCCAATGAAGAACTTCATTATGCAGTGTAGGCAATTAATCACCACACCCATACCGGTTATTTAAACCCAGATGGGAGCCGTACTCTCTTCATGTGTTTTCCTTGGAGTGAACCAGTCCTCTAACCTCGATGTTAACCAGCTGAAGATTAGAAAGTTGCCTTACCTGCGTTCCGTGTCACCTGTATTACCCCTGAACATCTCTCATTGAAAGAGAGATATGTTGAGCTTTTGGGGACCGCCACTGTGGACTGAGTGTTTGCACTGCAAAGTTCTTCTGAAGAACATATTACTGTACAGGAGGTTGCTCTTAGAGTTCCCTCGAGGGCAGAGCTTCATGGATGAGCTCGCCCTGTGCATCAGAAGATGTAGCCTAGTAAGACAGGCCCCAAGTCACGATCCCAGAGAGACTGGAAGAGAGCTAAGACTCATGCTGGGAATCATCTGAGGCAGACGCCTGCACAATGCATCTGTTGAGGCCATTTGAGAGTGCTGCTCAAACTTCATGGGATACTAAATGTGTACTGATGAGTTTGATGGACATTTATGGGACTGGCTGCTTAAATCAATGAGTTTCGGAGAGTCATTTGCTTCAACTTCTGAGAATTACTTTCTTTGGGGAAGTCTCTGAGGAAATGAGATACCTCTAAAGTCAATGAGTCAAGTCTAGAGAGGTTTTGTTTCAAAGCTTCCGTTATTTTCTGTTTGTTACATGTTTATTTCTCTCATTTGGTTATGGTTTGTTTTGTATGGTTTTTGATCTCAAAGCAAAACTTTTAAGGGAGATGGAGCATCAAGTTACCATGTCAGTCTCTTAATAATAACTTCCTGAGATGGCAGCTCGTCAATGAACCTAAATGTGAATATGATTTTAAGCAGAAAATAAATGAAAGTATTTTTAGGTGATGCAAAGTTAGCAGTTAGTAAAGACGACTTTTATTTTCATTTGTATTTACTATGGTTCCCTGTCAGTCATCCACTTTGGCGTATTTCGTCGTAAGATTACTTGTGGGAACGATTCCTGGGAAATGAGTGAATCCGCCGTTTCGTAGGTGATTTAACATCAATCAGCTTGATATATAACTGCAGTGAAACCTACCCACGTTCTGTCTTTTCCTCAAACTGGGTGTAAGTTTAAGTTTGATGTGAAATGCTGAAAGATTGGAGGGTTGCCTACCTCACCTTCACCTGATAGCTAAGCCTCCGTATCATAGCACCTTAGCCAAGCCTGATCCAGTATCAAAACTCTTGCTTATAATCCGTCCTTTTTATGACGCACTGGCAGAGTTTGTGTAGTCCTGGCTGCAAAGAGTAATTCTCATCGAAGGATGGACACAAGTAATGAGCAAGAAAGCTGGCTCTGTGTTCCGCCCCTGACTCCACTCGTTGGGCGTAGAGGTCAGCCGCCCATGTTGAACATTGGCCGTACTATGTCCACTTTCGTGGTCCAGTAATGCCAGCTGTGTTTAGACCAGGTTACTATGCTTGCCAAAGACCTAACACAGTCTCTAGAGGTTCCTCCCCAGGTGACCACTTCAGTGTCGCTGTGGATGACTTGCATCGAGGCTCCACAATTATGAAGCAAGCAGAGGGTCTGTGGGGTGCCAAAGAGATTGCCCTCCACTAAGGTTCGAGGAGTCCCTCTTATGCAGAGGGAAGAGCCATCTTCTCTGGTATCTCAAAGACAAATGAGACTTCCACTAAGAAGGGCCGCTGTAGATGGCATCTAGGGCCATCACTGACCCAGCTCCACCCAGGGGGTTTTTCTTCCCAGTGTAGCAGAGAGTTCCTCTTTCTCACAGGGACAACCCTCTGATGAAGCTCCTCCTCAGTTAGGGCGTCTGCTGGCAGAGACAGGGGAGCCAGCCTCCTTTACCCTTTCTTACCATTGCCCATAGGTGTGGCAGCTCCCTTGTGATTTAGCCACCAAGTCTGCACCCTTGCAGCTCCATTGTCAGGGAACGACGCTTCTATCCCTTCCCCCTACACAGGATGATGACTCTCGCTGGAAACCCTTTTTAGGGCATGACACGTTATCCGAACACCCCTTTGTTGAGGGGTGCTCTCCTTCGGGTACCTCGTTCACTAACCAAGGATAGCTACCCTCACCAGTTCGGTGTGACTACCTCAATATAATAAGGTTATCCCAGGCCAGAGGCAGAAGGAGTCCCCATACAGGTTCATATGACTGTTGCTGCTAATCTTTCTCTTATTTTAATGTCGGCCTCTATGGAAGGACCTCAGGCATGGGTTCCCACCACTTGTCTTTACGATGCAATTCGTCATAGTGGACGCCTGAAAGGGAACGTCTAGGTTTCTTGCGAAATGCCTTTTCCCTGAAAGAGAGAATAGAGACGTGTGTGGGGTAGGTAGTGGGTTCAGCTCATGGGAAAACACATGGCTTAAATACCCAGCTGATTGATCCCGCCATTTTAAAGGGCCAATGATGCATGTATCATTGTGCAGGTGTAGCTGCACTCACTCTCCCAGGGATCGATGCCACCAGTCGCCTCTACAACACAATATGTCTCTGTTCCCTCCTTAAGGGAACGGCGGTTACGCAAGCTATCAGCACGATATTAATCTCCAAGTATTAATATCTGACTGGCTTGTATTTACTATAAATCTTTGGCAAAAAATTATTCACGTTTTTGATCTTTTGGGAAAACCAGAGGAAACCCACAAAACATGTCAAGAACATGCAAAATCCTCCAGCGGCTGACCTCAAACCTGAAACCTTCTGTGCTACTTTTGAAATATACCATCATTAAATATATGAACTGATAATGGCTTGATGGCAGCATTTGTCGTTATACATAAAAAATCAGAAGGTGCTGACTTCAACTTCATTCCCTCTCTCTGTTTCTCTGTCTGGCCATAATTCTACCAAATGCTGCTGTACAAAATACTAAGTACAACTTTCCTTTAACATTTGAACCAATTTAAAGTTAAAAAAGTACTTTTTCTACTTTACTTATTGATTAATTTTCAGCTTGACGAGTCGAGGGGGTGCAGCACAGTGTAAAAGAGAATAGTGAACTGAAATAGAAAAGGTTCGCAGCCTGGTTATTAGCTAGTGCCATCTAGTGGGTCACATGCTTCACTTTTACTGTTAGCGGAGATGATTTGAAAGTATAATGGAGAAGTCTATTTTTAGATCTGTAGACACAAGCAGGATATTAAAAACAAGTTGATAAGCAACAAATTGTAAAAACGGCCATTCAGAAGCACCGAAACATCACGTGCAAAGATCCAGAGTAAACTCCAAAGATTTTTATAGAGATCCGAGAGTAAATATTGAGACTGCTTCCATCTATCTGGATTTAATATGCTGCACTGAGCCGTCTGTAAACAAAGGTGTTTGGAAACCAGACAGAAGATGCGTTAACCAGCACACGTTTATTTTTCCTTCATCATTTCATTATTTTTACAGCCTTTCTGACAAACACTGAGAGTGCACATACCCTCATGCCTCATGTAAAAATGGGAAACTCTTACAACTTGCTCACCCTCGTGCTGTTCCATAGCTGAGACTCATTTGATTCATTTCACCAAAAGTTCAGATATTTCAACTCAAGTAAGAGAAATTCAACCCCTGTCGCTGTCATTTTAACTTTGTAGAGTTTTAATTCAGATTCCAACTTTCCAGATATTCATCTGAAAAAGAAAGGTTCCAACTGAACGAACAAATGCCATAGTTTCAAACAACAGTGGTGATGCTAGAGGGATTGAACTCCAGGATTAATTCCACTCAGTTGTATGGAACACCATAAGGGTGAGAAATCCACAACAGAACTTTCATTTTTGAGCAAGTTATTGCTTCAGAGCACTTTCTCTGACCTGACACGTGTCCTCAGATCTCTCAGTCTCAAAGCAAACACTCTGACACACTTGCAGCAGCAGTAGCACAGTCACACTCCAGACACATGTGCGCCTTTTTTTACTCCCATTTGTGGAGAACACTGTCCATGTTCACAGGTGGAACGGTGGACCTCACGGTGAGGTGAAAGTGAAGAACAGACGAGGAGAATGTAAAGGTCACATGAGGATTTGTGCTTGAAATCCAGCCCTCACTCGGAGGCTTTCGGTGGTTCCACATGTTCACGCCCAAACGACGATGCTCTTGCTCATTTGGTTTTTACATTTAGTGTGTTTCTGGGATTAGGTCGAGGTAACATCAAACAATTTCTCCAATTTTGTTTTAGTTTCACTGTGGTTAGGAATCAGCCCAAGAACTACACAAGGGGACTGGGACTTGAACACAATACGCCATAAAGGACTAACCTCCCCCCGTCCCCGCAATGGCCCCCTGCTTTAGAACCCACATGTACATGGCCTTCATAACATCAAAGAACATCTGAGTGGAAGGTTTGAGGTCAGTTGAGACAGCTTTGCATCATCTCAGCTCACCATGTTTGGAGCAATCATCTCTCTAAACCCAAAAATCCACATGGGGCTAAACATTATGGGATGGAAAACCAATGACACACACCATCAAGTACTGTGTTTAAGTATGACAATCAATGACACGGAACACACGGCCCAGGCTCAAGACGTAGCCTCTCAGTCTCCAGATTTCATGGAAAATTTGGAGAAATTTTTTTGGTCTGTGTTGCAGTGTGTGCAGGAAAAACATCCAACTTGAGTTTTAAATGTGAAGGTGCGTTGTGTTTCGAGTACGTTGTGACATTCAAATGCACTGCGTCCCTCCCACCGATCTCCTTCATCGTTGTTTGCATTGTGAGCTACGTTCCTCCAGAGAAACTATGCTTTGTGCTTCTTGCAGCTTAATTTTCTCTGCAAATCTGTAAGGAATCAGTGGCTAAGCTTCATTCGTTCATCCAGTCCACAGCAGTAGAACCATTTGTTGTCTGAAGATGGCTACACATATATAACGCTGGATTACTTTTATTAAAGGATTTGTTAGTTCCCAGGTTTTTTGGGAGTCAACCTCTTCTTCCCAGTCAAGAACCAGTTGCTAAAGAGTTCTAGAAATCAATCAGTGTCACATAAATGAATGGTTTTGTTGCAAAAACGAATCACTTAAGTTTTTCACCCTGAATGTGCTTCAAACTGTGGCTGGAGACTCCTAAAACCAATTAATGAACGTTTCAAAAGCATAATAGAGGTTCCTCTTTCCTTTTGTGTAGATAAATGTGATTGTAAATCCTAGATATATATGAGAAATTATAAAATAACAAGAAAATTTACAAAGAATGATCATATACACTATTTAACTTTCTTAAAAACAGAAAACGTTTTTTCGTATATTGTTTAAAAACAACTTTGAGGTGTTTATTGTAATAATGTTCACTATCTGACGCAAAGACATTCAGAGATGTGCATGTGAATGTTTCTGGAGGTGTATCCTACAGCATGCTCGCCAGCACTGCGCTGGGCTTTTCTTGTTAAGCAGGATAATTGCTCAGCGGGATGAAGCACACACAAGAAGGAACGTAAGTATTTGATACATCGGCATTTTCCAAGTGGGCTACTGACACAACATTTCCACCAGATGCAGCCATCAAACCAAATATTGAATTCATACAAAGAATGCTGCAGGTTGCAGGTTGCGTCTCAATAGAATAAGAGAAATGATGCTGGGGATGAGTGCTGAACACATGAAGATTAGAAGCTGTCCCAGAAGGCCAGATCACCTGAAATCTTTGAGTATTGAGAGAGAAACACTGCCCCCTATCAGCACTTATTGACATAAGCTGCTTTAGTTTGGATTGATGGCCCAAAAAGGGTTCTCGTTACCCAGGAGTAACACAGCAAAGACGTCATGAAGAGTAAAAGCAAAGAACTCTCTCGTAATCTTATCGTTGAAAAGCATTCTGATGGAAATGGTTACCAGAATGCTGGAGCACTATGGGAGTCAAAGTCTCTGTTCACCATAACCCGTCCACCATCTGGTGCTCCATGTCCGAGGAATCCAAAGAATAATCGAGAGAGTTCTCAAGAGCAACTCGGCCGGTTCTCCAAGAGCCAGGAACCCCTTGAGCATACCCCAGGAAGACCTCGCATCAGCAGTTTCCGAGAAGCTATAAGCCATGCACTGAAACTCCATGGCCTCCATCCATGCACACCATACGAGACTCCACTGCTGAACAAAAACTCGGGTTGAAGAATTTGGAGAAGCCTTTGTTGGGAGACTATAGTGTGGTCAGATGAAAGCTACATTTTTGGCAGACCGTACTTGAAAAGGCACTGCCCACCACAACAGAACACGTTTGGGGGTGGAAGCATCATGGTTTGGAGCTGCTTTTCAGCAAAGGCTACTGGCAGACATAATATTGAAGGCAGGATGAATGGAGAAATGGTCTGGACATTTCGACTAAAGTCTGTCACTAGAAAACTGAAAATGAAAGCAGGGTGGATGTTTCAGCAAGACAATGATCCCAAGCGCAAGATCAAGTTGTTTGAAAGGCCCACCTCAACACATCCCTAGAGCAATGCAGACCACTGGTCTCTCCATACCAGAGGCACCCACAAAGCTTTTCTACATAAGCATGAAATAAAGTGTGTTCAGTACTCATTGTGCATACGTAAATGTCCTGATGCCTTTGCCTGAATCCAATATTTGGCTTGATGGCAGCATCTGGTGGTACATTTGTGTAAGTGTTCCACTTGCAGGTGTCAAATATACATTTCCTCGCAGTGAACAACACATTCCAGACCCAAACACTGCATTTTAAAACAAAAATGAACCTTTACTCTCGCAGAAAAAAAACCGTAGTCTGAATTATCTGAGTTACTTTGTGATAAAAAGACTCTCGCACTGGCTCAGAGCAGGTGAAAGGGGTGAACAGATGGTTTACACCAGGCTTCTGTTGTGCTCCCAAAGTATTTCCACAGAAAATGCAAAATAAACATGTACTTTCTCCCTCTCTCTCTTTTCCACACCTTTAAGAGTTCCTCTTGTCTACTCAACAGCACAGAAGATATTTAGCGAAATGCCATCTCACACTGGGTTTGATTTACTTTCATAGAGTGAAGATTATTATTTCAGGGTTGCCCACTGATTCTGGGATATTGAACAGAAAAAAGAAACACATAAATCTTTATATCAAGTGGAGGGAAAGTAAATGAAGACATTTTTTCATCCCTGGATAAACAGTCCCCTTTAGTAGTTCTCCCGCTGCTGTACGTCAAGCCTGCTCTCCGTGTGCTCTTAAGTGCTGCTTTAATTTTGCTCTCGGGATCAGAACGAAGCCTTCAAGAGGATTCTGTCATCGCTGCCTGGACTCAGAGTCTGATTTATGAGCCCTGCCGCTCTCCAGAAGAAGGACAGAGAGAATCTGACAGAGTGCTTTGATTGGCCAGTTACAGCCGCTGGATAATTACATCTTTATCTCCCACTAATTTGGTTTTGTGAGGAAGAACGCAGCGCTGCAATGACTGAATGCTGAGTTCCATTCAAACCAAGGGAGATGGTTTCCAACGTTCTTGGAAAAGTGAAATTGAATGCATCATTAATATAATTCTCTCCAAAAGTGGTTAAAAAAAGGCTGAATGTAAAAGAAGAATGCTGGAAACGGCACACTTAAAAAAACAGCTGAAAAACCAGGAGAGACAATAGCTGCAGGTCTAGATATTCTTCAAAACTACTTCTACACTGAGAGAGATGAGACAAAGGTTTGGAGCAAAAGGAGAACAACATTTTCTTTTAAATATTAGACCCTCTAAATTTACATTTAGGGGGTTCTTATCAAGAGTCTGTTTAGACAGAGGGAATCCAGAATGGCCAGGATCCTGATACGTAGATGGTTTCCCACCAAATATTCCACTGAAAACAAAAACCCATCGATTTCTCATTGGGGAGAGTTCTGTGTAGAAGTATCACTATGACGTTAGGATTGCATAGTCTGCAGGTAAGCCGCGATGAAACGTCAGCAAGTGAACGCGCATCCTGATTCGATCTGAATGGAACACAGCATGCAGCGACGTCTTGTTGTGTGCAAACAGATGAAAAGGTTATGTTACCGAGGCAGACATCACGGTAGAACACATCGTACAATACAGTCAACAGCATGGGACATATCTGAATACATACAGTACACATCTGAAGAGGCGCCCACACAGACAAAGAATGGATAAGGGTGAAGAGGGGAGTTCCAGGACACAAGTTCATCCTCAGAACACACTTGAAGATATTTAAACAACAAGATTCCAATAAAAACAAACAGTTGCTTCGCTTCTCATTGTGTGGTTTCATTTGTGTAACCTCAAGAAGCAAACCGAAGCCGAAATTTAGAACAAAGAAGTTTTATTTTCGAATCCCTGTTTGTCAAAGTGTACTGGTCGCGTCAAACATTCGGCGGGGTTCAGTGAACTGATTCAGGAGCTTTCAAAAAAAGGAAGGGTAACACTTGAAATGGACTTGTGTTCTGAAACTCGAGGAAGAAACATGCATAACCAACACGAGGTTTGATATTCAGAAAATTACCCATTCTCAAGTGTGAGGTGTGTAAGCGCCCTTACATTTCACCGACTGCTCTCGTTTACAGACGACAACTCAACGTGGTCATAATATTTCCATTTTTTAAAAAGTTAATCATGGTAAAACAAAGCACGATACTTCAAAAAAAGTTTTTTTGTTCTTTTTTTCCCTGTTTGATGAGTTCAGTGATTTTAGTATAAAATATTTTCACACACATGGCTTGCAATCAGCTCCGACATTTTTTTTCTCACATGGAATCACTACCATATTTATTCACATACTTATTAACATCATCATCATCATCGTCATCATCATTATTATCGTTGTTATAACCATTATTAACACCAAAAAGTAACAGCAGGTAAGCTTGCAGATTTAAATGTACACAGTGCAAGGGTTAAAAGGGGGTGGTGCAGGAAGTGAGGTCACGAGAGGGACATTACTAACCGGTACATGCTATCCACAAGCAACAACAAGTTTCAGGGCGGGAGAAATGCCTTCAAGTCTTGGTAGAAACGCCCCGCGTTACAAAGTCTTCTATTCTGGTGTTGACAGAAAGTGAAATCATTATTAGTTAAAGAGTTACTCCCTCAAAATAAAACTTGTTCACCTTCAGTCATTAATAAATACTGAGCTTTGAACCATTATTTAAAAATAAACTATTAAATGATTTGAATAAATTACTATACAATAGCTTAAGAGATGTGAGAAAATAACAGGCAAATTGAGATCACGTGGTTGGCTGAGATAAATTGTGGATTTTTGTTCCAACGTGACAAATTTCACTGAGTACACTTTTTGGCAGAAGAAATAGTGTGCTGTTTCTACAATCACATCATTTCTGAAAAAAAAAAAAAAAAAAAAAAAAACATTTGTAAAATCAAAAACAATTGGGCTGGGCGCTATGACTTTTATTTCCCAGTAACGAAATCTTTCACAATAGTGTTTTTTTTTTTACATAGGTAGTTATTCCAGAAAATGTACAAAAGGGCTTAACATAATAAATTAGCTTGAATACTTGGGAAAAGAAAATGACTCAAAGGATCTTTATGAAATAAATGATGACTTCCACCTCCTCCTGACTTCCTGATTCTTTTTTTTGAGCGCTCCTGTTTGTTTGTCCTTTTCCATGTTTTTCAATATTGCATTCATGGGTTTGACCAGTCTCAGCCTCGCGCGTGCTGCACAGGAGTTGACCACGCCCATTTATTTTCATTTAATTTACATACACTCAAAAAAAATTCTTTTAAGGTACACATTTCCTTCCACGATAATGTTAAATATCGTCCAGCCCTAGAAACTAAATGTAAATTATTTCCATAGTCTAATAAAGTTTTCATTCATGGTAAATAATGCCTCTGCAGTTGGCTGTGGCAGCATTCTGGATCTTAGAACCTGTGCTGGAGTGGCCCCAAAAGGATTTCAGAGTCACCATCTGTTGCCCTGATACTGCTCTGAGAGCAGTCAGCCAGACCCGGGTACATTTGGCTGAGAGCTGTGCCCACATCTCTACCAAATCCAGTTCAAAGATGAGAAAAGAGGGGACCTGTGATGGGCTCTATTGACTCTTCTTTCGGTTGTCCTGTGACCCTAACTGGCTGACCTTGTCCTGCACTCAATTAATTGGCCCGAGATGAGGCTAGAACCAGCCTAAAGTCAAGGCACGCCAGGATCCAGAACTCATCCAGCCTCAGAGGGCCTCCGCAACAAACTTCGAAAAGGTTTGAGGGGACGAGGAAAAGCCAAAAGGGCAGGATGTTGTACTGGGGGCTCGCCCTTCGCAACAGAACCAGGAAGGATATGTGACATGGGAGCCACATCCTTCAAGTCTATGGTGGCAAACTAATCTCCTGAATGGACACATGCCGTTCGGACACCACGAGCATCCTGAACCGGTGTTCACAGCTCTCAGGCTTAGGATTGGCTGCAACCCCCAAGTCTTTTGGGGAACCAGGAAGTAGAGGCTGTAAAACCCTCTTTCCATTTTGGCAGGAAGGACACCTCTATTGCTCCTTTGGCAAGAAGGGAATTGATCAACTCTTTCAGAAGTCTTTGTAACAGGGGTATGAACTGAACAACTGAAAGGGAACAATGGATGTGGTGTCCAACACATCACCAAGTGGTTGGCAACTACCAGGTAATCGTTATTGGGCATAGGGTGCACAGAGAAGAAAAGCTTAATGGTTTAATAAAAAAAGAATTAAAAGGGCAAAATGTTTGATATGAATAAATAAACTCTTGATTCCAGGTTGAAAACTGCTTTTTCTGCAGTCAAGTTAAAGCACTTAATCATGGGCATCAGCAAGAATCTGTTCAATTCTAGCAGCATTTTCAGGCTATAACTTCCCTTTTGCATCCAGAAAGAAAAGTGGGAGGTTGCCACTAGAGCTGCATCCCAATTCAAGTAATTATAATTCCCCCCTAAAGCAGAGGCTCTTTTTAGATACTTTTCCACGTCCAAATAAAAGTGTGCAGCTTCTTCTTCAACCATTGTTCGGTTGCCTGGTTACACACGGTCAATCACCTGGTCAGTTATTCATTTTTAAATTCAAGATATGTTTCCTGTTTATCTGCTGAAGTTCATTCATTTTCCATCTCATTTATTCACTTTTGGGATCACGGGGGTCTGCCCAGCACACATTGGGTGAGAGGCAGTGGTACACCCAGGACAGGTCACCAGTCCATCGCAGGGCAACATTCACTCACACATTCACACCTAAGGGGAATTTAGATTATTCAGTTAACCTAACCACATGTTTTTGGGATTGTGGGGGAAATCGGAGGAAACCCACGCAAGCACAGGGAGAACATGCAAACTCCTTCCAGGAAGGTCACCAGCGAGCCTCGAACCGGTAACCTTCTAACTGGAAGTGAATGCTACTAACTAGAAGTGAAGAAGAAAATGTTATTGTTGACCAATTGTTCTAGCTCTAATAACGAGACTTTAAAAGTGAAGGGGGCGGGGACACAAACAGGGGTTAAAATGTGAGGGGGACATGCCCTTCCATCAGTTAGTTTATCATACACTCAAAGGGCCATTTATTTTTTATTTTTCTGCACTTAGTGAACTCAGCTAACTCCATACTAAGCAAACTGTTGATACATCTAACAATGTAAAAGTTTAATGAAATTATACGTAAAATATGAGCACCATTTTCCATAAAATCAAAAACTATGTTTTGTATGAGAATTGCTATTTTAACAAAAATAAAAATCAGCTGCTTGTTTTGCGTTGCTTTAATAAACATGGATAGGTTTAAGTTAGCTAATAAGTCGAATTGTGAAATGTCTAAATGTTTTTTGTGTTAAATAAAGCTCGCCTCGTTCCTTTCCAGCACGACTCGAAAGCAGCGACTTTCTCCAATCCTGAAACTCTGAAAAACAGAGGCTCATGGGAAATGTAGTGAATTCAGAAATGAGCGGCCTCTATGGCATCTATATATACATTTACTGAATGATGAACAGACAAAAGACGAAATGGAGGCCGGGGTTTGGGTCAGATGTTTTCTTTAGGGGGAGAGCCCAAGCGGACAAGAACGAGGGGCCAAATGAGGCATTCCTCCAGCAAGAAAAAAAGAGTTTGACATCATTCATCGTAGCTCGGTGTGCAGAAAAAAAATTCCCAGTGTTCAGCTCGGGCCGGTGCGAGCTCACAAAATGCAGACGTAGTGACCGTCGATGTTTGATCACCAGCAAGTCTAGCATCAAAACACCCGAGCGAATACTCCTGGATCACCTCATTGCATCACACTTCAGGTTTGGAGGTTAAAAGAAGTGTCCGGGACTGAGGAAATGAAACAGTGAGCTGGAGGGAGAGGAAGAAATGAGCAAGGGATGTGTTGATGGCTCCTGGATGGATGCATAATTTCTGGTGGTTCACAGTGATGGGCTGTAGCTCCAGACGCCGTCTCTCTTCGGTCTTAGAGTTTGATTAGGGTTGAGATGGAGAGACAGAAGCAGACCGCAGCTCCCGAGAAACCTCCACTTAAAGACTGGCTGCCACCGTACACAGCCCCTGGCCCTGACACAGAGAGAGGGAGAGATGGATTATTTATTTCAGGAATAGTTCACTATCTTTTTTTCACTATTTCACAGGTTTTGTATACTTGATATCATGGTCTAAAATGAAGCAAATCAAATTTGCTTTGTGCATTGTTTCAACTTGCTCTGGGTTTGAACACGCACACACACACACGCACACACACACGCACACGCACAAACACACACACACACACACACATATATACATATGCGGTGAGGGAAAAAACTATTTGAACCCCAGCTGATTTTGTAAGTTTGCCCACTGACAAAGAAATGATCAGTCTATAATTTCAATGGAAGGTTTATTTGAACAAAAAAAAAATCCAGAAAAATGCTTTTTAAAAAGTGTTATAAATTAATTTGCATTTCCATGAAGGAAATAAGTATTTGATCCCTTTGAAAAACATGCTTCAGTACTTGGTGGCAAAACCTTTGTTGGCAATCACAGAGGTCAGCTGTTTCTTGTAGTTGGCCACAAGGGTTGCACATATCTCAGGGGGGGTTTTGGCCCACTCCTCTTTGCAGATCCTCTCCAAGTTGTTTTTTTTTTTTTTTTTTGCTTTTCCCCTCTCCCGGAGTCCTGGGTAATTAAATTGCTCAAATATTTGCTCTCTATTGAATTATTTTTGTTGTGCTGTGACCTGGCTATTGTCATTTTGGTGCGGTACAATAAATTGTATTAATTCTACTTTCTTGGTCCCATTCCGTTTCTTTCTTTTCGTTCTAAACTGACCATACTCCAATGTGCGCTCTGTGAGCCAATCGTCTTAACTGAGGATTAGGGGCGTAACAGTGGCACTGTGGGTAGCACTGTGGCATTCCAGGCAGAAGGTTCCCAGTTCGAGGCTCACCGGTGACCTTCCTTGGATGTTTCTTGTGTGGGTTTCCTCCGGGTACTCCTGTTCCCCCCACAATCCCCCCCCAAAAACCTCAAGTTTATTGAATTATCTAAGTGTGTGTTGCCCTATGATGGACCTGTCCAGGACGTACCCCCATCTTTACACCTCAAGTGAGCTGTAAAGCCCAGCAGCCCTGTGACCCCGAAAGGGAACAAGCGGGCAGGAGAATGAATGAATATTGAAATGACGTCTCATTAAAATGAAGGTTAATGATCATTTTAGTATAGTGTTAAAGTTTTTGAAATACTCTCAGTGTAAGTTGAAGTTATGCATTATTACAAAAGTGAAATAGAGGCATTTTGCTGAGCACACAGTTACGAACCATTTGCTTCTAGTTATTATCGGTGAGTTTTGATGTGGAACTCTGCTTGGACTGCATTGTTTTGTGAAGTGTAGTCCCTTCCTGCAGGCGTTTACTTTCCCCTTGACTTTATGGCTTTGTAGATTCAGGCATGTTTCGAGAGTTCCTAACAACAAGTGTGTACTCACTGAAAAGCAACATGCTGGCGTTGGAAGCCCCGAGGCGGTTGGAGGCCAGACAGGTGTAGTTGCCGAAGTGCTTTTCTGTCACGTTGGTGAAGAGCAGCAGGGAGCGCGTCTTCTCATTTTTAATCTTCAGCGTGTTATCACTCTCCACTGGCCTGAGAGAAGAAAGAAATGTGAGAGGTATGACAGGTGTCAGCATGCGCTGCTTTCCAGAACTCTCTGAAAACGTAAAAATACGATGTCTCGAATTGTCTTGTGGTAAATCCTGACACAACTTCATTGCCTCCATCATTTGAGAACATCAAGGAATCTGGACATATGCTTTAAGCTAGAACCCATTGTCATTGCCAAAATAGATTAGCATGCATTTCTTTGTGCATCAAGCTCATTTTAAAAGATTTGTAAATATGTCTCTTTCTATAACGACGCCTTCAATTGATTTTTCTTCTTCTTTTGAAGATGTATGGCTGCTCCTCTTTAATAAAATCTTTTTCATTTTCTTTTAACTTCACTTGATCAAATGCTTCACAGTTTGAAGACCCTCCATTAACCTCGACTCCCAATTAATCTATTCTTTTGATCTCAGGGGTGCAGTGCCACAGCTCTGCCTCTTGGATTGCACAATGTTCTATGTGTTTAGAAGCCGGTGTGCTCCATGCTTCTTCTGATAAAATACTGTTACCTTGATGCTCCCTTTGGTCAAAGAGGTGTTGAACAGTGTTGATATTTTAAATATAGGCAATGATCCTTTGTCAGGGAGTTGTATTTGTGTGATTAAGCACAACTTTTCTACAAAACTAGGACTACTTTTTCTACTCAAAAATGCTGTGTACCATAGTTTATTCAGGAATGGTGTGCTATTACTTTTGTTAAAGTCTACATTTTCCCTATTGTAACCAAAGAGGGAGAGAAGCTGAATCCAAAGAAACAGTTTTGAATTGGACAGACTGTTTATGAGACGCATGTTGAGTGAAGTCCGCATTTTTAATAGACACATTTTTCATAGTCTCAGAGTTAAATTCCCCATCAAAGATTTAGAGAATGAGCATATCAAGTCCACGAGACGGCAACACCACACTGAACAAGACGACAAGCTTTTTTAGAAACGTAGACTTTGATATTTTAACACCTAGTTGAAACATTTATTTGAACATTAATCCAGAATACACTACACATCGTGATGACCAGCAGCATCACAGCAGGTTCTGATTGGCAGGGAGTCATCGTGATGTCACTTTTGAAGCTAACGTTGATGAGTACTGCTGTTGGTGGTACGTTTGTGTTGCTGTGAAACCTTTCAAATGGCTCAGTCAGCTCTTCTGATGCAGTTTGCAAACACAACTCACTGACTGCGGATGATAATCAAGAAACCTCCCGAGAAAATGTAGATATAAGAGAGTATCCAGCTGCATAATGAGTATAAGTAACATGTCAAAAGGTAGTTTTGCCGAGTGTTGAATCCAGTCAGGCTGAAAATTGAGCCCATATCTCATATTTTTGTGATGATTATTACAGATAATGTTCAGTATGCAACAGCACAGATTTCCATTTAGTCTAGTTATACTTATTCTTAAGGCCTTTACACACCTATGCCTTTTTTTAATGCAGGGGTTGCATACAGCAAATGTTTAGCCTTAATTACACAGGCGCAAATGTGACCATACACACCAGCAGGAAAGAACGCTGCGTCGATTTTTAAGAAACACGCCAAGACATTTTTATTTTCAAACAGTGCGTCAGACTTGAAGCGGTAGGTGGTGCTTGAGAACAAAACGAGGAGTAGTAGCCAAAAGGTAGAAATAAAGACGGGTCCATTCAGACTGCCGGACTGTACCGAAGCATCCAGTCTTTGGTAAATTCACTCTCGACGAGAGATTAGCTGCAGAGGATTTCACACGGCATGATTTTAGACAAAATCGCAGCAAAACCAAACACTGGTGAGAAAGATTAGAAAACTATCCCCACAGAAAATCCCACTGAGAATGGGATTATAATCAAAAATAGGAGTGCGTAAGTTTTTATTTCATTAACTGGGTCCAAATAAACCGAAAAGAAACCCCCTTTTGAATTGAAACCACGGTTTATATTCCCGTCTATGCCTTTGTGACTCCACAACTTCTTGTTGCTCTGGATGCGGCTATCATTGCCGAACACTCCACGATTGTGACTCGCTGACAGACACAGATGTTTGAGAAGCATTTTTGCTCTTTGGTACTTCCATCTGTGCAATTGTCACACATGTACACAAACCCTGATTTGCATGGTATTCTTGGAATAAACTGGGAATAAATAGGGGCTAAAATCGTGCATCTGAAACCGGCATCAGAGTGAAGTGGTTTGTTTTCCAGAAAACAAATAGTTTGGCTTTAAATAAGCGATCGTTCATCCTCTTCTCCTTCTCCATAAACGTTTCTCACACAATGTGAATTGCTTCTGCGCCACCATGTGGCATGGAGTGATTTACAGTTGACCGAAGCACCATCTAGTGTTCAGGAGAGGGTATGTGCACTCATTTTTAAACGCAAGAGTAAGACGCAGAGAGCTGATGACGCAGGGCAGCAAACGCATGGGCCTTAACTCAGTGTTTGTTACATAGTGTTTTTCAACAAAGGAAAGAAAAGGTATCATGTTCTAAAAATGATGCTTATAACCCAATCGCCACAATCAGGAAGTTATTTTGAAATGAACAGTTAACATTGACCAAAGCAATAATGAACCAGCGCAGGGCCAAACACAAGAGGGAAGCTGATCAGGAAGTAGATGCTAGACTAGAGCCAAAGTAAGGAGATGGTGGGACCAAACAATCACACGTCTCAGCAAATGTGCTCAGACACGGAAGAGTACCAACACTCACCAGCCCAGGGCATTTATTGAGCATATGGCTGGTGAGCAGGCAAACGCAACAGAGAAAGAGAACGCCAACGGTGAAGCATGTCACAATGGACAATTATGACAGAAGTAAACTCTTCAAGCACTCAAGCTTACCTTCTGTCATCTCGGTACCATTCAAAGGAGGCAGTAGGTACTGCCATAGCTTCACAGCGCAGTATGGCAGTTTTCCCAATCTTAGCAGGCATGTTCTTCACATCGGTGATAATTGGTGGATCTGACAACAAATTCAGAAAAAAATACTGCAGTTAAAGAGCATCTCTAGTTAGAGTCAGCAAAATATAATACAGTGGAACCTGGAGATACGAATGCTTCGAGTTACGAAATGTTCCAGATACGAAAGAGAAACCTTCGTGTTGCATTCTCTCCATCCCTTCTCACACGCTCGGTACGCTTGTGCTTGTTGGTGTTCGTAATTCATGTAATGTCTTGAGAAAGTTAACTTTCATAAAAGTTTCTTAATTTTTCTCTTGTTTTCCATTGTTTTATCAACCTAAACTGTTTCTGAGAAAATTTGCTTCGAAATACGAAATGTTTGAGATACGAAACGCGCCCTTTATCTCAGGGACAATAAACTCTGTACAATAAAGTGAACACTAAAATAGCAAGATCTGAAAATCTTGCTAAATATTTTAATAAAATTTTATATTAAATATTAAATATTTTAATTAAAATAAAAATTACAATGAAACACCTTCTATAAATGGTATCGGCCACAGTAAAAAAAAAAAAAACATTAGAAACAAAGGATGTTTATTTAAAAAGCTTTATCTGAAGCATCCCTCTGATTCCTGCCAGTTGAATGTTTTTGAAGATTTCCTGCAGAGCATCAAGTCTTTGTGTGTAGTGGACTCACAGTTGACTGTGACCTTGACTCTGCGTGTGTCCGGTGGTGCCACACCATTATTGGTGATGCATTCGAACTCCTCCGCCTGATGCCTCTTGATTTCTGTTATTTCCAGAAACTCGCCTTCATTCAAGAGGCCGTCTGGAAATAGACATTTTCAGAAAAGGATTACAAGAACAATTCAAATAAAGTATACCACAATATTATACGTATTATCTAAAAGGCATGCATTTCCTAAACAAATCTGAAATTTGATTTTCAGTAATCGTTCTGATTTAATCATTTACTGCTCAAAATGCTTGGTTTATGGTTTAGTTCATTTAAATAATACCAAATATTTATAAATGTCAACCGAAATCTGGTTTTAAAGCCCCTATCATTTTGAACTATTGCTGCAATTGTCACTGGATCAGAAACAACAGATGTGGAGAACCTTGTTGAATAAACACCAGTGTGGTGCCGAGTGTGCTTCATATGTCTGAACGTAACTGGAATGAACCCGTATGGTGAACCCGGAGCTTTGATGCACAAAAAATTCAGATCATGAAGAACAATCCTTCCAAGCATCAGTTTGAACATGTTTAAATCTGTGAATTTGGGTCGGCGTAACTGAAGCAAGCAGGTCTTTGAGGAATAAGCTGTCGATTTTCCTGGAGCACAGTTCAGATAAACACCTCAAAAACAGTATCCTCCTCTGCTTAAAGATATTACAAGAGAACATAAACAAAAATGTATGGCATCTGAATATGAGGGCCAATCACAAGTTATCCAAATTCTTGCATCACTGCAGAAGCCAACGGATTCTCCGAATTCCATGAGAGTGAAACATGCCTTTTGAGAAAAGGACACTAGTGAGATCCGGTGCATCCGGTAAGTATTCATAGCGCCTCACTTTTTCCACACTTTTTTATGTTACAGCCTTATTGAAAAATGGATTAAATTCATTTATTTCCTCAAAATTCTACACACAATACCCCATAATGACAATGTGGAAAGAAATTGTTGCAAAAAAAAACCCCCAAAAAACCTGAAAAATCACATGTAGATAAGTATTCACAGCCTTTGCCGTGAAGCTCTAGATTGAGTTGAGGTACATTCTGTTTCCACTGATCATTCTTGATGTTTCAGCAGCTTAATTGGAGTTCACCTGTGGTAAATTTAGTTGATTGGACATGATTTGAAAAGGCATACACCTGTCTATATAAGGTCGCAGGTTTGACAGTGCATGCAAAGCACAAAACAATCATGAAGACAAAGGAATTGTCTGTAGGCCTCCGAGACAGGATTGTCTCGAGGCACAAGGCTGGGGAAGGTTACAGAAAATTTTCTGCTGCTCTGAAAGTTCCAATGAGCACAGTGGCCTCCATCATCCGTAAGTGGAAGATGTTTGGAACCACCAGAACTCTTCCTAGAGCTGGCCGGCCATCTAAACTGAGTGATCGGGGGAGAAGGGCCTTAGTTAGGAAGGTGATCAATAACCCGAGGGTCACTCTGTCCGAGCTACAGCGCTCTTCTGTGGAGAGAGGAGAACCTTTTAGAAGAAGCTCTAAAATTTAACCCTCTCGAATGCCAGGCGTTACATTTGGAGAAAACCAGGAGCTGCTCATCACCAGGCTAATACCAGCCCTACAGTGAAGCATGGTGGAGGCAGCATTATGTATGAAAACCTGCTTCAAAGTGCTCTTGACCTCAGACTGGGGCGACGGTTCATCTTCCAACAGGATCATGAGCCAAAGCACAAATATCAATGGAGTGGCTTCACAGCAGCTCTGTGAATGTCCTTGAGTGGTATCCTCTATTGAATATCTCTGGAGAGATCTGAAAATGGCCGAACACCGTCACTTCCCATCCAACCTGATAGAGCTTGGGAGGTACTGCAAAGAGGGATGGGCAAACATTCCCAAAGACAGATGTGCCAAGCTTGTGGCATCGTATTCAAAAAAACTTGAGGCTGTAATTGCTGCCAAAGGTGCATCAACAAAGTATTGAGCAAAGGCTGTGAAAAAATCTTTTTCACATTGTCATTATTGGGTATTGTGTGTAGAATTTTGAGGAAATAAATGATTTTAATCCATTTTGGAATAAGGTTGTAACATAAAACAATGTGAAGCGTTATAAATACTTTCTATATAAAGGTAATGCAGTGCTGTTGAGAAACATTGTTTAAAAAATTGTCTAAAGCATTTTCAGTTGAAAGGCCTTTCTTGAATCTTGATTAATCCACTTAAATAATCTTGATTAATAATTTTTCTGAATCTAATCAATATATTCACAGCTAGAGATAAAACTGACAGGCATTGCTCCAAATGACAATTTTTTCCATCATTTAACTTGGCGTGACAAGATAAAGAAGCCCAGAATAAGCCAAAACATATATTTTAACTAATACGACAAATGTGTATTAATTTTTCTTCACTGAATCTAAACGTTTTTAACATTTTGAAATGTACCTTTGAACATTTTGTTTTGTTTAAGGATTATGTTATTTAGAAGAACATCTGACTACAGATTATTTTTATTTTACTCTGTCTAATATTACAGAGTGCTAGAGTGCTCGTTTACATGCCAGAGCTTTTAGTCGAAGAAGAAAACATCCTCTGGCTCTCCACTCGCATGAGTAGAATGAATGATCTTGGACTTTGAAAGGGAATTGAAAATATGTCAGAAATGAGTTTCCATGTTTCAATATTCATGCGTTGCGTTGTTTCATTATATGAAGACCATGTGAAAAAATGACACATCAGAAAATTATGACAAAAGAAACAGTGCCAACTCATACAGCCATCTTTCTGCTTTGATTACTCACAAATGGCAACTACCTATTACTGGTCCTTGCACACATGCCTCTAGATATAAATATAGATACAAAAGATATAAAATGTTATGTTATTGATGGCTGTGCAGATCTCAGAACTCTTCCTCTGAAATTGTCCTGTATCTCTATGGTCACAGTCACTGGGGACAGCTCTTCACCTGCAGTTAAACAGGAAAGTCTTCCACACGCCCAACATTCCACATTTTATCCCCTTTGTCCTTCTGGGTACTGGTAGTCTTTGTCTAAGTGGATGCATTTCAGAATTCCAATTCTATGATGATGCAGGTAATGAACCTCTAATGTATCCCAGGCATCCTTCAGAGAAATATTGTGTTGTGCACTAATGTATGCACCGTATGATACACTGTCAGCATGGCAGCAGAGGTTGAAATCACCTCATGAAAAAGACTAATTGTTATTCTCAAGGTACACACTTGGAGGTGTTCATTCTATAATTACAAAAACATAAACATAGGACCACAAAAGAGCTGCATCATTCCTGAGTGGGGAATTCATTGTGATCTGTCTGTCTAATGAATCGAGGAATGTCTATGTGAATATTGTGGAATGTGCCGAGGATGGTGGTCCCCAAAAAAGCTCTCATTTTGGATGAGGAGCAGTGTGAACAAATTAAAATTGTGAGCAATTGGAAAGTCAAATGATATCTCAAATGCATCTATGGATACTAATAATACTTTATTACTTATACTTATATTCTTGTTTTTTAATTATACTAATTTCAGTATCCCCTCCTCTGTATCAGATAAACGTATAAAATAAAACAAAAGCAGAAAAGAATTTTTATATCTAAATATTAGACGAGACTAAAAAGGCAGAGTACATTCACGCATTATCCAAAGCGACTTACATTTGAAAGAATCAACACATTTTTTGTCAGTTCATGCATTCCCTCGGATTTGAACCCACAACCTTTGCGACGTTAGCGCAATGCTCTACCAACTGAGCCACAGGAAACAAGTAGATATTTCTGTCATTTCACTCCTTATTTAAAAACAAAATGGGAAACAATATGAAATTAATTGAAATCTACCCTGAAGACAGCTCAGATCAGAGTCTGAATCCGACTGAAGGGCTCTCCTCCATCCAAGTCACAAAGGTTGTAACTAGTCAGTCAAGTTCTCTGCTTGCTATACATGAAATACCCTCAAACAAATAAACAAGCCACAAGCAACCATTCCTTCACACCTACTCCCCTGCAGAGAACCTCATTTACATGTAAAAAGGGGCTAAACGAGCCAAGGCTTACCATTTTCGCCTCCCCTTTGCTAACAAAGGCCTAAAAAAGTCTGCAACTTCTAGTGATAAGCCATTATTACAGGAAACTGTGCAACACAGGAGGAGTGAAATTTTGCTGAATAAAGAATGAAAATGTGGATCTTAAAGGCCGTTACATACCTTATGCATTTATTTTTCCGTCTGCGTCATGAAGTTGATGAACTCCAATTCACTCCATGCCACACGGTTACGCAGAAGCAATTCACACTCTGAGGCGCATTTATGGAGAAGGGTGAACGATTGCTTATCTGAAAAAAAATGAAATAAAGACAAACTATGTGCATCTACATCATAACAGTGCAAGAAGGCCATCTCATATTGCCAAAACTCAAAGTGTCATTCAAATGCGTCGTACTTTCCCCTGAATTTAACTGATGCATCGTGACCATTCTTCGTGGCCTCAGTTATCCCACAATGCAGTGCGTTTTTTTTTAAACAGAATCATCAAAAACACTTTGTATTTTAAAGTAAGTAACAGGTTTTTTATTAAGGATGGTATACAAGAGATTCTTTAAATGCTGGTTGTGATAGGCGCATAGGTGTATAACAGCCTTTAATAGGCCCTTTTCATAGATATTTTATACGTAGGTACCTTATAATGACATTTCACATGTGTCGTCATGGCGCCATCTTGGTACAGGGCAGGAAAGATCGGGTCATATTGTTTCAGCATGGTAAGTAACAGGTTTTTATTAAGGACAGTACACAAGGGATTCTTTAAATAATGGTTGCGATAGGCGCATAGGTGTGTGACAGCTTTTAATTCGCCCTATTCATAGATATTTTATACGTGTATACGTAGATACCTTATAACGACATTTCGCGTGTGTCGTCATGGCGCCATCTTGGTACAGAGCAGGAAAGATCGGGTCATAATGTTTCAGCATCGTTAAGAGTTTCAATATTACTTTATCTATATGCAACAATTACTCTGTTTTCCATGTCTCTTAACTTTCTGATCTGTGTACAACTTGTATTGCAAAATGCCCCTAATGCCTTTTTATTTATTCTGTCTATTTCATTATTTATATTTTTTGGTTGTTTAATCTTTATCCTTTAACTGTTTACAAAATGTTATGTTTTAGATTCGATTCAGTGTACGTATCCTTGTATGTGTTTTCAAGCAATTAAAAAAAAAGTTTCAATATTGTTGACCGGTATATGTACGCATGTGGGAGTTTCTATTAAATATATAAAAACATTAATTAATACTGTGTTATATAACTATCTGACATTTCTTATTGTCTTATTGTGTATTAATTCCCGTAAACATGTATTGTTTGTTTTATAACTCAGAAATGGGTACAACTAATGCACAATTCAGATTGAGTAAATGTACAATTTACTACTCTATGTTTAATGCATGTTGGGATTGCATCAAAAACAATTGCATATTCCTTGGGTGTAACAGGTATTTGGAATTTTAGAAGAAATTCTTGAATAGAGCCTCTTTATTAAAAAGCTGACTGACAAGAACAATGTTGTTATCCACTTATCTCTAAAAGAATAAAGATATGCTTGGTTATATCTTGGTTATAACATATGTAGCATTTAATGCTGTTTTTACTTTTACATGCATGTAAACTAATGATCAGGATAGAAGTAGCTGTTTACAAAAGTTTGGAAAGTTTTGCACAAAGTTTTTCTATTTTTTTAGTTGCACCTTAACAAAAATTAAGGTGTGAAACTGTGAATGATGATGTGTGTTGGACTGCGATGGACTGGCGACCTGTGTACCCCCGCCTCTTGACCGATGTGAGCTGACCAGCAGACCGCCGTGACCCTAAAAGGGAATAAGTGGGCAGGAAAAAAAATTATTGATAAATAGTCTAGATAGTCCTTCTGCTTTGGAGAGAAGTACTCTGCCAGTTAAACTTAAATCTCTTTGAAGCCATAAATTGAATCTTTGCTACGTTCTTTTTTTAATTTTGATGCCCAAGTATTTGACTTTATGTTTTTTAGGGATCCCTGAAATTTCTATGTTATTACAGTCTTTCACAGGGAATAATTCTGACTTTGTTACATTTAGTTTGAGTCCCAAAGTTTCTGAAAATCTATTCAGAAGTTTATTGCTAATTCAATTTGAGATCTGTTTTTTTTTAAGAGTAGTGTTATCTGTCAGCTGACTCAAGTGCCTTCCAAAGAGCTGAGTTTTAGAAAAGTTTCTGGCACCTGCATAGGTAAAGGAAACAAATAGGGAGAAAGTACGCAGCCTTGTCGGATTCCTCTTTCTATATCAAAACAATTTGAAGGCCCATTTGGCAATTTTATTGAGCTGTTCCCAATTGCATATAAAGTATGGATTGATTTTGTAAAGAGCTCACCATTCATAAATTTCAAGGGTTTTAAAAATTAAATGGTGTTCAATAAATTCAAAAGCTTTACAAAAATATTAGAAATAATAGAAAAAAATAGAAAACTATTTTTGTCTATTAGTTCTGAATAATCCAAAATGTCAATTAGTAGTCTTATATTATTTGCTATAAGTCTTTAGACATAAACTCCTGGTGAGTGTCATCAAATATATCGTCTAGGACTTTCTTTAACTTGTTTGCTAAACACATTGCAATTATTATAATCATTATTTAGTAATGAAATTGTGAAAATTATATTGAATTAAATTTATCAGACCCTGGTAAAGTGTAGGGGTAGTTCTTTTATATCTATTCTTTTATTAAATACTTTTTAAAAATGGTGAAAGTTTTTTAGATTTGTAATAATTTGTAAAATTCAGAAGTCAAGCCATCATTTCCAGGGGATTTGTTGGATTTAATTTTTTAATAGCGTCCTAAATTCCTGTGGGAGTACACATTTTACACACATTTACTGAGTAGAAATTCCGATTTTGGGCCCTTCCCCTAAGGATTGAAAGAATAACTTAAACTAAATGAATTACATAAATTAATTTGCAGCTCGTAAAGAGCTTTATAAAAGTTTTCACAGACACGTTGCAGATCTTTAGACTGTTCACAGTTTTTCCATCTACTGAAAGTTTTGTGATCCTATATTTGTTTTGTCTCTGTTTTTCTAATTAAAAAAAAAAAAACTATTTTTCACCATTCTCCATCCACCTAGCCCTCGAACGTATAAATGCACCATTAGCTTTATTTCTATAAATTTCTTCAAGTTGCTCTGTTTGTTGTTTACCTTTTTGAGTTTCAGTTAAGTTCTCGGGTACTATGCAAGGTAAAGCTGTTTACTCAGAAATCAGCTCCTCCTCGTCCTTACATTGTTTCTTTTTATTATGTACATTTATTTGGATGAAAAGCTTTCTTAATCAAAATTTCAACAGTTCCCAATATTTCTTATATGCTTTATGAGTTTTAGCTAATTCCCTTAAATTAGCTTAATTTAGCTAATAAATAAATATGCAATGTTAATGAGCTAGTTGCTGAATCGTGAGTGGTGATGCAGATTGCCGCTAGAGGGCAGGCAAGGAAAGTCAGTAAAGCTGAGAGTTCATTAGGGTTTATCAGTGCTGTCAATCGCTAAAAATCTGATTGTTTATTGAAATCTTTGTTTAAATTGTAACAGATTTTATCAAGTAAACAACATACCTGCAATAAACTAACAATAGAATTTTAAGAAAAAAAAACGTTAAAACTGTTTCCCTCTGGAGAACAAGAACATCTATAACTCGAAGTGACCAAACTAAGATAGAGACATCACATATTACAACCAAATACTTAAAATATTTAAACACAAAAAGATTCACTTTAAAATGTATTCATTCCTTCATTTCCCTATATATATATATATATATATATATATATATATATATATATATATATATATATATATATATATATATATATATATATATATATATATATATATATATATATATATATATATATACCTTCCAACGATAAAAAAAATTAAAGAATATGTTGCTACATTATTAAAACTAACTCAGGAAACAACTGAACATTTGCTTTATTTGCGTGTGTGTGTGCGCGCGCGTGTGTGTGTGTGTGCGTGCGTGCAATGGCATTTATCTAAGCACATACAAGTGGATCCTTTTTACATTAAAAAAACATTCAACGTGGTGTTATAATGACTGTTAGAAAATTAAAATATGTGATGAATATTTTTATTATAATTACCAAATTTTACATCACACACAAATCAATAGGTTACTGTCGTAACCCCAGTTCTCAGAATCATCGAGTGGAGAGATCCACCTATGGGTAGGTCATCCATACCTGACACCTGCAGAAGCATCTAATTGTACCAAGTCTGACTAGACAGACAGGAGCGCGTGCCCGGTAGGATCACTTGACTTATTTTTCAGAGAAAGAGAGGCCTAATATTAAGTGTGTAAATGTACACTTTTTTAAGTGTTTTAAATGCAAACGTGAGTTCAGGGGTGTGTGTATGGGAACCTTGTCTCTGTGTTTTGTCTTCTGGCTCATCCAATGGATGGAATAGATGTCGCGGCTCACATGTTTTAGTCGAATGTCCGAATGTGCCCAATAGAAGCGAGGCAGCCAGCCAGACACAGAAGAAGCAGCAATAGACGCCGCGAGAGCCACCAGGAGCTGAAGGATCCCAGGAGGTGCCCACCAACTGGGTCTAGAGTTTCGGCGTCGGGCCAGCTGAGTCACCTGGAAGAGCGTGGTGGGCGCTGGGCCACCCACATTCCAATAAGGAGTCAATGCAAGGGCAGATGGACCCAGTAAGCTCAAAGCAAGGCGAAACCCTAAACCTCTGATCCAGAAACCCAGACTGGACTAAGCGGGGTGAAAGCACCCTGGAGTACTCCCAGCACACTATTTGGAGCCGTGTTTATTTGGCCTGTCTACCTGCACCATCTCCAGAAAGTAACTTTTTTGGTGCGCCATCTTTTAATAAAAGTGCCATGTGCATCCTTGAACAGTGCCAGTGTGTCCGTGTCACTCTCGCAACCCCGGAAACTAAATAGAACGGGATGGTGGAGAAGGTTCTCCCACAGTCAATAAGATACAGAATAGAAGTTTTCTGTGCCAGCCAGGGTGAGTTGGGCCACCTGGGATTAATCTGAATGAGAGACAGTGTGATTTTTTTTTGTGTGTTCTTTAGTGTTGGGGATTACTTGGCCGAAGCTTTTATTAATTTTCAGAGGAGCCCAAAGCACTTGTAGTGTGGTGACGCTGCTTGTGCACTTCTGTTCAAAATATAACGCTAGTAGGAGGGGATAGAACACACAGCCACTGAACTCCTGGGGTGGTTGGGCCTGTGCTTGTGGTCTCTTGAACGGAAGTACTAGAAGGAAGTGCAAATATAACGGGCTTGTTGCCCAAGAACGTAGACTCTTGCCAGTGGTGCCTCAAGCCGGCCTTTTTCTTTTGTTTTCATAAGGGGCAGGGTTGGGTCTCCCAACTGCAGGCTATCTTCATCAGAATTTAGCGTTGGGATCTATCGCCAGGCTCTACCGAAGCACCTGAGTGTGTCGCTTCCTGACAGTTTGAACCAGAGCACAAGCTCTCAGACCACCGAAAGCAGCATTGAACTCCCAGTGTGGGGCTTGATTGCTAGGTGCCAGAGGACCTCCTCGTCCTGCAACATATCTAGCAGGCCACTATCGTCGCTAGAACTTAGTCAGCTCATCGGCCAATGGGAGGTTTAGGTTAGAGCCAGAGATGACAATCTTAGGACACCAATGTAAGAAAAATAAAATTTCACACACTTCTTGAAATTAAGTATATATATATATATATATATATTTATTGTTGCTGCCCTTCAGTTTCCCAAATCAAAACGGGGCACAGTGTTTCCAAAGGGTGGTCTTTTTTTATTTTTTGTTGTGCGTCGCACGTTTTCAACCTTTCCCTTCCACCATGCACCGTGAAACTAAACAGAAAAACAATAACACCAAATAAATACAACTTACACATACAACAATGAATCAATCAATCAATCCACAAATGATACGACCACACAAGTCCCAACATAAGCACATTTACAAACAACTCAACAAAGAAACATACCTGGCTCCGCTTAACTGAAGGGTATTTAATTAAACGTGAACCTGGCCTTGTGATCACTTCAGTTCAGAGGTTACATTAGTTCTAACTCAAGCGGGCTGATGGCATGCCTTCTAAATGATCAAAAACTCCACCCATACAAATCAAAAACACACAAAGAAAACCACCCTATAAAACCCCACAGCACATCCTAGTGGTCACTAACACTCCAACCAATCATGATACTGTAACTACATTTAAATTAAATGAATCAAAATGATTAAATATTATAAAAAAAATGACCACTTTATTTTATCAACTTTTAATCAACCCGTTGGGCCTTCAATCATTATTTACGCTCAAGTACAACTCATTTCTTAATTGGTCTTTCAAGAATTGTTGCTGAAAAAGTAGGGTCAGATTTAGAAGGAATATTTCTTTTTCCAACTTGTGGTTTTATGCAATTCGTCTTTATTACAGAATAAAATTCATTAAAAAGCAAACCAACAACAAAATCTTGACATGGAAAAAGAAGCACAAGAGTATGAAACAGAAATGTCCAAAAAAATCATGAAGCAAGCCTCATGCGTATTCATTTACACCAAAGAAGCCTGTATACAATCATATGCTCCATCTATATCTCCATATCTAAACTTACAGGTTTGATTTACAGCGGTCATCACAGAGTAATTCTTACACCTTCAGGATTTGTTATTTACACTTGAATTCAATGTAATATAAGATTAAATTATTTGTGTGTACTTTGGTTTGACAAAGCAAATAAAGATCATCTTTGTTAATAGACATCACTGTGATTATTAAGCAGAGTGCAACAAATATCAACCCAATCAGATTGAAATTAATTTCAAAAATTAAAATGACCCATGTTTACAAACCTTCACTTCTGATAAAAATATCTACCATGTCAAAAAGAAAAATGGGCACCTAAATTAAATGTAGCAATACACCAACTACGAGACTGCATCAGAGTTCCTAAAAGAATAAAAACACGTTCCTTTAAATATATACATCTCACTAAAATCTAAATCACAAAAGAAAAATCATCTGCAAACATTTATTACTGATTACTTCATTAACTTGAAAGCTCCTAAAAAATGAGCAAAGCTTGATGAGATGGAAGACGATTGGTTCCAGCGGAGTACAGCAGAGGGAACGTTTAGCACCACATACCTGTGGAACCGTTTTAAAGAAAGTATGCATCTTTGCAGAAGAATCAGCACAGAGTATTCATTACTCCGCAATCTTTTTGGCTCACTGGTCCTCTGACGTGGAGCACTCTGAAAGGGTTCGTTCCCTTCTTTCGCGCATGGTCACATAGTTGAGCAGGTCAATTGCAGTCACCACCCCAAACACCATCTGCCTCAATTTTGGAGAGCCATCACTCAAGTCTGCAAGACAGGAAGTAGAGTTTAGTCAGAGAAAACTTGACATCATGACTGGTGTAATCAGTCCTGAAAAGTTCAAAAGTGAGAGAATTTAGCTTGACCCAAACCTGATTCGTCTTATTTATGAGACCAACCCAAGCACAAAGGAACGGAGACCAAAGAGGCAAACTGAGTTTATTTCAGTAAGAATCCAGCCAGTTTCTGGACAATAATAATTTCTGAGGTAAAGATGTGTTTGACCAACTTTTTAAACCAATGGCACTTCAAAAGCATGAATTTATTACCAATCAAATGAATGCATCAGCAGTTGATCAGCAGGGGGCGTGGCAAAAGGTTGACTATGGAAGAAATGAGGGTAAACGGCACGTTTTCTTCTTTTTCTTTCGGCTGTTCCCAGTTTAGGGGTCGCCACAGCGAATCCACCTAACTCTGTCCTCAGTATCCTCTACTCTTGCACCAACTACCTTCATGTCCTCTTTCAGCACATCCATATATCTCGTCTTTGGTCTTCCTCTTGACCTCTTGCCTGGCATCTCCATCTCCAGCATCCTTCTACCAATATAACCACTATCCCTCCTCTGCACATGTCCAAACCATCTCAATCTGGCCTCTCTGACTTTGTCTCCAAAACAACCAACCTGAGCTGTCCCTCTGATGTGCTCGTTCCTAATCTTGTCCATCCTCGTCACTCCTAAACTGAACCTCAACATCCTCATCTCTGCTACTTCCATCTCTGTCTCTTGTCTCTTCTTTACTGCCACAGTCTCCAACTAGGGCTGCAACAAACGATTATTTTGGTAATCGATTAATCTATCGATTATTAGACCGATTAATCGATAAGTCATTGATTATTTCAATGATTAATCAGCAGCCTTTGAGCGATGATTCTGCTTTTTCAACTAGTTAAAATAATGATTACAAATATTCTAACTAATAAATAAATAAAATAAGAAAATCACTTCAGCTTTTGAAATAGTTGTTTTAATGAATTTTGAGTGAACTAAACGTGTCTTTCTCTTTAAGTTTTCTGATTCTGTTACACTCAAGTTACACACAAATGCTCTCTAAGCATTGTTTACATGTTTTGTTCTAATTCAATAAAAAAAAATAAATAATCAGCTGCATTTCAGACAAAAAGAAAGATGAATGTGAACATATCTTGACAGCAGCATTAATAATTGTTGGTTTACCACTCGTTTTAGTTCATCAGAAGTAATATCCCAGAGAAATACACAGTTATGAAACTAGATATTTGGAGAGTGATAATCTAATAATTCTTAAAAAATCTGGCAACATTTCAAAATGTAAGAAACAAATAAAGATAAGTTTAGAAGCAGCATAAGATAATGAATGGTGTGAGAAAGAAATGCTTCGGTGTGTTGTCTTCATTTTATTATAAGTTTTTTTTTCCCCATAATGTGAATGGATCTATATAGCTTTTTATACCAACGATTTTTACTTTGTTTATCCTTCTTTTTACGTTAAATGTTTATTATTCTAATGAATACGCAAATAAAATATAAACATCTAAAGTTTGTATAATGCTGTACATTCATAAATTATTACAATATTCACTGCTGTAAGCAGCTTGCTTTAAGCGTTTGCATTCTTTTAAACTTTTTAAAGAATATTTATAGTTGAACAATGTGTTACAAGTAAATTTGACATCTACGCGGCATATAAGCAAAATAAAAATCAAAATGTCTTCACGAGTAAACATTTTATTTGAGCTCTCATTGGTTTAGACTGTGTAATCACGTGATTGAATGCGCGTTCACGTAGAGGGACGCTTCCTCTTTAAGTGCTCCCACATACACGTTGTGCTCCCGTGAAAAGCAAGTTCCCCCTCGCATGTATTGCACACGACAGCATTTTTGGTTAAGTTTAGTAAAACTTTCCCACACCTTACTCGTTCTGATTCGTTTGATCAACATCATAATTCACGCTGAGTTTCCTTCTACTGCAGTAGCATTCGAGAAAGCTGCATCACACTCTAGCGCTCAAATCACGTTCAAACACATGTATTTTGTCTTATAGAAACCAAAAATACAATGTTATTTTATGATTAATACTTAAAAAAATTATTTTAAAGAGTGCAGTGCTGTTATTGAGAGCTCAAATACTTCTTATAAAAGACATAATGTGGCATCTTCAATCTCCAGCAGCACCTCATTGCAAAACACGGGTATAATGTTGGCCAGCAAACCTGAAGAACGAATACATATGCCTGGGCATACCTCACTGTCAAAAATTTGAGGACTGCCTGTATACGTACTGCAGTATTTGATAAAGTCATGATGGGCATTTGGACAGAAACATGTTCATAGATTCTGAAATGAAAAGTGGACTAATACTTTCCGGACACTGAGCAGACAATGGCTGATGTTTTGCTTCCCCTTTTCTTCATTAAACCGTCTCACTAGCCCTGGCACACTCCAATAGATCAAGTAACCTTTATAGTCTGTTCTCACGTTTAATCTGATCCCTTTATTGTACAGAAACACTGCGTAAAGTCCATCAAAACAAAAGAATTGTTCCTTTAAATCCCAGTTTATACATGAAGTTGTATGTATAAGTTGCGGTGAAATGAAACAGACGTCAGTAGCTAAATTATTTCGTAATGTTCATGTCGTTCCGAAACAAAGTTCAGAGTGGTGTGATAGTAGCTTGGCAGTACAGGGCAAATGTCCTTGAACGAGAACAGGTCTAGAAACTAAGTTCAGCAAACACGTGTCCTATATCACAAACTGGGTCCGGATTGCTTTAAGCTCGATTAATGCGACTGTTGTTCCTGAATAAATGCACTGTATTTGAGTGGACTTTTGTACATGTACGATAACCATTTAATTCACTCATGTGATTCAGATTTTCATTTGTGATGTTAGTTAATGGAAACATGGCCAACAAGGATTAAAGTTACACACAGTCTAAAACTGATTTAGATCTGCAAGTTTACTGGGAAGATTAAAAGTGAATGATCTAGAGGGAAAGCTATTAATTAGCCATGAACTTAATGGTAGAAGCATTTCAATAGAGGGCAACAGAAAAAAAATGTTTTACAAGAATGAAATGTAGGACGTGGAATATTTTTAGGTTCTTTAAACTTAAAAATTGCTTACACTCATGTTTGAGTGGTAGCACTTGGTTAACAATCGGTGGCAAACGTGGATGACAACCTTCAGAGATTTATGTAAATGTGAACATGAAATACAGTGGTTTGACAATTTAATATGGCCAGCACCAAAAACGGAAAATGTTGCGATGGAAACGCTTCATGGCGCTTTCATTTGTTTAAAACTATTAAATGTGGTTTGTAATATTGTGATTTTTTTTAAAAGGCCTTACTGTGTTTCCGTTTAAAATATATTTTAAAAATATAAAATTTGGCTTTAAATATTGTGACTTTAAAAAAAAAGCAAATAGCCTGTTTTAAACTATCTTTAAAAAAAATGCATGGTTGTAAGCACAAAAACATGAGACATATCAGTTTGCCATAGTATTTTTCTTACTGTACGAGTTCACTAGCTGTGTCAGGCTGCTGATATGACTTTCATATGCCTTTTAAAAAAACCTCCTGGACGTCTTTTAAAGAGGGTACGCAGTGAACTTCACATACTTTTTTTGAACCCAATATTAAGTTGTTCTTTCTTTATTTCAGTACACTGGACGGACTGATCTTTCAGGTATTGCTGCATTTTGTTTCCCAGTGGATCCAAAACATTCGCTTCTCCCAGAAAGGTATTACGACTTCAGGATTCTCAAAGTGTTGACAGAAAACTGTTCCAAAAGCATCATACATTTAGCCAACATTCCATGGGCCTGACATCTACAGCAGTGATGGCAAACCTCTTTTTCTCATATTACAATCTGAATTTACCTGGAATTTGAAATCTATATCCATTTTGCTGCTATGGACTGGCAACCTGTCCAGAGGAGGTGTACCCCCGCCTCTCACCCAATGTGCGCTGAAGCAGCGGCAGACCCCCGTTACCCCGAAAGCGAATAAGCGGGTTGGAAAATGGATGGATCCAATTTGATAAATAGGAAAGCTGTAGATTGCATTAGTATATTTCAACACTTTAATGTTTTTATATGATTGCTTATTATGATGTCATTTTGACAGGATTGTTGCATGTTTTCAAATATTATCTGTTTCTTATGTAACCATATTCCCCTGGCTTTTACATCGTAATGTAGTTTATTCTTCAATTCTGCTATCTCAGATGATGGTTTGGTGTCAGTAAAGTACAGCATAGCAGAGTAATAGGCTTACAACCATTTTAGGAGAAACAGTTTTGGATTCTATAACTTTCAATTGGCATAGTGAGATACAACAATAGGTTTTCCATAAAAACGGCCATAAAAAGAAAATTTACTTCGCATCATAAGATCAATTTTCATTTCTATGACTTACGGTTCAAAAGTTTGGACTAGCCTTTCTAGAGAGTTTGAGATCGAGATTCTACATTTGGCCTGGTGAAATGTCAGCCCAATTTTTTTAAACAATTGATGAATGAAAAACAAAGACCCTGACTTACACTGAATCTGTTCATGCACAACCAGGGCGAAATGGTCCATCTCTAAGATACGCGAGAGTTTGCCCAGGTTATCAGTTAAGCGAACCTGTAAAAGGAGAGAGAGAGAGAAAAAAAAAAACATTACATTTTCACTGCTGGTTTTTAACACTCAGATTATAGACATTTCCTGGAAAATTGCGACTGATACCTTCTTCAGCTACTGTTTGGCGCTCAGTAAAAAAAAGCAAACAATGCCGGTCTTTGGTAAGCTGGATATGTAATGTGATTTAAAAACCATGATGAGAAGAGAGCATGGACAGGTGATTTAGTTACTTCTCAAGGTTTATTTAAACAGGCTGTGTGAAAACGGAGTCTGGTTCTATCTGATGTGTGTTTAGTAGAACCGAAGGGGTGCATGTGTGCCCACCTGTTTAAACTGTTTGTAGAGCACTTTGCTGATGGGATCAGATGGCTTGACCTTCCCAGCCAGGACTGAGGAGAGCATGTTCCCCAACGTGACCATACCCAGAATCTGCCTACAAGAGAAAAACCAGACACCAAGCATGAGAACCAGCAGGTTATTATTACACCTTAACCCGGCTACAGTAAGGTCTCAAGACTGTACAGTCTAAAAACGCTCTCATCTCTTATGAGCTCAGTATTTCCCCTGCCATTCATGGAATCTACCTCACCATCCCCAAGAGAAGTGCAATACAAATATATTTTACAGGGCAAGAAAGTCTATGTACCTGTGACCCCAGCACACTTTTTATCCGTTAGGTTTCATTTGTGTTGTATGACCACGTCAGGGTCATTTAGTCTAAATTTGACCACAAGTTTTTCTTTTTCACCAATTTAAAAGTTTTTTGGTGACAAATCTTATTTTTACAATATTTAAACACATTTTTGGGTAAATTTACAACCCTTTCGTGATGTTCGTGACTATTAGACACATAATTAACCTCTTAAGCCCTGAGGCCTATTTTCCGAAAATCCTATACTTTTACTTTTTAAGGCATTTCTCAGCTTTTACAAGGCCTAAACTGCAAATCTTGGTATCAAAATGAAGATAGGTTCTTGGGGAGTGGTGTGGATGAGTTAATTTGACAGTCAAGAACACTGGGTAAGAGTAATTGATGTTGGAATGGCCAAAAAAATGAACTCCGCCTAAAAAAAAAAAAACACATGTTTCCTCCAATATCTCCTTATTTTACTTATAACGAAGCAAATAAACACAATCAATTGTAACCACTACATGTCAAGAACATCTGTAGCAAGTTTGGTGTCCATACTACAAGAAACTAATATTCTGTACAGGTTTTGATTGAACAAAGTTCAGGCGTAATCCATGTTAGCACAGTTTGGCACAATAATTGAAATATGGAAAAAATCTTGTCCAAAGCTTTAGCTACGTTAATAGTCTTCCTTTCTTGCTTATGGGACATGATTTCAGCAAAAAAAACTCCTAAAGAAACGCTGTAAAAGGGGGGTAGAAGCTCATTTACACCATCTTGCTGCGCTTTTGGGAACGTTTCACTCAAAAACGCTTTGACGCCGAGCTTCCGCGTGTCCCTACCCCCCCGACCATCTGTCCAATCCAGAAGATCTATATATCGACGGAAAGCTCTGATTCTATGGAAACCAATCAGCTCAACCATTTTGAGACTGACGGGATCGCCGACGAATCACACGACGCGCAGCGTGGAGAGACGTGCTCTTACGCACGAGGAGTCATTCCATATTTGGTGACGTAAGAGGAGCACTGGAGCAACAGAAAAAACACAAAATGGACTTTTCGCGAAGCTATCGACCGGACATAACAACAAACGGACTTTTATGGCTATGGAAATAACTTTTTGTTGAAAAAACGGCAAAGGTAAGACAAGATTTACATGCTTGCTTGGTTTTCGCTGGCGTTTTTTCGTGGAACTTTCGCTCCCTGCTCTGAAATACTTCATGCAATGTTAATGAGTTGCATATCACTGGATTCAGCTGGTTGTTAGCTTTCATTTAATGTAATGGTTTTGGCGTTTCCGTTTATATTGTGGATACATATCGCACATAAACAAAAACGTGGTCATGAATTATACTCCGGACATGTTGTTGTTTATTTGCATGGCGTTCGAGCTGTGGTTCACGAATATGAAATTGAATTAGATACGTTTTTAGAGGAGTTCCGCTGAACACAACAGTATTTAATATGTGTGGGTTATTCTCAGGGTTCGTGAGCTATGAGTGAAAATGTAACGCACAAGGGGGCAAGTCCCCGGTACCGGGGACTCTCGGGCTTAAGAGGTTAAACTGCCGTAAAAATCTTTTGGCTCAGTATTTTTAATTTAACTTTTTTGCATAAATCTGTAACTCAGCTTTAAATAAAACGACTAGATTTTTCTTAAATAAGTTTTTTTACCCTTTAATTGCCATGATACTACATGTTACTGATTTCGCACACACACAAAAAAAAAAAACAAACAAAAAAAAAACAAAATGACTTATTTTCAATATGAAAAATTACTGTGGCCTGCATTTTGTTCATGCTCCATTGGCTTCCATTATAACAACATTTTTTGATTGCAATAACTCTTTACGGCGTTTGAAGAGAGCATTTGGATATAACTTTAAAATTTTTAATTGGTTTGTTTGCCAAATATCTTCGAATTTAATCACAGAGGTTAAGTGAAATCAGATGGCACATTATGAGAAGGTTGCTCTAAATGTTTGAGTGAGATTTATAATCTTTGAATTAATGATTAAAGGATGAATGGGGGGCCCATTCAAAGTCCTTTTTTCCAAGGGATCTCTGAAGCAGCTCTCAAAAAATGCCAACAGCCCAACCAGGAATTAGACAAATAAAGTAATTTTGTCATTAATAAAGTTGTATTTGTCATTAATTATTGTGCAATTAAGAAAAAATTAATTTATTTAATGGACCATTGCTGTCCATCACCATCCCAATAACATTAGATAGACATAGATTGTATGTCACATTTTCATTTAATTAGGTTTCATATATATATATATATATACTGTTCTATATACTATATATATGATACTACTAGAATTATTCATTTTCTGACCCTTCATAACCATTGGCTGATTCATACGCGTACATTTTCAGCCCATCCTCTAGCCCTTGGTTTCAAGGGGAAAGGGTGACCGAAGTGACAGAATCTAAAGAACCTAAAGGCTGAAGATCCTTAGCCTCCACAGATTCTCCTTCAGGTCCTTGTAGTGCTGATTTTTTTTTCACCTTTTAATCAATTAATTGGAACTTGAACCCATCTGTTAGGTAAAAACGCACTAATATGCGTTGTTGTAGTGCTTTCAGTGCAAACCCTTACCCTGCTTCATCCACCACAGGTGCCTGGTCAAAAGCCTTCTCTTTCAGGATCTGAATGGTCTTCTTGATTGAAACCAAGGGCAGCACAGTGAGGGGTGCTGAGAGACGAAGCTCCTGAAGAGTCAGGTTCCACCACCTGTAAACAAAGCCTAGACTGAGTAATCTAGGAGACAGAGCATGCCAGACAACGTCTATATTTACGCTGTATAAATAAAACATGCTACACGCGAATCCCCACGTACATGATTTGATACTCACCATGGCTTGTTAATGATCAGATCCTCCTGACTCAAGAAGCCCTTTTCAAACATCCACTTATCACTGAGAAATTTAGACCTGGGAGCAGAGGAGGCTATTAGAGAATGCCATCAAATATATAGACAGAACAATGATCTAAAATGTGCCTTCAACTCAAAACTCATTTAAAGGGGGGGGGGGGGGTATTATATGTTTTCAGGCATTTATCGCACACTCAAGTAACAATTTTACCTACAGTTGGATTTTAATCGCTGTATTTGTCATAAACAACCTCAGAGAAATTTGACTTGGCATCTTTACGGCACGTAATGCCGATATTCACCTGTCTCTTTAAGAGCCCCCTCCTTCTTTCCGACACGCCCCCTTTAGTGCGTCACACTCCATGCGCGCTGCCACAACTTGTTTTTGATTTTCCAAGTGCCGCTACATTTTCTTAGTAAAAACATTAAAATTGTGTTTTTGCAAAATGGCAACGGAGGATATTGTACAAGCCTGTGCACACGATCCTACGTCGGACCCAGAAATTGAGTTTTCGCCGAGTACTCTTGAGTGTTGGGATTCCGCAGTCTTTTAGCGACAATCTGCTTACGAGTCCACTATTATTAAACAAGCTTTTGTTTAAAAATCAAGCATCAGTAAATGTCTTGCACAAACGTAGCAAACTTTTTTGGGAGGAGGGTTCTGAAGTCCAACCATTTTTGACGAAGCGTGTCATCCTTGGGAAGCATAAAGAGAGGGCTATCTCCTTGGCATCCTTGCCGGACCTGGAGTGGGAGGAGCGATGCAGCAGCAGATGGGGGATAGAGGCGGAGCAAGGGCTACCGCAGGAGATTCAAGGATTAGTCAACTATGTATGAATGATTCAAAGTCACGATTCATGTGCTTTTTAATGAGGGACTGACATAACACAACATAAAGCTCAATAAAGAACATTTTGCATAATACCCCCCCTTTAAAGAGTTTGTTGCTTTTTCATTTATCAAACTGTAATCTTTGTTTTCATCAACTGCTGGTACAGGTTCTAACTTGAAAGCAGCTTTGAAATGGAACTGGAAAAGTTAATCCTCATCGCAAAGCATTAACACGCTGAAAATGTTTCATTTACCTTCACATCAATGACATAAATCGCAGCATTAAATTTATACGTAAAAATCCAGTTTTAAAATTCACAGAAAAAAAAAACCTATTCCATAGTGCAAGTCAATATTTATGTATTCTTTGAATATATTTGGTGTTTTTTGGTTTTAAAATAAGCATTAGTTGAGACAATAAACACTGAACATCTTCTGTACCTTTTGGGCAATATGAGAGCTTTCTCTCCTGACTTGTTTAGTTTGATTTATTTGAACTAGAGTTGGTTTTTCCCTTTTAGTTTGGTTTGGCAAACAAAAAAGCACAATCCAAACTAAAAATGTGAACCAATAATGGACTAAAGAAAGCGGTCTGAGTGCTTCTGTAGTCATTTTAAATAATAAATGAGTGGCTCATACGTCACATGGCTGTATTTTCAACTAGTGCGGATCGAGGACTAAAACAGCAGACGATTGCTACAATCTACCAGTTGTTGTTCTTCGTCCGAAACCAATTAAATTAACTGGAGTTGTGAAAGCACCTTAAGTCACTATTTTCGCACACTATAGTTTTTATTCAGGCAACAGCCTTTACGGGGCACATTTGCAGGACTGGTAATCTATGGAAGAAGGCACAACTTTTTGGTTGAAAGCACTTCAAAAATCACCACAACAGAAACACATTAAAATTAAGAGTTCAGGTATTGAAAATATTCCGACGACCTCCTGCATCTCACCAAAAAAAGCTTTTCTGATGGATTTCTGAACTGTCTGCAAAGCAACTTTCTTTGCAGCTCTATCAAATTCATTCACAATATTAACATGACACATAAACATTGTTTATAAACAGCACAACAATAAAGCCTTCTTTGTAAGCAGGCTGTAGTCCAATATAAGCAATGTTGTGCAAGTCTGGTATTTTCCATTAGCATTATTCACTTTAACTTGCCATTTGTTGCTGTTCATTTTTACACACGAATAATGACTATATTAATAGAAAAAAAACTATACAATTTGTGGGAAAATAGGTCATGAATTCATATCAATTTGTCTGTTTAATGTTAATAGACTAAATCTAGACTTAATGTTGAGATTTTGTTTAAGACTAAACATGCAAAACATTTCCTGCTGAATAAATGACAGTTTTTTCTCGTTTTAACATTTATGGACGTACAGTTTTTTTAAAAAAACGGACCTCAGTGTAGTAAAGAGTTCTTAAATATCATACTGAAGTAAAAGTACCATTAGTTTATACCACTTAAATAAAACATACAATAATGTGCAAATGAACATGGCAATGAAATGAGACGGAGTGCCCATCATAACTGAGTGCCTGAAGGATTGTTAATGAATTTAAACCACTCCTGCATGATCTTGGCAAGGGCAGATACATGCTCTACTGACGGAGCGACAGGAAAGCCATGTCAACAAAGTGTCGTTTTGATTTGGTCATTGCCCTTTTGTTTTGGAGACTTAAATTAACATCAAGTATAGACATTGATGTAACAGACTCCAAAACTGCTGGGAGCAAGCTGTTGTAATAATACGGGGAATCTAGGTTTAAGTCAACAAAGCATAAAGTCATTGTAGTTGCTAAATCCACCAGGCAACACAAAACACACATTCTCACCACAGACATTCCCTACACCTACATGTAGTTACGAATGGAGTCAGGGAGGATGACCACACAGCGCTGGCCCTCCTTCAGCTCTCTAGCCATGTTCACTGCAGCAGACATGGCTGTACCTGAACTACCACCTACAAACCCAGAAAGAGCTCATGATCAGAATCATTCTTCCTTTTACTGGAAGCAACCATCAGAGTCACCTACCGCACAGAAGTCCCTCATCTCTGATGAGCATTCGAGACATGGCAAAGGAGTCCTCGTCATTGGATTTGTACCAACTATCAACCACCTGAGAAAAAGGAAAATCAAACAAAAATAAATTACTAATTAATTGCACATTTTTTTGGAAAAAAACTAAATAAATAATTAATGTAAATTCAAGACAAAGTCTTGAATTTACAAATGTGTTGTAAGTCTGTAAGCCGTTGGCTTGAAAGTCATATTTATTATAGTTTATTGATCACAATGATCAACGTGATATAAAGACAAAAGGAAACATAAACCCTTGTAGGGAAAATCTGAAAAACATAAGAGAACAACATTCTCCAAAGAATAACTAAATGAACAAATGATTAGGCTTTGTTCTCAAACTCACAAGTCACACGAAAGACTTGCGTTGTGTAAGGAAACTAAATAAGATTAAGAGAAGGAAATGTACAATAGTTTTGCAAGGGCTGAGAAGAGACTTCTGGTTGCTTGAGGGAAACGTGATTGGCAGCCGCTCCTCTTTTATAGAAAATTTCTTTTTCTTAGTATCCATCCAAAAATGCTCTGATGCTTCCACGGATGGGAGCCAGCCACCACACTGACTTTTTTTATTCCTGTGGTGCATGCAGGCTGACATTTATTGAGTGCTTTTGTGCCGAACCGGAGTAAACCCGGAAATTACGTGTGCAAACAACGGACAAATCATCTTCTGGTTTGTGCACCTTCGCGACTATGGTGGGCTCCAACAACTGGGATATGATGTGCAGGAGATAATGGTGGTCAGGTGCTCTCCACGCTATCTTCTGAGTTTTATCTCTGATAAAGAATTGGACATTTTACGTTTAACCAAGTTTAGTGATGGGCAAGTTACTTCAGAAATGTATCTACTGCTTGTTCAGTGGAAGTCCATCAATCATATTGCTTTTCAAACTCTGTGTTCTCACCTTTTAAACAATATGGACATTAGACGACTCACTTAAACAGTACGTTTGAGAGTAATTTAGATTTATTTGTTCGACCTTCTCCCTGGTACTCCTATAATCTGCACACCCTGAAGACACTGTGCAGAAAATTGGAGCGCAAATGGAGTCACGGGTTTTAATGCTTTTTATTATGCATGGAAGGACGTCCTCGCTGGATAAAGGAGTTTAATTCAGTCAGAACGCATCTCTTACTTTTTTTGTCATATCAAGAATACCACAGACAGACGTTTAAAACTGTTTGTGCACAGACTTCTTCAGATCAACACTCCTGAATCAGTCCCTTCATTTCAAGTTTCCAACGATTTATTTCACCTCAAAGATTGACACTGTCCATAAGCAAATCACTTCTGCACATCATTCTCCCATTCCACAGCTATTTTCTCCAAGGTTTTCTGGCTCTCCTCTCACGTTTTCTACACCACTGAATAATCTGATCCTCAAAATGGTGGTTTCAGGGATAAAAACGAGTGCTTGTGCGCTCGACCCAGTCCCTTCAGCCCTTTTTAAGTGGTGCTTTGATGTGCTGTCACCTGTCATACTTGGCATAGTGAATGAATCTCTACATAAGGATACCATCCTAGCATTATTCCGACTCCTGTACCAAAGAAAGGCAATGCTGCTGTGGTCAAATTGAACAACTATAGACCCACTTATACCCTGCCATTTATGGCAAAAGTACTTGAGCATGTTGTTGCTGGGCATTTGCGTGACCACCTTGCCACCAACAATCTGTTTGAGGTGCAGTACTTTAATCTGGGTTTCATGCATTGCACAGTACTGAGACTGCCTCGGTTAAGGTGACCAATGATCTGCTCCTGGCTTCTGACTCTTTCGGTACTTATTTTACTTGACCTGACGCTGCTTTTGACACCATTGCTCACTCAATTTTACATAAGCGACATGATAATTAGTTTGGCGTCATAGCATTGAAATGGTTTAATAGTCACAGCATTGAAATGGGTTTAAGTCTTGCAGACTGATCCTAGTTTTTAAGCGTGATCTTAAATCTGAGTTCAGAGCTGTTGTCACTGGTGTGCCTCAGGGTTTTTGTTCTGGAACCTCTACTATTTAACATCTATTTGTCTCCACTTGGGCTTCTTCTTCACTCACTCAGTCTTAATGATCACTTTTATGCCGACAACACTTAAATTTACGTTTATGTCTTTTCCTCAAAACCTAGATTTTACTACCATCTCAGACTGTGTTTCATGTCTTTTTAGACATGGATGAATCAGAACCTTCTTTGCTTGAACAATGGCAAAACCACGCTATTACCTGAAATGAAAGCTTTTTGGACGACTTTGTGTCGGTTAATTGATTAGAAACAAGTCTGGAACTTACCAAGCACATTCTAGCTCACAAATAAACTAAAGGAAGTTACATCTAAATTAATTCATTTAATTTAACCAGTAAAACAAGTTGTCGCAAGATTTACTGTGTGAAGGTTCTGGACACTAAATTCATGTTTTGTAAAACAGAGGAAGAATCAATGAAGTATGTGGTTTTTGTTTTATTGTATGTTTAGCAAAATGTTTTGGTGTAATATTGAGTTTCTAATATTTTAAACTGCAAAGTTAAAAAGAAAACTATCTTGTAAAAATATTTGTTGTAATGTATAAACGTAAAAATGAAGAGCATAATTGATTATTAACCTAATCAGACTATATTTCACATACAAACAAAATTGGTGCAATAAAATTTTTTTCAATTACTTAACCTTTAAAAGCGCTACAGTGTAGTCATGTGACCACGCTCCATTTCCTTCAAGATTTTAAAAATCAAGTAATGCACTCTTCATTAAAAGAATGTATAACTTGCAATATGTGAGAATATTTGGAAAAAATAATAAATAAACAAAATAATTGTTTATTAATTGTAAATGAGTTACACATACACGCGCACCCACCCACACAAACACACACAAAAAGTAATGAAACTAAATAGGAATCCAGGTGGGAAGGGACCAACAGCGGGAACCACAGAATGAGCAGTCATGTGATGAAACTCCAGTCACATGACCAAGGCACTAATTCAATCGGAATAATTTTGACAGTACTAAAAATAAACTAATGAAGCATTACCTATAAAGACACTTGAGGGATGAGTGTGTTACATAACTTACTTTAATCAGACATGTCTGAAACGATTACAAATTAGTAGCTGTGTTTTTTTGTACATTGCAGTCAAGATGAATGTGAATTCATATGACACCCATGATCTTTATAATTAAAAGAGCTTGAAGTGCTTCCATTATGATTTTGAAAGGTACATTTTTGGCTTTGGTAGTCTACAACACAAAAACATACTTTCATATTTCATAAAAGCAAATTTATTTTCAACCAATTTTACATCGACTCCCAAATTATTCATTTTGTAACTTGTTCATACAAACTTCCTCCTTTATGTGGTGCAGTTTGCTGCGATTGGTATATAAATATTACACACAATTACACACTAAAGAGAAACCTACAGTAAATATAAAAATCTCAAATATAAAATCTATAAAAGATCCTTATCAATAAACTGTGTTATAGGTTCTGTTGCTTTGTTTGAGAGTGAAGAGTCTAGATTTAATCTCAGTTCTATGTTAAAAGTGAGTAGCTGTGAAAGTGCTCACACTTACCGATCGGTCCAGAACAGTGGGAATGAAGTCATAGCCAATCCCTTCCACCTCATATTGAGTCTTATCGGTCTTATTCAGCTCCTCTGGCTCAGCTAGGATAGAACCCTCAGGATCCACTCCAACAATCTGAATTTATTAGGGTAAACAAAATTGATTCAACACTAATGAATTTCTAATTTGAAAAACAAAATCATGTTTACATATGGTTCCGTTAATAAAAAAAAAAAAAAATATTCGCATTTTGCAACATCATATTAAATATCCCTGGATGGAAATTCCAAGATGTGCATACATTGTGAAAATGCGCATAAAATAAATAATGCACACAACCGAGTAGGGTAAACATTTTATCCCAAAAAATAAAAGTGTATTATCGACTATGGAAACTATGACAGGCTTCATTCTTACCCTGATATTAGGGCATTTCTCTTTTAACTTGCGAGCGATGCCAGTGATCGTACCACCAGTGCCAGCTCCGGCCACCAGCATGTCTACCTTACCTACATGGAATACAAAAACCATGTCCATTAGAATTAGCCTCAACCAAGAGATGACCCTTTTAGACAAACCGGCTTCCTCAATCTTCATAGAAATTTCAAGTCATCACATCCCACGTGGGTCATGTTGTGCTCTGTTTTCTTAGAAATAAAAACAAAGAAGATATCTGGGGCTCGAGCACTGAAGGTGCGTAGAACCCTACTGTAACTGCTCTGAGCATTATATTTTCACTGCTTATTTCGCACACACATGAGAAATGGTGAAAATTTGATTGTGGTTCGAAAAGTGGGTGTGGCAAACATAGCACCACATAACATGTTTAAGCTTATGTTGGGCTCTCAGTTTGTCATGTGTACGAAATTAGGAAATAGAAGAGCAGGGTTAATTACAAGTATATAGGAGTACAAGTATTTGTACAATATAAATACAAGTAATACAAGAAATATGGATCGTGTTTCCAAAATTGACATGAATTCAGTTATTTTGAGAAAACCTCTAAAAAAATGGCCACGTTTGCTTGAGTCGTACTTAAAGAAAGTCTTTGAGATTTTAACTATTCATCGTCAAACTCCATCAGTTTCATCTTAAGGCATATGGGATGTTAAATTATGCTTTTTTTGACTTTGTTAAACTATGTGCGCACGACAGTGGTCATAATTAAAAATTTTGATAAACAAGAAGTTGGTAATAACTCAGCCATGCACATCGATACAGCAACCTGCAGTGAGTTATAGAAGGACCTTGTGGTAACATGGAATATCAGATTTATACATCTATTTCTGAGTGTCAATTGAAGCAAGTTTCCAAAACCCACAGGATGTCAGTTCTTTTAAATTTTCTTGTAAAATTTAGTACAAATTTAACAAACTCCACTCACAGATGTTATTTGATCACTGTAAAACTTTTGACCATTTTTGACCAAAACAATGACAGAAAACATTTAGACTCATTAGCGCCGCCTGGGATTCATGACACTGAGATGTGGTTTTCTTTATTTAATGACGGTAAATAAAGTCTGTATCGTTTGGTAAACTAAATTCATTAACACGTCCTCTAAACAAGCCCTTTGATCGCTCCCTTCATGTTTAAGCCATAAAGTTGAAGTACCATCACACTGTGCCAGTATTTCCTCTGCAGTGGTGTCATAATGAGCCAGGGGATTGCTGGGATTCCGATACTGGTCAAGAATGTGAGCATTAGGAATCTCATTCTTCAAACGCCAAGCCACGCCCACATGAGATTCAGGAGAGTCGAATCGGGCTGCAGTAGGGGTACGAACAATCTCAGCACCTAGAGCTCGGAGCACGTCCACCTGGCAGAAAACACAAGGCCACAAAACTCAGGCCTAAGAAAACACACATCCACATTCAGCACAAATATTGACAGAACTGGCTCAGAGTCAGGAAGCATTAGGAAAGACTCGCACAGAGCATAATGCTACACTCCGCTGCACCTTTCCATTATTCTTCTTAGTCATTTTCCAGGCCAGTGGGACAGACATGAATAATTTTGTTTAGCTCATGAAATCATTTGTTCATTTATCCACTAGCTGGGAGCAGGGGGTGGTGGGGGGGTTGCAGTCTAAGACATCCCAGACATCCCACTGCCAAGACACCTCCTCCAGTTCATTTGCGGGGACACTGAGGTGTTCCCGGCAAGCCAGGAGTCATAGTCTCTACAGAGGAATCTTCCCAGAGGAATATGCCAGAAACACCTGAAACAGATGGCCAAGTCACCTCAGCTGCGGCTCTACTCAGTGCTCCTTCCAGGTGACTGAGTTCCACACCCTATCTCTCAGGGAGCGCCCAGCCACCCAAAAGAGGAAACACATTTCAGCCGCCTGTATCTGAGAAATTACACTTTTATTCTCTTTTTTTTTGTACACAGCTCCATTTTTGTGTGGTAGCCATAATTGCATTTCATTTGTGAATTATAAAAGGGGGATTGCTTACAGGTGTGTGTATGAACGGTTTCATAAATTTGACCTTTCTGACATATGTTTGGTTTTATAAACTAAACGTATTTACAGGGACACAGTTGAATGCCACGCCATGACTGACACCGTTGAATGCCTTCTCCAGAACCACAAAACATGTGAACTGGTTGGGCAAACTCCCATGAACCCTCTAGCACCATGTAAAGGGTATAGAGATGGTCTGATGTTCTACAGCCAGGTCGAAAAACACATATCTCCCCCTGAATCAGAGGTTCAACTATCGTTCGGATTCTTCTCTCCAGTATGCTGGCATAGACTCTCCCTGGGAGGCTGAGGAGTGTGATTCTCCTGTAGATGGAGCACACCCTCTTGTGTCACCTCTTGAAAAGAGGGAACACTACCCCGGTCTGACATTCAAGAGGCACTGTTCACAACTGCCACGTGATGTTGCATAGGCAGGTCAACCAAGACAGCCCAAAACATCCAGGGACTGGAGGAATTCGGGGTGGATCTCATCAACACTTGGAGCCTTGCCACCAAGGAGCTTTTCGAGGACAACCAATTGTTTTTCTCCATGGCCTCACCAAACTCCTCTCAGACCTGAGTTTTCTCCTCTACAACCACCCTGGCCGCAGTCCGTTTGGCCTGCCGTTACCAATCAGCTCGACAGGGCTCCAACTTGACCTATCTTACATCTGGTGTTCACCACAGTGTTCAGGGATTGCCTCCATGACAAGCACCAGAGATCAAACAGCCATAGCTCAGAGCGGCTACTACCAAGATGGAGGTGGAGTACATATTCATCATTGAATATCATTCAATGTCTCCATTCTCCCTCGGGTCCAGTTGAAGCTTTGCTGGAGATGGGAGTTGAAAATCAAGGTGTTCTGCTAAACGTTGCCAAAAGACGTTGCTCACAGTACGTTTTGGTCTGCCAAGTCTGTCCAGTTTCCTCCCCCACTATGGGATCCAACTCGCCACCAAATGGTGATCAGTTAACAGCTCCGCCCCTCTCTTCACCCAAGTGTCCAAAACATGTGGCTGGAGGTCAGGTGAAAAAAACTATAAAGTCGATCATTGATCTCCACCGAAAGGTGTCCTGGTGCTGTCACTAGCACATAAGTCCAACAACAAAACACCACTCAATTTCTGATGGGCTGTTCCTCCCAATCACTCCCTTCCAGATGTTGTCAATTCCCACGTGAGCGTTGAAGCCACCCAGGCGAACAATAGTCCCCAGCTGGCCAGTCACCTAGGACAGGTTTGCCTTGGGAGACCCTACCAAGATCATTCAGTCACACGATAAGGTGGCAGATCTAGGAGAGGTATGACTGCTTTAAGCAAATTCGTCATCAAAAAGGTCAATACAGACTGTATTGCACTTTATTACCATTACTTGAAAGTATTCTTAAGAGTCTGAGCGGCAAATTCTTTATAAATTATAATCTTCTTTAAAATTATTTCATAATAAAATTGGCTCACATATTATATTCAACAAAGTCACAAAACCACCATCAGAGGGTTTGTGGCAATATATTTAAAAAAATCCATCAGGATCAAATGTTTCAAAGGTTGTAAGGTCTGTGTGCTGCACCAAATTAATCATCACAATCTCACCTTTTCCATGCTCATCTTCTCTGGCATGACTATAATGCAGCGATAACCTTTAACTGCGGCTGCTAAAGCAAGTCCAATGCCTGAAAAACAGACACAAAAACTTCAAATGCTGTAAAGTCTACCAAAACAACAAGTAGCAGTAGATAGCCATGACTTTTTAAAATGAGTATTCAGCACAAAGTTAGCAAAAACATAGGTGCCTCTGTCCTGTGATCACATAGGATTCCAAGTCTACACTTAAACTATGCTTAACAAACCTTGGCCCTTAATTTCCAAAAAAAATGCATAATTACCAACAATGATATAATATATATAGAGAATCCAGAATGGGTTTTGGACATTTGGGGAACAGGGAAGCATTTTAGCAAACACAAAAAAAATAAAATAAAAAAAAGTTTAATTGTGGACACCCTAAAAAAGTTGGATATTCATCAGAGGTCACCTTTAAAAAAAAAATGTAGACACACTATATGTAATATCGGGAAAATGTGCATGAGCAAAATTTAAATATTTATATTTTTAATGAAGCGTTGTCAAACCTGTGTTTCCTGATGTGGGCTCAATGATTGTGTCTCCAGGTTTCAGAATACCATCCTTCTCAGCATCTTCGATCATACGAAGACTGATTCTGTCCTTCACACTGCCACCAGCATTGAAGAACTCACATTTAGCCACTAATGGACAAAGAACACAGCTAAAATTAACCAGTTTCTCATCACTAAAGGTAGATAATGTGATCCAGTAACCAAACTATTGAATGGAAAGATTGTTTAGATAAACACAGAACCCCTTGCTAATGTAGGAGTTTCACTTTCTTTCACATCCTGAAATCCATATAATGTAATTTCAAAGAATGTTACTGTACACACCCCAGCCCACCAGCCATATTTGAAATATGCACCTCCTCAAAAGCAATTAGTCAGCTAAATTCAGGCCTGAAAGGCTAAACCGGATTAGTTGAGCAAAGGGTGATCCCGCTCACATGAAAAAGACTAGACGCATCAAATCCCTATTATACCCCTAATTAAAACCGATTTTACTCCACACAATACCACTTTCAAATAACGCTCATTAATCTAAACAGAGGCTTAACTACAGCCACACCACACTTTTGACCCTTGCAGCCAAACTCATTCACATTTCACAAAAAAAAATGACTGCAGCCCTTTTGGAACATGGATCAAAGCTTTGAGTCTGGAGTACTTGTGATCACACAAAATGTTGAGCTCTAAAACGGTGTTCTCCTGGTCATGTGTTGAGAACGCTCAAACACTCAACGGGTTACTGCCTGCAAATAACGCATTCCTGACGGCCTGTTTTTAGGGGGTAGAAAAGAGGAGCAAGACGCTGAAATGGAACCTGCTCCGCATCATTTTAAAGCAGTCTTTAACCTCTTAAGCCCTGAGGCCTATTTTCCGAAAATCCTATACTTTTACTTTTTAAGGCATTTCTCAGCTTTTACAAGGCCTAAACTGCAAATCTTGGTATCAAAATGAAGATAGGTTCTTGGGGAGTGGTGTGGATGAGTTAATTTGACAGTCAAGAACACTGGGTAAGAGTAATTGATGTTGGAATGGCCAAAAAATGAACTCCGCCTAAAAAAAAAACACATGTTTCCTCCAATATCTCCTTATTTTACTTATAACGAAGCAAATAAACACAATCAATTGTAACCACTACATGTCAAGAACATCTGTAGCAAGTTTGGTGTTCATACTACAAGAAACTAATATTCTGTAAAGGTTTTGATTGAACAAAGTTCAGGCGTAATCCATGTTGGCACAGTTTGGCACAATTTGGCACAATAATTGAAATATGGAAAAAATCTTGTCCAAAGCTTCAGCTACGTTCATAGTCTTCTTTTCTTGCTTATGGGACATGATTTCAGCAAAAAAACCTCCTAAAGAAACACTGTAAAAGGGGGGTAGAAGCTCATTTACGCCATCTTGCTGCGCTTTTGGGAACATTTCATTCACAAACGCTTTCGACGTCGAGCTTCTGCGTGTCCCTACCCCCCGACCATCTGTCCAATCCGGGAGCTCTATACATCGCTGGAAAGCTCTGATTCTGAGGAAACCAATCAGCTCAACCATTTTGAGACTGACGGGATCGCCGACGAATCACACGACGCGCAGCGTGGAGAGACGTGCTCTTACGCACGGGGAGTCATTCCATATTTGGTGACGTAAGAGGAGCACTGGAGCAACAGAAAAAACACAAAATGGACTTTTCGCGAAGCTATCGACCGGACATAACAACAAACGGACTTTTATCGCTATGGAAATAACTTTTTGTTGAAAAAACGGCAAAGGTAAGACAAGATTTACATGCTTGCTTGGTTTTCGCTGGCGTTTTTTCGGGGAACTTTCGCTCCCTGCTCTGAAATACTTCATGCAATGTAAATAAGTTGCATATCGCTGGATTCAGCTGGTTGTTAGCTTTCATTTAATGTCATGGTTTGGGTGTTTCCGTTTATATTGTGGATACATATCGCACATAAACAAAAACGTGGTCATGAATTATACTCCGGACATGTTGTTGTTTATTTGCATGGCGTTCGAGCTGTGGTTCACGAATATGAAATTGAATTAGATACGTTTTTAGAGGAGTTTCCGCTGAACACAACAGTATTTAATATGTGTGGGTTATTCTCAGGGTTAGTGAGCTATGAGTGAAAATGTAACGCACAAGGGGGCAAGTCCCCGGTACCGGGGACTCTCGGGCTTAAGAGGTTAAAGCGACTTTCCCTCGAAATGATGCAAGGTAAATGCATTAACAAATAGTGCATTTTTATGGCAGTATTAACCATAAGTTGGTACATATATCAACATACAGCATTTCCTAGTCTCTTCTGAAGCTCCGGGCATTAGCTTGAGGAAAAGAACCATGAAAAGGAGCCAACACTGAACATCTGCTTTCAGAGGAAGTCAGGCACTCTATACAAAGCAGAGTCCCATTCTTTATCCAGCGGCACATTCATCATGAATCTCTAGCTGATCATTAAACTCTATTGATATGCTTATCTCTCTATTGTTGTTATGCCATGATATAAGCAGACATATAATGGTATTCATCACAGGTATATGGTTTGTTCACTTATAATATAAATGAACCATTATGAGTAACCAGTCGAAACCTGCGGTGTGGTCGTCAATGCACTCAACACGAGGGGTGTATTGATATTTCACAAAGCAAAAATGCCACAATTTGCATGGTCACTAAGTCCACAATACAACAGGTCACAAGATGAGCTGCCAGTAGTTGTGTGTACATCCAGAGTTGTAGAAATTACAGTTAATGTACAACTGAATATTAACCACATGTTCAGCTCCAATTCTGATGTCTGGCAGCACATTGGTTTTCCAGTCACACAGGGAGGATTAAATGCATCCAGTCAAACTTAAACTTCTCAAAAAATGCCACCACTGTACTGTTTGATGAAATAAGTGCCACGCTTTTTCTCATAATGCATGACTTAACTGAGCATGATTCAAAACCTCTGATCTAGAGCACAGATTTCAATCATTGCTCCACCAGTGACCATGTTTTTATGTTGGTTGAAAAAAAAAATATATATATATTGCATCGACTGTGTTCCTTGTGTGTGCAGCTAAACAAGTTTGATTTGCTTTTTGTACATTTAGCTGCTTAATAATTTCAGTCTTAGGTGTCAGTGATTAATGTAAAGAACTGAGAGATATTCTTTTTTTTTTTCAATTAACAGACATAGTTCTAATTTAACATTTCTGAAATTAAACAATGTAATTCTTTTAGATTTATTATTTTTTTTTAATATCGAATTGGAAATGGTATTGTGAACTCTGTATTGAGATAAATATTGAATCATGAGGCCAGTGTATTGTTACACTCCTACTGGACACTGATGCAGTGTGACCAGAGTTTGAATCCTGAGAGTTGTAGCAGGATTTCCTGGGCCAGAGGTGTGGGATACCGGTGTGCTAGATACGTCCACGACCCCCGGGGCTCCGAGCTCATTGGGTCTTTATCCATTGCATCGATTCTTTTGTTTAATGGGTGGCAGAGTGCTCCATTGCTCTCTTGGGAGATGGTTGTCAAGGACGCTCCCATAATGCATAAAAGCCCCGCTACCTCATCACAGAGAGGATAAATTCCCAGCAAGTTCCTTGCCTCTTGTGTGTCTTTACCACCAAATGTTTGCAAACCAAAAATTGCTGCATTGTTCACAGCAGCAAACATTTACAGATTTGCTGAAATAGGATTATTTAGTTTTCTTATAAATTTACACAAATTAGTCACTCTAAAGATGGACTGTTAGACACAGAATATCATCAGCGGCAATGGCTTGAAACACTCAAGAGGTATACAGTACAATGTTCTGGACTTGAAGAGCTCACCAAACAGAACAATCATCCTTCAACCCAAATTTTAAACATGAGTTACTTGGCTTTAACTGAAGAAAACATTGTGCTTTTGTATCTTTTTGAACGGGAGACGCTTCTGAATGACTTTATACACAGTTTTCATTTCAGGGTTAAAAGTTTGTTTGAAACTTTATCAGAGACTTTTTAAGACTGTGGCACTTTGATTTAAAAGCACACACAGTGACACTGATCTTAAGACTTTCAGTCCAGCTTTAGAAAGAGACCAACTTTTACATAATAAATTTAGCAGTGTCATTCCAACACCGCTCAGATCATATATGGTTCTAATCTATTGGCTACAAAATCACCAGTTCCCAAAGTGTTGGATTAACACTACACAGTGTAAAAAAGTACACTTTGTCCCTTTGATTATGGGTGTAAAATATATGGTTTTACATTTACACCTGAAAGTGAAAGTCAAATTGCAAAAAAAAAAAAAGTGCATCAGTACCCTGCCCCCAACAACTTCTGCCTCAAGCAAAGATGATGCCATTTTGTCTGGTGATGGAGAAGTGCAACACCTTATGCCCTAGGTATTATTTTTTGGCACTTTGAGATTAAGCACTCTAAATTCTACACTTCAACTTTTTACACCCGATAGATTAGGACCATATATGATCTGAGTGGTGTTGGATTGACAATATAGGGATTTCTTTTCTTTTATTTTTATTTAAATAAATACTGTTTATTTTATTTTCATTTTATTTAAATAAATACTGTTTAATTTTTTTAAGTGCTTTTAAATTGCTTACCAGAACCTCTATGGATAGACGCAGCATTTGAAAAAAAGCTTTTTTAAGGTGCCTTACACATGCAAAATATGCACCCGAGTATATCTTATGGCCTTCTGCAAAACATTGCCCAACAATATTCTGTGGCCAGATTTAAAGTTAAGTCTAGGCTGTACATAAATCAAAGGAGAATATACTTATCTCTTAAGCTTTTGAGCAGTTTGGAAGTGACTACATCTGGGATCAAGGACATTAACAAGTTGTCTGAAGCCTTCACTTTCGACCATTTTAATCCCAATCATTTTCTTGGTTATGAAATTGGTGATGGCGATTGTAATGCGTTTACTCGCTTTTGTAATATGGAATGTGTTGTGTTTGCTGAAAGACTTGACCAGGGTTTGCTCTGTGTTTTGTGCAGATTTACTCACCCTTTCTTAATTTGTTGTGCTTATGGAAGTGGAGTCTCAAAGTTTTTCACATTACATGTACAAAAGTGATGGAACAGATTTGTTGTTGATCTATTCTTCACAGTTACAGTCTTTCTGCAGATCTTGCTGGTAACATTATTTTGACCGACGTCAGTCTTGTTGAAACCAAATCATTTCCAAGCTGGAGGCATGAGATATGCGAGGTTTTAAATCCTCAGGGAAACTAATATACAGCTCTCTTGTTAAGCATCTGCGTTGGGATATGGATTTAAGCATGTTTTCAGTGGCAGTGTTATTTTCATCCGTGTAATTTTGGTTTCAGTTACTCCTGTACTGGTTTGCCACGTGTTGGTGGATAAATGAGATGATCACAAGAAGGCGCACCCTTTGTTTCTGCTCGAGAACTTTCATTCCTGCACATCCTTGCTCACGCAGTTGAGAGACTGAGAAACCCTACACCTGCATTCCTTATTGCTAAACCCCCATTACTTCCGAAACCAGACTCACGTACCAACACATGTACTTTACCACAGACAGTAAGTCCCGTGAGCTGTTCATGAGACACGGCTGAAAGAAACCAGGTGTTAAATGTTGTACTTACGAATTTCACACTTGAGGCCAAAGGCTTTGGGAATCTTATTCATGCGGACCATTGGGGTCTCTCCAATCTTGCTTAAAATGTTGGGGAGGATATTGGGAGTCTTTTTTCTGTAAAAAATTAGTCGTTTTTTTTAATACACACAAACAGAACTGAAAACAACCCAAAAGTACAGCAACAGTCACGTGGCGACATGTGAAAGAGAAAGAGATTGAGCTGAATCATAGTGAGCCTGGGCTTGGAAAGGGTGTGGTGACTGAGTGGTTGTGATTTCATGAATGCGCACAGCACTATTTAAACCAGAACTTACCTGCTCTGTCAGTAGTATGTGCTGAAAGAAGCAACTAAGTGAAACACTTGAATAATATTATTCTCAAACAGGAAGCACCTGAGCCCAATTTTCGTATCAAACCAATTAGAGCTCACTCCAAACAGGGTGAATCCTTTCAGTTGCAAAGCTGCCCAGAGATGGAACTAGCTTTATGAAAAGACCAATGGTGGGAGGAAGAAAAAAAAAAGAAAAAGAAAAAAACACCCTCCTTGGTTTGGTACGTGCTTGTGAACGCGGTTTTTCGGTTTCTCATTTGAATAACTCCAATATTATTAGTTTCCCATGTGAAAAGACATATCAGGGAAAAAAACGCTTGTCTGCAAGCAAATATCCAATCAATAAACTGCTTCTGTGGGTAAATTTTCAATCAGCGGGCACTAAAGTTAAACTGTAAAATACTGTTAAACTGCTAAAAAAAACTATAAACAAAAATGTCACTGTGTGCCAGTAATGTTTACCAGCAACCCTCTACCGACTGAGCCACAGAAAAGCTAATTATTGTGTGCACAACATGAGGCTCGAACCATAGACTAAAATTTATAGACGACATGACAACCTACTGCCATTGGGCTAATATGAGGCAATGCGTACACGCAACTTCCTGTAAAGGATGGAACCGTTGAACACACACACGCACACACCCCTCTCACATGCAGCTGTTATATACGACTCATTTTGTACATTTTAAAGAAGACTTTGAGAGTCATCTTTCTCATGACGTGAAGCCAGAGGTCAGTCAGCTCTATTTTGTGTAGCCATCAATCACACAGTCCTGCCTAGTCTTTTTTTAGGGGACAATTCAACCATCGTGACTCACAAGAAAACTAACTTGAGCCAAGAAGAAAAAAAAAAAAAACTACTGAAGTTTGTTCACAATATAGATAACTTTTGAAAGTCATTAAAATAGTTTGTGTACATGCCATACTTTAAAGAGATCAATTTTCAAGTTCAGCTTATTCCCATAGACTTGTATTGGGTGGTAATCATTCAGCAGCCAGCGTCAGGGGGCTGCCTGCCGTGGTTTGCCTTCACTCCGCTGGCCATATGAGACACACTTGACATGAACACACAACCACGAGATTAAGAGTCGCACGCTCTACAGACAGCATTATCGGTCTTATTTCCAGTGATGTTAAAAACAAACTATCCTTGATTTATTTTGTTTGAATGACTTTTAAAGCCAGAGTCAAACGATCAAAGACCATCTTTCTCAAATCCTTTTAAGAGAGCAGAACTCACCGTTGTTGGTGGCTGTGGGGAGATTCTGTGTTTGACTCATCAAGTTTCCAGGTGCATCTGCTTGGCAAATCTGGTCGAATCCATTTCCTCTCCATGCTGACCTCTGAGCCATTCTCAAGGTGCTCCATCATCACATTCTTCCCATGATGCCCCTTAGTTTCAGTCATGTGACCTGTGCCATTCACGCTAAACTTGACTCCAGCCTTTCCATTCAACACAGCACTGCCTTCCCCACTGATGCCAGGATCTCCATTTGTAGCCTTGGCAGCATATGGGCAGCTCTGACCACTCTCGAGGGACTCTGCACTAGATGGTACTGATGGCATAGTTCACCTGTGGGAGAAAGTTACAGGGCTTGTCTTTGAGCATGCTTTTACCAAGATTACACAACCAACAATCATAAAGGAAGACATACAACTCTACATCTTAATCAAGTAAAAAAAGAAAATGTCTATGCCAGCGAAGCTCTTATGCAACACAGACAGATCACAACATGCCCAGAGATGCCAAGCCAAAGCAATTTCCCCCAGGAGACTGAAGACATTTCAATATCTCAGGAAGAAGAATCTGAGAGTTTTAGATCTACTCATATTTTACAAATTTGTATTTAAATATTCACTTTGATGTAAGGCAATTCCCTCTGGAATGAGTCTGAATTCAGGCATTACCAATGGGACCTTTAAACACCCTAAATTTTACAACGTTTGAGGGATAAGGAAGAAATGCTGTGTAATAACTCTTCGAGCCAAAGGAAGAAAAACACTGGGAATACGTACAGCAACATTCACTTCAAGGATAACCATATCTAATAGATTAGAGCTATTAAGAAACTGTAGTAAACTGAGAAAACAAACTCCTTATCAATGTTCTAACTTCCTCTTGCATCAAAACCTTTTTGCAGGACAAAAATACTAAATGGAGTCATAAACTGAGAAATCAGAAACCAGGCTTGACACACAAATTGGGAAAAAATGAAAATGTAGTTTTTGTCCAAAAGCAGCTTGCTCCACAAAAGCGTAATTGTTACTTCGTTACAAATGACTAATCATTTTTAGACCCAATCATGATGATCACCACCTTCACTCATGTTTTCATAGAAGAAGTTGCAAAGGACACATTTTTAACTAAAGGCTACATAAACAACCGATGTATGCATTAGGGGTGTAACGGTACGCTAAACTTTGGTTCGGTACAGTGTCTTGGAGAGTTCGGTTCGGTACAAAACAATAAGAACTTACTAAATCTTTATTTTGAAAAGCTGCCAATACACACTAGAATTCTTGCATAAAATAAATAAAAATGACACATTTGGGTGATATTTTAAATAAATTGCACTCTTTATAAAGAAATACACATTTTTAAAAATTAAATACTGCAAACTTTTAACACTAGCAACAGCTTCAGCTTATATATCAACAAAACTAACTATTCAAGTTTTAAGTTTAAAAAGATGAACCTATCCACATTTTCTGAAGAGAGCACAGATCTGGTTATAATATCTCCAGCAGTAGAAAATGTTGATGTGTTGCCTGCCCGATCTCCATGGAACAATGTCGGCATACAACTTTAAGTTTATCCAATCGTCTATCCCCGTTATGTATTTTAACAGAGAAGACAAAGTGTTCTCAAACACGAGACCGTAGTGAGGTGTCTTCAAGCTCTGGCTTCTCTTTCGCTGTTGCCAGTCAGCTACCTGGCGTGCACCTCTACTGTGCTTCACTCAATAGCGTCCGTGCGGAAACTCGCCTAGGAACATTGTTCCGCTGCGCTTAATATCGCGCTAATAATAAATTTATATAATTTAATAAAAATACAGAATACCGAAACGGTATGCAAGTGTACCGAACCGAACAGGCCGTACCGAAACGGTTCAATACATACCGTGAACCGTTACACCCCTACAATGTATCTATTTTTACACACCCGCGACCATTAAATAGACATACCAGGCCTTGTTATGCAAATGAAAACAGCATTTATTTAAGCATCGCTGATTAAAAATAAAATTGCACTGTTAAAGCAAACATTTTGAAAGTGCCATGCACACTTAGACGTACAATATGCTTGTTCACACCAGAGACACTTTCCAGAATGCAGCAAGCTTACTGCGGGTCATGTGACAGAAATCAGCTTCATCCTTTCTCATAAAATTAAAAGCTTAGCAGAAGATTTAGAAGCAGCTCATTATTGCGAACCAAAGTTGTCAAGCCTTTGTTACCTAGACCCATTAGTTTAGGCCAGGAATTATCAATGGTGCATAATATAAAGCTTTTTTGTTCTCAGCCTCTGAAACACAACCACTCAAGCGTTGGTACTCTAAATTTCACAAGTTAATTATCTGCAACTACCAAATATCACACGTGGCAAGCGTGCGTCAAGTAAAGACGCTGAACTTTTTTTTTTTCATGAGCACCGAAGTTGCGTAGCAATTGAGGGTTTAAATGTGCTCTAAAAGTCACTGATTTCACACCAGCGCGCACGCACACACACATTTATTTCACAATAAACAGGAATTAGTTAATAACTCAGACATGCAATGTCCGACTAGAATGAAACTTAACAGATGTTTAAGGGTCCATGTCTGAACAAATCTATAAACTAAAAGTACCCTAAAGTGCTGTTTTATGCTGCTATTTCAGAATGTTTGAAGAACACGTAAGAAAATTGGAACATATATGTAAGGGACCTACCCCAAAAAAATAATAAAGTAAATTGGAGCAAATTTCCAAAACTGACAAGAAGTCAGTTACTTTTCTAAGAGGTTTTATCTACTCCTCTCCAAACACAGTCAGTATTATCTTAAAGCATATGGAATGGTAAATTGCAAAGCTTATTTCACTTTGAAAAACTATGTGCGTGGAATGGGCATTGAAAAATTAGGAAGTAACCCCCGCATAGCCTGACATACTCCCCCCAAAAATTGTTACTTCATGCGCATAGACGGGTGCCGTAGGTTTCACGGGGGTAGCGTCATATCCATTCGTCTCCCCCATAAACACAAAGAAGATTAAATACAAACGTCTCCTTTCCTTCGACAGTTGAAGTTAGATTGACAATACAGTGATGCCCCGAGATACGAATACTTCGAGTTATGAATGTTCGAGAAACGAAAGGTCTCGCAGGAAATTTTTTGCTTCAAGATACGGAAAAAAATTTGAGATACGAACAATAACAAACATTTCTGCTCTATTTTCCACTTGTTTGTCTGACGAAAGTGTGAAGAAAGTGTGCTTTAAGGGGCTGACACCGTTAATGCCTTTATTGTCATTAATGCATTAAAAATGTGTAGATTTAAGGATTGAACAAACGTTACTCGATTTTTCTCTGGTTTTCCGTTTTTTTTTCATCTACTTCTACTGTAGTTTCTGAGAGCGGTTGCACTGATTAGACGTTTTACATGTAAAACCTGCTTTGAGATACGAAATGTTCGAGATACGAACGCCACCCTGGAACGGATTAAGTTCGTATCTCGGGGTACCACTGTAATTGTTTTTTTCCAACAGAGTATGCCCAGTTTCAGTCTGCATTGTGGCAGCTATGCACTAAACAAATGCGACTGGAGAAGAGAGGTGCAAAAGGAAACTACACCGGTGACTGGTATTTATGACGTGCTATCCCAGAGTGGTTACACACACAGGTGCCCATTTTTCCAGAAATGTTAACAGTTCAAGATTGAGTTCATCTCCTAAATAAGGACTAGTCATAGTGTAAGATGAAATCCAACAATATTATGTTTCAATCACTATGCTTTGCTCTTAGCTATGTCTTTTTCTGTTTTTAAAAATCTTTCTTCACAAAACAAGTGGCAGATATGGCACACACACACACACACGCACACACACACACACACACACACAACACCCCCATTTACTGCAGAACGTATATTAAATAATGTTCAGATCAAAGTGCTTTATAAATTAAAGTAATGTTAGGCAGAAATAATGTGTTGTGACTAAGGTGATTATCCTGCAGATCTTTGCTGTTATACAAAAAAAAATAATAATAAAAGGAATTTAATCCTTCTGTGGTCAGCTGGGTTTGTTAAAAAAAATCAAATAGCTTCTCAACCACTTTAGAGAGATGTGAAACATACGTGAAAATTTCCTTTCTGAAAGTTCTGACACTCACAGAAACGACAAGCAGGCGGTTCAACAGATTGGAATTTGACACAGCTTCCTATAAACAAACTCAAATGTCTCAATAGAAGAGGAATGACATATTAGGTCAAGAACTCAACAATGAAATACGAGATCCCGGAAGACTTGGGGATCTTGGTTTATTTTAACACCTCCAGATTACTATTCGGTAAAGCTGTAACAATTAGTTACAAAACTGATAATTCTTCCACGCTTGGGGACCTTTGTTGTGTTTCTGGTTTAACTCCAGGGAAAATCAGATTTGATGGGTTTAACCTTCACACCTGCTCACGTTTCACTACATAAACTTTCTGCACAGAATGCTCTCGTTGCATTCTAATTTGGCTATTTTTTTTTTCTAATGTGGCTATTCAGATCTTCGGATGGAGGTTAATTTACGCAGCGGTGAAATGACGCAACCGCGTGGCTCGGCGTCTGCTGCAGTGACGCAGATGGTGGATTTCATCATGCTTTCACCGTAGTCCCATCACTCAAGATACATTTTTAAAGGCGTGCGTTTGATTAGATTTCAGTGAAATATCCTCATCTGAATATATTCAGTTGTTTTATTTTATATTCAGTATATTCATTTTAAATCAACACCCCTGTGGATTTTCGGACGTGTTCAAATCAAACGTAATACTATTTTTTTTATCAATAACGGTTTCATCTTAATGAGAACAAAGCGACATCATGAAATAACATTAACACTTACCTGTCAGAGAAACTTGAGTGCCGAGACTTCCTAAACCCCAGATAACCTGCTCGTGAGCGAGGAGGAAGGAGAGATATTGCCAGCTGCTCACATGCGTTAGAGGCAGCAAGGTGACCAATCAGCTTCCAGGATACAGAAGGGGCGTCGTCTCTCTTCTCTGGCCAATCAGAGATAAACGTTTAGTCGTGCCCTCGTCTACAGATTTGATTTAGGGACACGTTTAATAACACGGTTGTTGAGTTAAATTTATCTTTCACGCCTTTTACTCGTAATGTGTTTACCAACTGGGAGTATTCTGGGAGAACTTTATCCAACCGTTGTAAAATCAACCTTTTATTGATTTAATAGGCCTGGGGCAATGCCACGTGTAACAATTTTTTTAATGGTCAGCATTGGTTAGGTTGAACCTGAAATCAATAAAACCTAAATACAAATAACGTTGATTACCCCAGCATAACCCACAGTAATACCTTTTGCACATAGTGTTGTTTTAAGTAATCGGAATTTGGGTAAAAGCTAGCTTTGAGTATAAATTTTGACATATTTTATACTTAAAATAAACAATAAAAGTATCAATGAAGAGATCATGAGGTCTATGAAGTTCTTTTAAACAATTAGATTTTTTTTGTAGTTCCAATAATAGTACTTGGTCTACATAAAAAAATGTTTTTAATTTGAAAATTAAAATGTACTGTATATCGAAACAAAGAGTTATAAACAATGAGGATGGCTTATCTGCAACGGCTGTATTTTAGTTCTCTTCAACAAGACCACATTTATTTTTTTTATTATTGAAAACATTTTTTTTTGGGGGGGGGGGTTTACAACATGTTTGACAAACAACAGAACACAGAAAACAAGTAGGAGGAAAAAGAATATGCATCGTAAATGAGAGCAAGTAACATCCAGAGGTCGAAAATAGTGTAAAATAAATTATGGTAAACTAAAGGAACAAAGAGTCAAGCAGCAGCAACAGTTGCATTTGTTAGGTGCTAAAAGTCTTTTAAAACAAGTGACCAAGCATTGGGCTGCACATTTCCTGAAAGATTTTCTGTCTATTGCTCAACTCAGTGACCAGAGGCAGGTTTCTAACACAGGGAACTTTTCAGATTTCCAATTTTTTTCCTTTTTGAATGTTACTACATGCTCTAATAAATTATCTTTAAAAACAGTGTTTCATGACAAACTCTCATGTTTGAGCATCTTTTCACTCTCTAAAATCCTGTTGAATAACCTAGAAAGGAACTCCACTGCTGTCTCTCCTAGACACTTCCACACCTCCACTGGTATGTCACCTGGACCAACAGCCTTTCCACTCTTCATTCTCCCCAGAGCCTTCCTCACCTCATCCTTTCTAATCTTTTCAACTTCCTGCTCTACAATATTCACCTCTTCCTCCCTTCTTTCCCTTTCATTCTCCTCATTCATCAACTCCTCAAAATACTCCTTCCATCTTCTCAGCACACTCTCCTCACTTGTTAGCACCTTTCCATCTCTATCTTTAATCACCCTTATCTGTTATACATCCTTCCCATCTCTATCTCTCTGTCTCGCTAATCTATACAATTCCTTCTCGCCTTCCCTCGTGTCTAACCTGGCATACAACTCATCATATGCTTTCTGTTTGGCCTTTGCCACCTCCCTCTTCACTCTGCGCTGCGATTCCTTGTAGTCCTGTCTCCTTTCTCCAGTCCTTTCAATGTCCCACTTCTTTTTAGCTAGCCTCTTCCTCTGGATGATGTCCTGTACTTCCTCATTCCACCACCATGTTTCCTTATCTTCTTTCCTCCTTTCAGCTGACACACCTAGCACCGTTCTCCCTGTCTCCCTGATCAACTCTGCTGTAGTTTCCCAGTCATCTGGAAGCTCTTCCTGACCACCCAAAGCCTGTCTCAGCTTCTGTCTGAATTCCTCACAATCTTCTTCCTTTTTCAACTTCCACCACTTGGTCTTCTTTTCAATCTTTCCTCTTCTCTTCTTCCTGACTACCAGAAACATCCTACACATCACCATCCGATGCTGTCTGGCTACACTCTCTCCTACCACTACTTTACAGTCTCTGATCTCTCTCAGATTGGCTCGTCTACAAAGGATGTAGTCTACCTGCGTACTCCTCCCTCCACTCTTGTAGGTAACTCTATGTTCCTCCCTCTTCAGGAAATAAGTATTAACTACAGCCATTTCCATCCTCTTGGCAAAGTCCACCACCATCTGTCCTTCTAAGTTCCTTTCCTTAACACCGAACCTGCCCATCACCTCCTCATCACCTCTGTTGCCCTCGCCAACATGCCCATTGAAATCTGCTCCCACTACTACTCTCTCTCCTCTGGGAACACTCTCAATCACCTCATCTAACTCACTCCAAAATCTCTCCTTCTCTTCCAACTTACAGCCTACTTGTGGAGCATAACCACTCACATTCAACATCACCCCTTCAATTTCTAACTTCAAACTGATCACCCTGTCTGACACTCTTTTCACCTCTAAAACATTCCTCACAAACTCCTCCTTCAGGATCACTCCTACCCCATTTCTCTTCCTATCCACACCATAGTAAAATAGTTTCTATTCCCCTCCAATACAACGTGCTTTGCTACCCTTCCACCAGGTCTCCTGCACACACAGAATTTCTACCTTCCTTCTCTCCATCATGTCCACCAGCTCTCTACCCTTCCCTGTCATTGTACCAACGTTAAGAGTCCCTATTCTCAGATCTACACTCCTGCCTTTCCTGTTCTCTTTCTGTCGACGAATCCTTCTCCCTCCTCTCCTTCTTCGACAAACAGTAGTCCAATTTCCACCGGCACCCTGTAAGTCAACAGCACCGGAGGCGGTCGTTGTTAACCCGGGCCTCGACCGATCCGGTATGAAAATCGATTTGGTGACTCGCATATTTGGTTTTGGCATATTTTACGCCGGATGCCCTTCCTGACGCAACCCTCTCTATTTATCCGGGCTTGGGACCGGCACAGAAGTCACTGGCTTGCAACCCCTGTGGCTAGATTGTACAGGTGCTAATCAATTACATAAATTATAATTTCTACCTCTAAACGTCCATACAGAGTAAATGTCATCTATTTAAGTGCACCAAAACCAGTGGTAGGCTATTATTTTAATATTTATAGTTTGATCTTCCTTTTCTCTAGATCAAGAAACAGCAACAGGATGTCATGGGCTTCTTAGCAGCTAATAAGATTGATTTTGAGGAACGGGACATTGCAGCTGATGAAGAAAACAGAAAATGGATGCGGGAGAACGTACCGGAAGATTTTCGTCCTGCTGCAGGGAACCCTTTACCTCCACAGATCTTCAATGAACAGAGATATTGTGGGGTATGTACCCTCTGGAAATACTATGGAGTTATAAATTAGCCCCATTAAATACTCAACTGGTTATCTCAACTGTCTTAAAAATAACGAGTGGTGTATTGGATCACATATTCAAAATGAAAATGGATTTTGAGCCATTGTTCTTATTCTTTGGGATCAGCAAAACAGAGTAATTTATTTTCCGTTGATTAAAAAAAAGCATTGATACAATGTTCTTCCCATCTCAAGGAAAACCATATATGAGATAATAAAGTATTTCAATATTTGTTTTTAGTTGAATTATTATTTCTTTAACATCATGCGATAGGTTTAATCCAAAATTTGTATTTAAGGCTAAATATGACATATATAAGGATAAATATAATTGTACATGTTTGAATAATCTCACTGATTGTATGGAATTGTTTAGTTTCGCTTTGGATAAACGCATCTACCAAATGTGTAAATGTACATACAGTTAAATCATTTGGGAGCATTTAAAACCGAATCTAATATTTTATTGTTTGTTCTATGCTCCAGAACTATGAAGCATTCTTCTCAGCTCGTGAGGACAATGCTGTGTATGCATTCTTGGGTTTAACTGCACCCCCAGGTTCAAAGGTAAGTGGTAACTTATGATGGATAAAAAACGGTCCATTATTCACGTATTTTGTGGACAGTATAGCTGAATTTTATCCAGACAGATGCTGGATGTTTTTGTCACTCACACAGTAAAGCCCATATCTTTTTATGTATTAATTTACACAAACTGAAGTATTTCAAACCTTTGCTTCTTCCACAAAAGCCAAAATATAGTGTATGCAAATCACACTGGTCATCATAAAAATGAAATCAACAAACCTACACAAAATATTACGAATGTAGCATAAATCCTTAAAAGCAAATTGTTAAGAAATCAACTTTTATTCTTCTATAGTTACTTATTAACTTTAGTTAGTTTAGGAACCAGTTCACCTGAAATGGTGCTTAGAGGCTAGAGTGATGGAGAGAATAAACACATGACACCCAAAAAGGACTTCGGCTGATCAGATTAGTAAACAGTGGAGTATTGGTGCCACCCCAGAATTCTCCATCTGAATCGGCTAATTTGGAAAGATTATTTTACACCTCAATCTAACACACATGACAGATTTCAAAGTGTCAAACTCTGAGCTCAACACTCAAAGAAAGAGGCTTTTAGTTTGAAATGTTTGTACAAAACCTGCCCAACAGAAGTCTAGCATCAACAACGAAGGCAATGGTTTCAAAAGCTGGTGTACTGTTGAGTATTGTAAGAATTGAAGAGTCTGGTCAGAAGATCCAAGAGGATAATTCACTCCAGTATAGCACAGAGTGACCATGAAGTACTCTTGGTACAGCCCAGTCAGGATTCAACAGAATCAATAAAAACAAAGGCTTTATCCAGACTATCAGCAATAAATGGAGTTCAAAGGATTGGTATTGGATGATGAGAAGGCTCCTTGATTACCAGCAGATGGTTCCGGGTTAGGAGATGTTTTATCTGACATGGTTATCAAAGGTCTTCCCCTCCCCCGTTCTACATTTGACGAAGCATTGTTGATCAGATCTCTGTATCTTGACTGTTATTTTGGAGAGGGACACTTTAAATAAATTTTTCAGACTAGACACCATCAAACTTCAACAATACATAGCACAGAAAATCCAGAAATAGACTCGTACAGACAACATAAACCTAATCATACTCTTCTACTCTCATAAAATACTCTGCTCTCAACAATGAAGCTCTTGTGATCAACTTTGATTAGTTTTGAAATGCATATCTCATGCTATTCTAGCGTGATGTTCAACGCATGTACTTTTCTGAAAATATTATAATATTTACACCCTGTGTATCATGGCCCTTAAAATGAAGAATTACACACGTAGATATTTTGAGTAAAAATATTTTTGTATCATAAAGTATGTATTTCTCTATGTTATATAATTATAAGAAAAAAAACATATAAGTCATGTATGTCGCTAAGATTATGTTACCACTGTTATTAAACTGAAAAGAAAAATATGCAAATAGCAAATGACATGTGTGCAGATGATACACAAATGATGATACAACACAAATATTGATAATACACCAAAACTAGAATTATTTTTCTTTACTGTCAACAATGTTATTGTTATAATCCAAGTAAATATTTCTTTGTATTTCAAAAAGTCATATTTTTGAGAAATGCTTTGTGCTTTCTTGTTTGAGGTCAGCACATGGAGTTAAACGCAATATGGTGGAAAACTCTGTTACAGCTAAATCTATTAATTAATTAGAGGGAAATTATATGATTTTCGTTTTATATCAGAGTTGGTATTTACATGTAATGTCATTCAGTGTTAATATTTAAAATATTACAAAAGTTAAAGTAACCTTTATGAGAATAAAATAATTATATGGGAAAAATTACTTTCTTTATCCCAGAAGTATATTTACATTTATGCATTTGGCAGACGCTTTTATCCAAAGCGACTTACATTTGAATAAACATATATATATTTTTTTCTGTCAGTTCTTGCTTTCCCTGGGATATGAACCCACAACCTTTGCGTTGTTAGCGCCATGCTCTACCAACTGAGCCACAGGAAAGCTAACCACATTTTAATTTTGCCAAACATTGTTTATCAGCTAATAGAGAGTTGTTTAGAAGGGATTACTTTTGTTTCCCCCCTACGGCCAGTTAAAAATGTCTAGAATCACCACTGGTATTAAAACTATCGACTGTAAGAATTATAGATGACAACGACTAACCGAAACCAAGGAACCAACTGACATATGAAACATAAAACAATAAAGTTCTGAACTTTGTTCACTGTGTAGATAATCAACAATCATCTAAATTATATCTTCTTTTTTTTACATTTTTACACAATTTAATGAGAATTATCTTTTAAAGGTTGGCAACAGTGATGAAATCTCAGTTGAAGCATCGTTTGTTGCAGTCATCAAGGACTACGACTGCTTTATTCTTTTGTTAAAGTTTGATTTGCAGCCATCATTTAACTGTGAAAAAAGCTAAAACATGTGAATGTTGGACGATGCTTTCCAATCCTGGGAAACCAGTGATGATGTCATCGGTCTCTTTGCGTTCTACTGTTGGAGGATCCAGTTGCTGAAGCAGCATTCGAAGCGCACCAGATGTGCTTTAATGGCTTACATCACAGTCTTGTCAAACACAAATTGAAGTGATACAGCTTCACCACTGATCAACGACACACTTGTGTTCCTCTCCCTGCAGGTCAAGTAAAGAGTGGCTGCTCTTTGTTTTTGAAAAGTGAATATACGATTCTGTAATTGTGCTTTATTACATGCTCTACTTGTTCTTTCTCCTGATCTGAACAGGTTTTGATTTGTTTTTTTTTTTTTTTTGTTTGTTTGTTTGTTTCACAGGAAGCTGAAGCTCTACTGAAGAAAATGCAGATGTAGAAGCGGCTCTGAATCCGCTCGCTGCCAACTCCTGCATTTCCGGATTGCTTTTATTTCTTTGCTGACCCCATTTGTCTTTGTCGTTATTAAATCATGTATTCAAACGGAAGAAATTCAATCTGGCTATTGAACAACTGAAATCATTTTTACGATTAAGCATACCTCTCATATTTAAGCATTTGTAAAATGTACTTGAGTCTTGATGATATACTGTAGAGTAACCAATACGGAAAAGGCCTTGAGAAGCACATGTTTTGTTTAAATTAAATGTGCTTTCTCATTTTCCTCAGTTTTTGCCATTCCTTAAGGACAGAATGTATGTGCCTATATTTCTTTACTGACGACTTTGCCTTAAGTGTTTCATTGTTGGTTCTGTCCTTATACTCCCACTTTTAAAATCCAATTATTGAAATAAGAGGAGAAAGTATAAAAGAATGTTGACACAGTGTATGATTTAGTTACATTTGTATGTATAGTTTACAGTATAGGATAGTTTCCAAAGTGAATTTTTGTGGTACTTATGACTACACAACTACGACAGGCATGTACGCCCTTCCTCTATATCCCTGTCACCATCAGTACAAAAACCAAGAGCTCAGAGGGGTTTCACAAAGGCTGTGCTGCGCAGCGCTGTTGCACTCCAGGAAGCGTTGATTACGTCTATTTAAAAAGCCTTGATCAAATCAATATTTCAAACTTTTTACACTCCTGGACTCCTTTTCTTTTCGTGATTTTAAAAGGGGAGTATTTAATGTGAATTCATTTTGTTGTAAATCTTTGCAGAGGTTTTCAAAAGTATTTTTTTGCTTAAGCTTATAGATATCGGTGTGACATTTCCCTTCAGAGTTTCACATTTTGTATTGATCCTTAAAAACTAATTGTGAAATTGGCATTTGTGTCTTAATCACTGGCGGTCTTAATGCCCCCTTTGGATAATTTTATGAAATCTATACATTTTTTTCTGTCAGTGTCTCAGGTCTGAACAGAAGGTGTCCCTGAAGATGCCAACATGTGCAGAAGAGGCACAATGGCACTAGATACTACACAGTAAAATCCTGAGAGTTAAATTAACTCTACTCGGAGTATATTTGGTCCCACTCTATATAGAGTTAAACCGACTCTGAGAAAGAGTAATTTAATAATCTATTTTCTTCATATTTTTCCAAATCTGCATGGTAAATGCAAACTAAATATTAACTATTCAGAGAGGGACCAAGTCCACTCCAGAAAGAGTAAAAACAGACAAAAATAGACAGTTTAGTTCAAATAGACTTATTTAAATAACTCTCCTTCAGAGTTGGTTTAACTCTATATAGAGTGGGACCAAATACACTCTGAGTAGAGTTAATTTAACTCTTAGGATTTTACTGTGTAGATTTGCTAATGAAAACAGTACCAAAGCATTTCTAAAAGTAGAACATTTTGCCAAGAGAATGAAGGGGATGAGAACTTTGATATTTTGATGTCATGATCTTTAGTTGTAACATATAAACGAGTACACTTTTATTTGGCAAAATATACTAAATAAATGTTTATCCTCAACATCTTGCCTTTCTGTGAACAGGTAACAGACACACGCAAACACAATGCAGGGAGGGAAAGAATGTATGCAGCTTTTGAACATTTCCCCACAGGCAAAAACACAATCAGATCATTAAAAAACAGACCCCTTTTACAAAACACGGGCCAGTATTTGGCAGCATAACCCGTGTTTGCAATCACAAAGGTCAGTCTTGTAATAAACCTACCATAAACTTTATGAACTGATCATTTCTGTCTGGGGCAAATGTCAATAGCAGGGAGTCAACATTTCCTAACTGTAAATAATGTGAGACTTGTTGTTGTTGAAGATTTTAAAGCTGGAATGATTTGAACTCTGACAAGGAAAAGAGTGAGTCTAAATAAGTGCACCAAAAGTGTTTTTCTTTTGTTATTCTACTAAAAACTGCCAACCATTCTTTATTTGAATTTATTTAAAGCACATGATAAAGTAATTGTATTATTACTCAGGGAATCTGTCTTCTTCACTACACTGGTGGCTTACTTTAGATTTGACATTTCATGCTTCGTGCGATTGATTTTCTCTCAGAGCTATAAAAGGCCTGACCTACATGGAAGATGCTTTATTCTTTTATTATAAAGCAGCTCCTATTGGTCGCTCCTCGAAAAGCCATTTGAGCATGACACTGGAAAAGGCTTTTTTCAGAGGAGAATATACTTTTGTCAATTATATCATTTAAAATATTATAAAATATAGTTAAAGATTTTATAGTTTGCAAAATTTCACATTTGATTTCCAACTCTCATAGTTAGAAACTATTCAAATAAATGTATTTAAATATTAATGTCAAATCTTTAGTCTGATCAAATGCTTTAAACCCACCCTTTGGCTTTAACACTAGGAAAGCTTAAAAAGGTTCAGTGTGGGTCTGTGGGATTTTTTTGTCCATTCCATCTGAAGTCTCGAATTCAAAAGATTCAAAGATGTTTAATCAGGTAGTTATTACACAAATGCTGTTTTAAGATCTTTATACAGTACATCTGTGGCCATGGAAGCAGTCGTAATATTTCAAATCAATGGTTTGGATGAATGAGTTGAATGCAGTTTTTTGGGAAGTGCCCTGTGCATTACATCCAATGTTTACAATCACCTAGAACATCGAACACCGCACACACTCTGGCAGAACACAGTCTCCTTTCACTTGATTAGAGAAGAGTAAAACTAGGAGATAAGTACACTGACACACGCCACAAAATCCTATTCCTCCGTACTTCATTTCAAACTATATCCAAAGATGAAAAAACACCAGTGTTGCTTGAAATAGAAATGTTATTTTCAAGGTTTCTGAAACATATTCCGTATAACAGATGCATGGGAGTAGACGTGTAAATAATGTTGTTTTTTTTACCTGGATAAGGATAGAAAAGCAAGCATACTTTGAGTGAATCCATCAAGATGTCTAAAAACAAAACCATCTAAAGGAAAACAAAACTGCAATATCAAAAAAAAATATGGAGAGGACACGAAAGCCTTATTAAATAGTGAGTGAGTGAGTGAGTAAAATTGATTTGATGAGTATATGCAGTACCTATTTTGTTGGACGTGAGTACAGCATTTCGTTTATTTTTTACTAGCAATTTCTCCTTTTCACCACTAGATGCCGTGCTTACCCTAGTACTGAGTTACTCTACATCGAAAGGATTTTGTTTTTCCTTTTTCATTCTAATGAATGAAAAAGTTAACAAGCAAGTGAGGAAACATTAAAGTGCTGATATTTTAATAAACTATAAAGAAATATATTACTACGTTAAGGGCAATAGCTATCTAAATTGTAATATTTATTAGAGATGTTATCCATATCCATAAGTGTGAAATATCAGCAATGTATAAAATGCCTGTTGGTTTAGGCGAAGTGTGAAATAAAAGCTTTTTGCAAAGACGTAGACGTTTTGCTGATACAGGCACCAGTTATAAGCACCGATATAGGCACAAGAAAATGCATTATACACACAAAGCCTTTTCTAATAACAATAATTCATTGTGGAACATGAGTTCCTACGCTATTTAATGAAAACACATTTTACAAAAAGCACAACTTCATAAATTGAAACATGTTTAACTCAAAGTATAATTTTATTAATATTATGCCTTAGATACATACCAGTACGACAAATTACACACTAAATATTAAATACCAGAATTAATATTACACAAAAAACAACTTTTCTAATCGATATGTGTTTTAAATACACTCCAGAACTCATTCACTCATCTTCCTACCCGTTGTTCCCTTCCGGGGTCACGGGGGTCCGCTGGTCACTTAGAGCGAGAGGCGTGGACTGGTCGCCAGTCCATCACTGGGAAAAACACACATTCACTCTTAAGGGGTATTTAGACTATTCAATTATCCCGATGCATGTTTTTTGGTGAAAACTGAAACATGCAAACTCCTTGAACCGGCAACCTTCTCACTGAAAGGCCACCGTGCTACCCACTGCGCCACCGTGCCGCCCTCAAACTAGACCTTAAAACGAGTTTAACACAAAGTACAACTTTACAAATTTGTGTGCATTAAATACAAACCAAAGTTTAATTAAAACGAATTAAATATGAAGCACAACTTTGTTAATTAAAACCAGTTGAATATTACATAATTCTTTATTAACAATGTAAATTTTATCAAATTAAAACTGATAAAGTTTTCACATTCTTTCACTAGACTATAGTCTTAACTCCAGTTGTAACAAATGTTACAAATGAATTAAACACAAGTCAGAACTCAATTAATCAATCAGAATTAAACACAAAGGAAAACTTTATTATATAGTGCATTTAATTAATGACACTAATTATGCAACTTTACCAAAACCCAGTTAAAATATAACCGACTGCTTGGCTTGCTTATTGCCCCCTGGGGACTGGAAGTTTATCCCTGCAGTCCTCCTCTGAGATCCTATTGGTGGCTTTGGGTCCGAGAAAAAGAGCATCTTTCAGCGCAAAACGATGGAGAGGATGAGAAATGAAGAGGTGAGAGGAAACACGACCCAGACGCGTGCAGATGTGAGCTGAAACTTTACTGCGTCTCGTGTTCTGTCAGAATGGAGGGGATTAGCGCGCGAACCCACGCGGTCTGTGTGAATGCTTCAGGAAACAAGAAAATAAAGGTGGAAAAACACAAGAATGAGCAGATGGATGTGGATAATGATTCCCCACCGGGATCTTTATTTGACGCAAAGGGTTAGTGAGTGATGGGGACTCAGTGGGGGGAACATTTAGAAGTGTTTACTGGTGTTAATTACTCATGTTTGCATCTTCTTTTGTGTATTTATTTGCTTGTCAAGATCACCGGAAGTGCAGGAGGAAAACAAGTGTGGAGGATGGAAAACCTGGAGAAAGTGAAGCTGTGAAAGATGTTCGAGTGGATCTTCAAGGAGCTGAACTTTGGAGAAGATTTCACCAGATTGGGACTGAGATGATCATTACTAAAGTTGGGAGGTATGATCATACAAGCCTATATAGCTGTATTACAAAAAATAAAAAACAAGTGCTAATAATCCAACTGTCAGGCTACAAGGTACAATTGACACTAGGGAAATAATTTGAAAACTCTAATATTTTTCCCCTATCATCATATTTTGGCATATATAATTTGACTATTTTTAACTTTGAAGTCATTTTTTCTATCTATCAATCTACGTGATTTTATTAATGAATCAATACCTATTTCTATTATAGGAGAATGTTCCCCTCTGTTCAAGTCAAGGTGCACGATCTGGAGCCTTTAAAGAAATATACTATTGCCATGGACATCACGCCTTTGGACTCAAAGAGATACAGGTAGACTACTGTCTGCTCATTCAACTAGAACTAATTATTTCAAAACATTGAGTTGAAATGAGTGAAATCTTCAGATTTGAAGACAAACTTCATTGTAGTCTACATTTTTACAGGTTTTAAGATGTTTATGAAATGACTATTATACATTTATTCATTTTTATTCATAACTTGTTTATTCCCTTTTTGGGGTCACGGGTGTGTGCTGGTGCACATTGGGCGAGAGGCGGGGGAACACCCTGGACAGGTCGCCAGTCCATCGCTAGGCAACACACACATTCACACCTTTTAGATTATTCAATTAACTTAACCTAAAATGTTTATTGGATTGTGGGGGAATCCGGAGTACCCGGAGGAAGCCTATGCAAACACGGGGGGAACATGAGAATTCCTTCCAGGAAGATCAACGGCAAGCCTCGAACCGGCAACCTTTTAACTGGAAGGCCACAGTGCTACCCACTGCACCACCAACTATTATACAAATAATTTTTAATATCAGTTTCTCATAAAATTGTTCAACATCGAGAGTGTAGATTAAAAAGTTGAAATCAGCTGTTAGCAACAAGTACTCTTAATTTTTTTTAAAAAGAGTTATCTTTTATCTAAAACAAAACTGATTCTGTTTTAATATTGTCATAAGGCTTACTGCTTCAAAACAAAGAGCTTAAAGCATTGTGTTGATCTTTGTTAGATATGTGTACCACAGCTCTCAGTGGGTGATTGCTGGTCACACCGATCACTCCTGTCATCCGCCTCATCTATACATCCACCCAGACTCTCCATCTTTAGGAGAAAACTGGATGAGACAGGTGATCAGCTTCGATCGAGTCAAACTCACCAACAACGAGACGGATGAGCGAGGACATGTGAGTTTCTACTGTCTGCATGAGCACATCTGCAGTATTTCACACGTACTGTCTGTATTTGTATTAAATGTCACTTTGAATTCAGATAATCTTGAAGTCCATGCACAAGTATACGCCACGCGTACATGTTATACTGCACAGTCCTGTGCAATGCCCGTCACAGACTCTTCCATCACTGCCAGCGGATGGAGTGCACACCTTCTCTTTCCCTGAGACTCAGTTTACCACTGTCACTGCATATCAAAACCAACAGGTAACGTTCATTTTATCTTGAATCAGTATCAGCTGAGAAGAGAACTTGGAAATGTGGAGAATAGTATATAAAACTTGGCGAACACAGTTAAATACCAATTCACTAGGATTCCCTGAAGTTAGTTTGACCCATAGATTTGAGCTGCAGAAGATACAGTCTGGTAAAATAGTTTTTAGAAACAACTTAAAAATATAAAAAAGAGAGAACATTAGAAACACAGGTTTCAATAATTCAGTTGATTTTTTTAAGTCAGATCATTTTGGATGTACAGCAAATAATCAAACTTTAAGGCAATCACCATGCTGTAGAAAAACCTTTTGAAACTGGCATAAAAGGAAAAAAAGACTGTATTTTGCAGAACAAAGGGCGCAGTGGGTTATAGGTTTGAAAAGTCAAACTTAATTCAAGTCATTCACAGTAACTCTCAGCATTGTTCAGTTGTTATACTTAAAATACACTCACCTTTTCAGTTCATTCCTCTTGACATCAAATTCTTCAGCGTCTGAGTTTTTTGAGCAAATTGCGAAAGAGTTGCTGTTACTTTCATGATGATTCTGGCCTTCATGAAAGCTCTGATGTGACTGATAGCCTTGAGTTTGAAATCTGCTTCAAAAGCATGTCTCATAACCAAACCATTTTAGCATCCTTATATAAATACATCATAATATTATATGTTGAAGTCCAGTGTGTATAAAACCGTGCTCACACTATGTAAAAAAATCCTTTGACTTGAATGGTAAACGTTGTGATGCGACCTCAGCAACCAGATTAGAGAGGTCACATGCGTAAACTTTTTTATGACTCAATATGAAACCAATTAATTTTTTTAGGACATCAGAAAAGCTACAAAGTAGATTAGAGTGTACCATGCTAAACAATTGTATATATTTTTTTAGATTAGTAAATTATTTAATTTTTAAAAGACTGTTTTGTGGACATGCTCATTACGGACAGATCTGTAAAATTCGGCATTGTTCAGGAGTAGTGTGATTGCCTGGTTACAGATTTTGAGCCCAGTGAACCAGATAAAAATGGTTTGAGGTCAGTGAGCTCAACTAGAATTATTGTGAGGCGCAGTGATTGTTTTCGCCTTATACTCACAAAAATATGGTATTGATTCTCTTACCGTGAAATAGCAATTTTACCAAATATCTTTTTAAAAATCCAGCAACACAAAAAAAATAAATTTTACAAAACAAGTTGACCACGCTGGCTACACTGACCTGGAGGTGACTGCAGCTACATTGATGGGTAGGACTTGGGCCATGGAGGCAGAGTTTGTTGAAGAATGAATTGGTAATAAGGTAAAAATCCTACAGCTCAATTTATGGTGGTCTTAAACATATGTTGTGGTGGTGAAGTCAAAGGCAAGTTGGACTAAACCTATGGATTAGTTTAAAACTTTTGGACGGGCTATTAAATATACCTCGCAGTCGGTGAACTTTGGTTGTTTCAAAAAATGTTCAGTTACCAGTTTTCAGCATTGTTCTGCAAAGTACTTGGTGAAGAGTAACATGTAAAAGCAAATCTATTCTTGTCAAAAAAATAACAACTGCTCTTTTTTTTCAGATTACAAAACTGAAGATCGACAGGAATCCCTTTGCCAAGGGTTTCAGGGAGAGAATGGGGTAAATGATTTGAATGTATTCTAAATGTTTTTAATCACTGGTTTCTGGAACCTTATATTTAAAAAAAATGTTCATATGCATTTTAGGAGCACCGTTGGTGGCATTTTGGAGTCAAAGTCTTGGCACAATCCCTTTAACCTTGATTTTAAATCATTTACCATGGAGCTACAAGGTAAAAATATTAATTATGTTGGCTTTCTGCTCCTAAACCATTCGAGCTACAGTCACAAACCTTACCCAAGACATCCAAACTGCTCTGACTCGCGTTGCTATGTCTTTTCAGACTGGTACCACTAATGGATTTAGGGGAAAAAATAGAGAATGCTGGAATATTTTCCATTGACTGAACATGGGGTCAACATGGGGTCAAATTTTGTAAAACTGTAACTGAAACTGAGAGTCTACAGCACACTTGTGGAGGTTACCAGTCTGTGCAACGGCATACAAATCACTTGGCAAACATATTTTAGCCCCAAGCTCTAGAAGAGGTTACATATGTACCATTGACTTGTAATGCTCATAGTGGCAAAAGGCAACGAAAATATCAAGATGAAACATCTCAGAGAAATATGGGTTTAATTATATTAATCCGGGTAACAATAAAAAAAAAAACATGATCACTTACAGCTGCCTAGCAACCAAACTGTTTACCCTAGCAACCAAATGTTCTGAACTCTATTTAATCCTGGGTATGTTATAGATACGTGGGAATGATTTACATAACGTATAGTGACAAGGCAACATATTTTGTCACTGACCCATTCTATAGCAACCAGGTTTACCAAAGTAACCAACTTGGCATATTTCACTTCTGGAGAGACATGAGGGTTGGTTTATTTTGCTCAAATTGACATATAATATATTATTATTTATATATTATATATATTATAGACTAACTAGACTGTTTACGATAGCAACAAATGTGACTTTGCAATCTCAGATTAGGAAAATAATTGAGAAGTGGTTTATGGCTCTCATTGTGTGCAAACTTTACCAATCTAATTCATTGTGAAAATAATTAAGTGGTAAAGTGACTGGGATTCTAAATAGGATCTTGATCATGAGTTTCCTCTTGCACCTCAATTTTCACCCACAGTCCCTAAAACTGCATGTCATGTTGATGGGTGATTGGAACATAGGGAACATGTTCCCTTCTCCGTCTTGTCAAAAGTGAGCTGGAATGGGTTCCCAAATCAGAACTAGTTACAGAAGATGGCTGAATCTATTACTATTTGATATGATAAATGCTTAAATACTTTTCATAGTACTAACAGTGTTATATTTCTTCAGCAGGAAGGTACTTGAAGTCTTGTTCGAGTTTTGGTACGAGTTCATCACTGTCACCATTCTTGCCCGTCTCATCTACTCAAGCTCACATACTCAAGCCATTCTTAACCCCTCATTGCTGCAAGATATTCTCTACAGACAGTTTTCTCACCTGCAAAGCCTGCTGCAGCATTTGTAAACTCAGTACTTCCCCCGAGTTAGAATCTATGGTGCACTTCCCATTAATGGCTGCTCTTCATTTCAAGAATGAGGACGGCTCCAAGAGTCGCTGGTTCCAGACTTCCATTTCATCAGGATCCGCATCTGGGGGTTTTAAAGATCAAAATGAACATTTAGCATCTGCCTTTGTGCCACCTTTCAGCTACAGTTTCCCCACCAGTCCCAGGTTCACTTCGGTTTCCCATCATTTAAAACTGGACAATGATGAGAGCCCTGGCTACCACATCCCCATTGTTTCAGTCCCAGACACCTCTCCTGTTTAAACTTCGGTGATGAGAAATTGTACAAATTTAACACAATAAAAATGTCAATATTTTGTTGAATGGTCTTTCAGTCATTGACCCATGGCTATATTACTTGTATAAACAAACTCTGACGTTTTTAAGAGCCTATGTTGAAATCACCAAAGCAAACAGGCTCCACCCCTCACAGAACAGTGCCTGAAACCCATGCAACAATCACTGAGGAATCTGCTGTTCCATTAATAATTGAAAGCCATGTGTGTTACTGTTGGAATACTGGACGATTGTGTTTAGAAGTGTGTGTTTTATGGTGGATGCTTTAGTTCCACTTCACATAGAACACCTGAGACGAGTGCAAGAAGCAGAGGTTGGAATAATGTAGATAAAAGCCTGGGACCCGAAGAGCTGGAGAGTGTGCACATGTTTTGAATTCATTTCAAACCCTGCCTCTGTGTGGTAAGTAACCACAGAGAAACAGAAAACAATCAATTTTAAAGGTAAAATATAAAAAAAATCCATGTATTTTACTATTACATTTCTTAAATAAATCAATAACTTCAGCAATTTAACAGGAAAATAATATTTTATAGAGTTTAATCATATGTTTTTGAGACTGTATATATAATCTTCATGTGTACAGCTTGCAGTACAACGTACGGTGGCCCATTAGTGCTCAACACAACGCTAATAAACTTTGTGCGCATAGTTAAGTTCTCTCAGTTAAGACATAGTTCAAATTTGATCACTTTAGAGACTGGAGTGAACCTGAAGAACCTCAGCTGTGGTGATTTGTGTTTCCATAATCAAGCCAGTTAACATAACAATAAAGTGACTGGCAGAAAGGAATGTTAGGTTCCTAATGTAACCCATGATTCCAGTCTTGAGGTTGTGGGTTAATCTTTGCAAAGATAGTGGTAGTGTGCACACACACTATTAGTGCAACACCCTCGTGCAGGTAGGAGTGTTTGTTCCGTTCGCCGAGACTATAACAACAACAACAACAACATGGAACAGGTATTGTAACTGAAACACAAAAAAAATTTCAAAAGATATGCAACATTTTTGAGAAGCTTTTCATCCTTATTTAATAAAATTTTATGTGAAAACAGTTAACAGAAAAATCATTTGTTAGTTACGTTTAAGACGGCAAGTGGTGTATTGGTGGTCTTAGTCGTCCTAGAACCAGAAGGTTGGTGATTCACTGCTGTTGTGACCTTGGGAAAGCAACTTTACACGCATTAAATCTATATCAGATGATTAAATCTGTAGCAGAACTACTATTAGTGTGTAATTATGGTAATATTTATACTTTATATAGTTAGTAATTCAGTGAAAAAGGTTCCCACTAAAAATTCTAGGGTTACTGCCTGTTTTGAGGCATTTTGTACAATTTCTAATGTTTGTTACGCTGTTGGGTTGTGGAACAGTGTTTCTTTCACACACCTGTCTGCTTTCCACAAGTTTCCCCCTTGCAGACCCACACAGTCCCCCTTCACTAGCTTTTAACAACTCTCGTCTGTTGACAATTACAATCAAGGAAAGCTCAAATATTCAGCCAGTCATGTTCAATTCTGTCAGGACACATTTACAGAACTCCATTTTCAACAAAAACTGGCGTGCTTCAACCTTTTTATATCTATGATTATAGCGTCAGACTAGATGTTATCTCAGATTTTAAATGTCATAATAAAATATCTTTAAATTCTTTAGAATCCCTCTATGCATATGATGTTTTATCCTTTTACTTACATCACTTTTATCGTGGTTGATTGTGATTTATAGTTTATTTGTGTTCTTTTAAGATTAATCACTTTGGAGCTCCCCTGTTTGCTTCAAAGTGCTTTTAAAATAAACTTTACCTTTATTAGTCTGGAACTGCTACTCAAACTCAATAGCAGAGCTCAAGTTCATTCAAAAAACAAAAAGGTTTGTTAAAAATTAAAAATAACAAAAAAATCCTGCAAGGGTGAGAACATTAACATAAACTGACCAGAGAAGTGGCATGAACAAATCAAAGACTGAAGACAAAGAAACTCAGACGATGCAATGAACTTGCCATCTCCAACACTCAAACTGACTCAGATTCAGAATGATCCCGTGCTGGAGGAACCCCAGTCTGGGATCTAAATACCCACAGACACAAATGTGGAACACCTGAGAGAATTAAAGGCTAATGAGGGGCAACTGAAAGCAGTAGGTAAAACTAAGGCAAAATAGACACATAGCACACACAGTAAGCCAAACTCAAGACATAATGAACACTTAATAAACAAGAATATAACACTTATTTATTTATTTACAGGCAAATGAAACTCACATAAATCCAAATGTTACAAATGAATCAGAAAACGGATAGATATCAGTTTATTAATCAAAAGGTTTTTTGACTTGATATGTTGTATTATTTACTTATTTTGCAGGGAAATGTACTAATTGGATAAAACTTTGTATTAAGTAGGTTTTCCAGTGAACATGCCTTAATTTAGCATTTTTGTGTCCGTGACTAAAATTCACCTGCCCCCAACTGAACTCCTTAGATCAGGGGTGTCAAACTCAAAGCACACTTTGGATGAACAGGACACTCATTTCATTAAAAATAAACATTTTTAAATGTGAATAGAATAATACAGAAATATTGTTCCAGAATAAATAATCCTTAACTAAAAAGAAAAAAGTCTTTTTAATCAATTTAATCAAGTTATGATCTTCTTCTTTTCCTTTCGGCTGTTCCCAGTTTAGGGGTCGCCACAGCGAATCATCCTTTTCCACCTAACTCTGTCCTCAGTATCCTCTACTCTTGCACCAACTACCTTCATGTCCTCTTTCAGCACATCCATATATCTTGTCTTTGGTCTTCCTCTTGACCTCTTGCCTGGCATCTCCATCTCCAGCATCCTTCTTCCAATATAACCACTATCCCTCCTCTGCCCTTTTCCAAACCATCTCAACCTGGCCTCTCTGACTTTGTCTCCAAAACAAATATGCGAGTCACCAAGTTATGATGATACTCAAATATTTACTCAATGTGTGTAAATGTTAAAATGAAAATATATATACAAATTTGTTTACTTTTGTGCCATTTAAAAAAAACTTTAAATATCTTGAAAGATTTAGCTATTGATGATTGAGGAGTGTCATCATTGCTGATTAGCTCATTGTCATCTCCCACCAGAACTGGTTTTCCCAGAACTTGACATTTTTGAGGAACATTACATTATGAAGTTGCATTGACGGAAATCCTGGAGTTGGAGGATAATACATTTTTCTTGTCAGGGTTGAGCAGGCTTTCTCAAAAGAACTGGGTTTTTTTAATTGGGGTATTTACCTCGCGGTGGATTAGTCCACTGAAGTGTCACCTTCAGCTTCCTGTCAAGTTGTATTTGATCCGTCTGAACTGTGCCTCACTCAATGGAGGAGCCTGGTTCTCAGGATCAGGTGGCGAAGCCAAACATGTGATTTAGAGTTGTTTGGTATCACCTCAGCTTTGAAGAGCCTCTGTGAGGTCAGAATCGTCAGGTGCCTGCACATGCTGCTGTCATTCTCTGAGCTGACAGGCAGGATGTGTTCAGCAGCTCTCCATTGCCCCATCGCCCCTTGAGCAGGTAATTGATTTCAGGCCACATGGCCCTTCCCATCTTATACACTGAGTGTTTATAGTCCACACTCTGGCCCGTGGTGCGCTGTCAACGGTAATTCAATTAGAGACGCACGGGTGTGACTAACTCCAAACTGCCAAGCGCCTTTCCATATGTGGGCTTTTACAACTCTCACTCACCACAGACTGACATTCTCAGGCTGTTGTTGCTATTATGCATTCTATCTTCTGTATTGGAGTATTAAGATTTTATGCAATGTGACATTAGAAACAAATCTGAAGAATTTATAGGGAAATATAACCTGGGGCTTTGTCTATACTATTGTTTTTCATGGGACATAAAAGCTCATATGATAAACTTTAATAATGGCCTATAGTATTACCTTGTCTCATCAGCTATGAAAATACTAAAAAACTGTGCATGAGAGAACGACTGGCTGCAGTAGGAAAACCAAGCAGGTTCTGGGGGTTAACTACCTGATCAGGGATCTTTTGTGCCTTTGAAGTGGAATACAGAAAACTATTTGGAAAGATCATACATTATGCATATTTGATAAACTCAAATGAATCAGGTACACACATAATCAGAACCATTCATATTGATTCAAGTTTTTATTTCTCACGTTAAGAAAATTTGTCACATTTTGAAAACTATTCAGCCGTTTTGATCTAGTGTCAGCTCTTTCAGCATAGATTGTTGAATATGAACAAACCAGTTCCAGGAAACCAAGTTTCCTTAAAAATGCCATATTTTCCCTATTAAAAACTACTTGTACCTTCCTCTTGTGTTAGAGCCAGTGTTCTAACAATTTTTCCTGCTAGGCTTCCCTTCCCTTGCTATCATTGAACGTGTTTGCAGCTAAGATTCTAATAATACCAACATTAAACTTAGAGATACAGAAGTTGACTGTTTTTAAAGAACTTTCTAAACATTGGAACTCTTTGGTTTCTAAAATGAAGAGCATGCGTATCATGGAATTTAGGTGATGGTAAAAACCATGATTAGCAAGAGCTAAAGAAAAAACTAAATGCATTTTTGAGTTAAAATAAAAAAGAAACCTCCCACGATTGGAGAAACCTAAATAAACTAAATCAGGGACCAGAAACATAAACTAACTAGGAACTGAAAACAGATTTGAGTGAGTGCTCAGTTGCACAATGAAAACCAAAATGACTATTAAAAGAAACACGCAGATCTGAAAAGGCAGACAAATGCAGAAGGATGGCATGAGGTGAGTACATGAACCAATGAACCTCTAACAAACCAGAGAAACACAGAGAATATAAAGAGAAAGAAATCACCCAAAATAAGAGATAGGTGTGCAGGCAATCAGGAGAGAAACAGGACGGGAGGGGCAAGAGACACAAGGAGATGAGCCACAAATACAGGCAAAACAAAAAACATAGAAGACAAAAGGGAATGGCAAAGACCAGAAAATGTATCAAGGTAAGAATTAAGATGAAAAAAATGCATGTTTGTCATTTTTTAAAAATAAACGATGAAAAAGATATTTGTGTTTCTACTAGGGTAACATTTTCTGCATCAAGGCACATTTGTAATAGAATCACAGGACCGCAACAGAAAGAAAAAAGAGAGAAAACAAATTAAACTCTGTAGCCTTTATTGATTATATTGATCTCTTTAAAGTGCCTTGACTAGGAATCAAACAAACACAAATGTTAAGTGTTTTATAATCGTTCATATTCCTTATCACTCACTTGATTTAGAGAAATTCGATAATTTCCTGCGTCACACCAGACAATATTTCACGACCGCAGCATACTGGTTGAAAAGAGTGATCTATGTTATGTGCTAAAGTGGTTGTATAGATTAAAACACATGTTTTCCCCAGGAGAGAAGGAGAATGAGCCCATTTTTTTTTTTAAATCTGCACTGTTTCTTTAATGTCTCAGTGCATGAGAGTCAAAAGAGCAAACAGAGAGTTCAGTTCTTCAGGGCAGGCCTGCTTCCTGAAAATCCTATCGACTCGTGACCCTTTGAAGGTGTGAAAATGATGGGTGCCAGCTGCAACCTGCAATAAAAACAATTAGAAGCATTAGCACATATGTAAAGAGACACGGCTGAAGCTGGTGGCAGATCGTGTGCATGAATGATGGAAGCTGGGGAAAGCCTTTTCTGAACTGATTTGTCACACATGCCCCACCAGATCATGCAGAACCAATGCCCTCTGCTTCCTGCTCTGTCTGAAATCCATCAAACACAAGCAAATTGAAAGCTTTAACAAGGGGGTGCAGAGGAACATTATGTTTCTGCAGGACAGCTGTATCATCGGACACTTGACCAATACTGTACATTGTGATACTGCCCTCCTCTACGAATCAGATAATTCATTACATTTTAAAGTTATTTAAATTACAATACCTTTTCCACACCGGACTGTAATCTCAGCTTCATTTGAAAGAATCTGTGTAAATCAGAGGGTTAGTTAGAAATACAAGCCGGTTACAAGGTGATTGAATTCATGATTTATGTTAATTGTCTGTGTCTGTATACAAATTCGGGAGATGATTAAAGTTTTTAATTATCAAGTCCACATGGCGTATTATTAGCTGTCTGAAATAATTTAGCTAAACTAAAGCCTTAGTAAAATTACCACAGCAAAGTGTGTGACTGCCAGGCCTTGCATAAGTCAGTGACTTTTGATTATAATTCAGCTAGACAGATGTTTTCCTTGTTTCAGGGGAGGAACTGTGAGGCTACGTCCTGGCAGCATCTGTACGCAGACAGGAGGCAATGAGTGAAATTGGTTGCAGATAGAGAGTAATGGTAATGAAGGCTTGGCATGCAGAAGACAGCTTCCGTCCTGGATGGGACGGTTGATTTTACATCTGTTTCTTGTTCAGGAGAATTGACCAAACAACGGGGCTATCGAATTTGAACAGTTTCCCTCCATGAACGGAAAACAGTTTGATTTGTGAGAGGGAACCATTTGATTTGTCCCAGAAGAAAATTGTTGAATTTGTCTCTTAAGAAAAAGTTAGCGAACACAGAATATCTATAGGTGAATTAAACATTCATTGAAATGCACTTTCAACCAAAAACTTCGGATTCAAAGAAGTAATGTCTTTGTAAATGGCTTTCTGATGTATTTAAAATGAAAACTGGAAAACAATCTGCAAAATAGAGCTTGACGTGGCCACCGGTCCAGATAACAAAGCACATTCGCAAATCTGATGCAAAAAAAAAAGCATACTAACAGGTTGCTCTTTAAAAAATGACTACAGACTACAAACTAATTAAAAGTATGGCGAGTGATTGAGTAGAGGAAACTGATTTGATTAAACTTCTAACAGTTATTAAATAAAGTAAAACTGTCTAAATGTCCAGACCAGTGGTATAATGGATGGTGCACTGGACATATATTTCCAGTAGCGCAGGGCAATGTGGTTTCGAACCCTGAATCTATCGTTATCACTGCAGTCTTAACAGCTATAGGTGAATGGGGCCAGATGTACAATGGCATCGTTATATAAATTTATATATAAAAGTTTCTGTAAAAAAAAGTGAAAAGAGGCTCAATGTAAAATTATTTTACAAATGAAGCTCAATGACCCCCTCAGCTGGTTAGATTCAGAAGCTCGGCTGCTTTTTTAGCTGTTTTTCATCCCTCAACCCAAGCCTCCAACAACAAATGTGAAAATTTGAATGAAACAGAAAGCAATAAAAAGCGATTCCTGCTCTTTTTTTAATGTTGAAAAACTAAGAGCACTGGGCATCATAGAAGGTTTACTTTTACACAAGGTACCTGATGGATCTGGCATTTGCTTATTTCAGTTTTCACTTAAGATTGCAAACAGCTGCTGAGAATCTGAATGCTTGCTTGCAACAATACTTTTTATCTATAAAACAATTAAAAACAAATAGAAGCACATCTTCCATGAGCAATTACAGAGCATCAATTCAGCTTCAACTGAAGGGCATCTGCATGTTTTAAGTTGGTACTATAAGGTTAATTTATGATAATTGGTGTATTTTAACTATTGAGTAAGCAGCAGTTAAACCAAAATCCAAAATATTACTCATTTTGTTATGTCTCCTTTAAGTGATCTTTTGCATTAATGTTCTTTCAGGTATTTACACGTGTATTTGCACAGAGCAGTAAAGGTTTTTAAGGAATAAAAAATCCATACTGTTTCCGACATTTGAATATCAGGTCAAGTGAAAATTATAAAGGTACAGATGTTGCAAAAAAGCACCTATAGCTTTCATAAGTTGCTCATTCATAGCATTAGGTGGGTTGCAATAGCATCTTCAATGACTGCTGTGAAAGCTACACATAATTGCCCAGCATTAGTGGCTGCTTCAAAACAAAAATAATGTCCTTGTTGGATGACGCACTGCTCAGATGCATACAGCCTTTTGACAATGCCACAAACAGTAATGCTATAGCAATGATTATATATGAGTTTTATATAGGCTCTAGATTATAAAGGCTCTAGATCACATAATCCTTTCATTTTAGGTAGCTCTTCTCTGGATATATTCAAAACTGTCGCTAGATAAAGCATACTTTGTGTTTAACAGAAACAAGTGCAGTCTGTAGATGACTCACAAGCTGTCTCCACCTCAAAAAAAGCAAATTGGTATCTATTGTCTTGTCCCAAAACCTGCTTGTGTTAAGAGAATGTGGAGTTTTTATGGGAAAAAAAACTAAAGCCAGCCCATGGTTCTCTTTTATTTACAAGAGACCCACTTGTTTACCACTTGTTCAATGAGATGAACCATAACATATGGCAGAAGATATTTACAAAGAACCCTTTAAACATTTCATAAATCTTGGAATCTGCGTATGCACCAAATGTATAAAAAAAAATAAGCATTTTTTTACATATTCTAGATATGATTGTGTTTTTTCACTCAGTGGTTACATACTCTTTTCATTTAGAACCCCTTTAGAAGAGTTTAAAAGAAAACCATGACTCATGCTTGATATATATAGCTCATATAAAACATTTTTAAAAATGAATGAATTGCGCAACCGAAGTCCATTTTCAGAGTTTACTGATGATGGCGCTATTACTGTTTTTTAAATCAAACAAGATGAAACAAGTCTTCCCACGCTATTTCAGTAATTCCGTCATCGTCAAATAACAATGTGGGGTGACAAAATGAGTCTGTTAAGTGACCCTTCAAAACAACAAACACTTGTTTTACTTTCACCGAACCAAATTCTTTTCAATTGCCAACAAGAACCAGACCAAACCCCACTGGTCCCCGCGTCACTGGTGGCGTCCTGCGTGACGTCACGCGCATAAAGGGGCGGGGCGCACCGAAAGCACAGGCGCCAACGAGACACGTTTGATGAACTGTGTGCTCGAGTGCATTTAGGAACAAATGTTGTGACGTAGGGTTTATTTATGGAAATACAGCGCGGGGGAATTTAACATAGTCTGAGTGTTACTAAAAAAAATAAAAGATGTAGCAAGGGCCTATTTATAAACGCATATTGTACGCTAAATAATGGAGTATTTACAATGCTTTTTTTATTATTTTAAAATGGCTCAACTACCAAATCACTGTCACCTGAAATATGCTAAGGCTACTGCCGCCTTTTTGAAGAAAGTGAACGTAACCTAAGATACTCACTGAGAGTTCATAATGCATTGGACATGACATGTTAGTCCAGGCTTTCTTTCACTGCAGAGATCTATCCTTGACGTCTACTGGAGGGAGGGGTTGATTGATGGTTGCTTTTGCGTCTCCACATCATGAGAGCAAGAGAGGGATGAGTCACTAACTGGCTGATATAACATAGCACTGCAGCGCCTGTGCGAAGCATCCTCAAGCTCACTGCCAGGAAAGAGTCACACTGTTTGGGGAATGGTGGGAATAATAAAAACGTGTACTGGAATAAAGTCTAGGGTGATTCATGACAATAGTTTTTGGTTAGCTAACTAAAAGCAAAGTAGTGGGATTAAAGAGTGTTTGGGCTCAGGATAAATTACTTACAAATGACAGGACTTTCACAAGGTATTAACAGTCTTTCTTTTATTATTGAAAAGCTTAACACCAGATGTATACAGAAAATAAGTCACATTCCAGTTTATTTTTTAAGTGAGATTTTTCTGTCACATTGCTTAGCTTGTAGCATATCTTAAATCTAATCTGCATTGAGGTTATGGCATATCGAACGCTGTATCCTACTTGAGTAGCATATATACTTCAATGCTGAGTCTGTGTGGCTTTGAAATAGCACTTCCTAAATGCTAACTTGGATAATTGCGGTTTCTTATTGGAGTGGAGCTGCATGGACTTCTTCACTGGTATTTCCTTTTTTATGTAAACCTGGTTAATCAGCCGCCATGACAATCTGTATACTTTGCTTTAGACAGATTGGTATTTTTCCGCAATTCTAAGATCCATCCCTCTGTGATTTAAATTCATGTGTTTGTTGTGTTCATAGCGAAAATGTCCGGATATACAAAGTGCTCTGCTACCAAGCTGGTCAATCACTGCAGATCTTGTGCTCCATGTTCCCACTATATTATCAATCTTTGAAAGGGGCACATATGCTAAGTATAGTTTGCAATACATCACCTCAGTGCAGAATTATAAATCACGGTTTTTACAAACACAAGTTGTGTTCAAATTCTTATATATTTCAACCTGTGATGTCTCCACAGGTGTCCTAAATGGAAATGCACCATAAATACCTCCAAAATTGTCATTCTGTTTGAGGAACCGCCCAGCAGACTATACAGAATTTATGAGCTTCATTGGTTGTAGAAAGACCAAGCATATTTAATTTCCTAAATAAAATAAAAGAGATCAAAATAACTCAGAGGATATAGTAAAGAGTTTAGACAGGAGCTGCCTCTACCTGTCACTCAATTTCCAAGCCCTTTCCATCTAAGAGTAACTATTTACCACACATTCTGGGGTTTAAATCATCAAAACAAATGAATGCATTGAACCAAATAGGTAAATGATGACAAAACAACTTGGTGATGAAAATAAAAATTTTGAAGTCCTTTTTTTCTAGTTTATGTCTATTTCTGCTCATGTATACTACTAAATAGTACGTGGATTGAGAAAATGCACATCTGTTGTAACGTCAACCTGCTACTTATTATTAATTTTGTTTAGGCCTGTTTGCTTTCGTCAAGTCCTAAACGCAATGGCGTTACCTTCTTTTAGTTTGGTTTGCTAAAATCCCAAGCACAGCCTGGCTCTTTATCTCCCACACCACTGCCCGCGCTTATAATATGCGCCTAAACTTGACACCTGTTTACTCTCGTTGCGCGGGCTTTTGATACGTGCCATTGTTGTGACTCTCGCACTACGTGGACTACCTCAAAACTCTGACGCCAGGTCGCCATGGAAACTGCTTTAAGCTCCACGCTCCGAGAGAGCAGAGGTGTGGGGATATTTAAGAGTTTCAGTTTCAGGACCACCATCCACCCGAACAGCGACCACGCTCCGCAGCTCCTTATTGGCTCCGGAAAAAATAGATCCTAAGAGGGACCCGATGACCGAATCACAGTCGGATTAACTCTAGGAACCAACAGCGTCTCAGACTTTTCTGCTTATCGACGGGTGAGTGGAACAAGTTCATCTTTTGCTCGGAACTCTGTTACGTTCGTTCACTTTGGCTTGCTCGGGCGCACGGTGGATTTATGGAACATGATTTGTTGGGCACTTGGTGAGTTGATCACTTTAAAGTTTGAAAGCGCTGTTTTCATTGACAGAGCAAACCAGCATGAAAACCTACTTAAGTTTAAAAGTGAGTAGGAAGTAGTGTAAGACTCTGAAAAATGTTTAGACAAAAACGATGCACTATATTTGAGAAAATGCGTTGGTTCACGGAGCTGCCAAATCACGTGTTCTTAAAAAACAATTCACGTTTTTCTGTGATTTCAGCATACCATGCGATCATCAAAGCTATGTGTTTATGACTTTAATGTCTATTTGTTTGCTCTTTAAGAAGCAATTTACGCGTACTAGCCATAATACCCCAAATAAGCTATTTAACTTGTAGAGGCGTTATTTATATACTGGTTTTTAATGAAACCCATGGATGGCATGCGCAAACAAGATAGTGATGTTTTTTCTAGAAGCTGCTGGCGTGACTGAATGGGAGAGCAGAAGTACTTGGATGACTCACTGAGGTTTATTTGCGGGAGAGTGCGCGCATGAGGGGCGGGGGAGGAAAACATCGCCGTGCTGCAGCGTCATCACAGCCACTGTCCACTTCGACTGCGAATGCCGCTGTGGAAAAAACAAAAACGAGTGAGGCTCTTCTCCAGAAGTAAACAGTGATGGGAACCTCTAGCGCGATTTCAATAAAGAGTATTCCTTTGTTAGCATGTGGGATTTCAAGAGTCGTGACGTGCCTTAATGACGTCATAGACACAGGTCAGACGTCACCAGGAGACGCCCACTCATCCAATACATCCTGCCCCCTCAGTACAGATCATGCTGCAGAAGCGCATTTTAGTTAATGACTTTCTGTCCGTTTTGTTAAAATTCACCCTCTCCTAATTCTTCTGCATTCAAAGATCGCTGAATATTGCGATTTATTCATTTGGAACCCTGTCAATTAAAGGTAGCATATGGAACCATTTTATAATAAATTGTCACAAGAATATTTACAGATACATTATACTATATTATAGTATTATAGTGTATTTTGCTGCTTTTTCAATTAAATGAAAACAACTGTAATGCTTTTAAGCAAGCATATCAAAAAGAAAAAGACCACAAAACTACAATAATATATCATATAAAGTTCAAACAGAATAGGAAGTGCAAAATAAACAACCGATGATGTTTGCTTTAGATGGTAAAAGTGCTCCTCCTTCTCTCATGTCTCTAATGTGGGATTGTTAATATTAAACTGCATATGTGTCAGAGACGGTCAGTTCGGATCACTTTGGTGACTCTAATCTTTAAATGTTTGATAAAGAATTATGTGAGAAAATCGATCCTTAAGCCAAAGCAGTTGAGCCAGGAAGAAAATCGATTAGTTGATTTCTTGAGTTTCGGTGTGAGATGAATCGACTAATCAATTGTTCATCCAGTGTTGGGAGAACAGAAACAGCGTATGAAGCAGTCACTTGATGAATGATCCGTTTAAGGAATAGGGAATGAAAGTATGGGAATAGTGCATGCGTCAACAAACAATTCACTCTCCAAGATGATTCCTGTCCTCTCGAGATTTGTTCATAATGAATAAACGACTCAAACGTAACAACTTCAGAGAACACCTGTGCACTTTATATGCGGTGCACACTTTGATTAGTCTGATGAAAACAGCTATTTAGATCTAATAATTTTCACAGTATTTTAAAGTGTTCGCAGTGACTATACGTTAATAATGTCTTACCAAAAAATGCCACATACCCAGTCTTGTCTGAGAGGTAACCTCCAATTTTCTCCTCCAATGTACAGGAAGTGACTGAAATGATTTCCATAAAAATGTCCTCTACTTTACAGTAGACAAAAGGTACTTTAATCTACTTAATGTGCCTAGTAATGAAGGCTTTTTTTGTTCATATCACTGATTCTGGCATTCGTAACATACTAACTTTCAGCTTCACGGACATCCATATTACCACAATGTTCCACCTCTGTGCACCCTTTCCCCAATTATGATTACCATGTAGTGATTCACTTCCATGGCTGGCTATGTACAAATAAAGCCTCGTGCCACTTAAGAAACCCATTACTTCAGAGACGGTTTGTACAGTCTATGGTCTTGTCTCATAAATCGATCTACACTTCAAATCAATCAATGGTAACCATTGTGAATTAACCCCTGGTTGCTCATGTAAAAAAGTTGATCAGTCAATGTATTGCCCTGCCTGTTGGTATTTTTTAACACTATACTGTTAACAACGTATACGATGCCATCCTCATCAATAAAAGAAGTGATAGAATCTTCAGACCATTCCTTGTGATGAGAAGATAGGGAGAGAATGAGAAGATTCTTGTGGGTGCACACACTTTCCAAAAAACCTTGCACAGCTGTTACAAAATACTACATTTAGTAATGGATTTGGCATAAATTGTAGGCATAAGTCAAATGATAGTTCCACTATATTTCCTCACAAGGAGCTAAACAAGTAAAATTGGTATGACAGTTAAATAAGGAAAACCCCACACTAGCAATTCCAATTCATGTGGGGAGCTACACAGGGAAGCTACTATACCCAAAGTAACAGTTGCCTCACAGACGGAATCAAGCCAGGTAAAACTAGGGCTAGTCTTTTTATCTTCATGTGGCCCGCTTAATTATGGAGATCCCGGACAAGCTGATCACTAGCCATAACCTGGAAAACAGAAAAAGATTGTAAAGTTAATAAAACCATAAGCTAGAGTTTCTTGAGCAGGAAGATCCTGATTAGATGGTTACCAGCCATCACCAATTGTGTATAGATTTTACATTTACATTTGAATCAAAGGTTTGGTTGAAGAGATGCAACGTTAAAGTTTTGCACAACAAATTGGGATTTTTTTTGTTGCATGGTGTTTGAAGTTAACAGAATGAAGAATGCCATTCAACTCTGCTGCCTAGAACTGTTGCAATATAACAGAACTGCCTAATTTCTGTATTCAAATTAATTTTTTTACATTTCTTGCTTGATGACTGTCATATTTTGTAAACTAGTAGAAACTTGAAATCCACAAATCTATCAGCACCTTTGTAAACTATCTAATGAAAAAAGATTTAATTAGGAGCTGTTTAAAAACAATCACCAGAACCGTATCTGAAAGCAGCAGTGCAATTACAGCCGTCACACCTGCAGGCAACGTCTTGCTCTGTTTAGACAGTAATCTACAGAATCTTTTGAAATATGGTTTAAATATTTCCGCCAACCATTCATCAACTGTAAGTGGACTCTGGATTATAAGAGCAGCATGATTTCTTACAGACCAGTTAACACATTTAGAAATGGGCCACATATGGAGGTCATTGCTAGGAATAATGTGATTAACTCCCACCTTGAATTCAGTTGTCGCATCAAGAAGCACATGATCCACTAGATCAGTAGTTACTGGAGTGAAAAACCACGGTCACACCAATTACAGCCCTCCTGGCTAGTTTGAAGCTGCTGGTGTGTGTAGTGCAGCAGGTTAGGAACTTAAACTTGCACAACTATGGCACTCCATTAACGACATTGCCTGCCAAATCATCAAAACAAATGAAGGCACTCAACCAAAGAGTTCCGAATTAATGCTATTAATGCAGGTCAATGATGACAAAACTACTTGGTGATGAAAAATGGCATTAGTCGGTTTCTAAACAAAAACATAAAAATCTGGATCTAAACAGATATGATAACCTACAGCAAATTTGTGTGTTTTTTGCTTTTTTCCATGTCTATAAATATGTTACACTTTGTTTGTTTTTCCCCCCCAGATCAAGAGTACATCATAGAGATGGAAGATGATCGTCGATTTCATAAACTGACTCAAGAGCAGGTGGACACTTTAGACCAAGTTCTGACAGAGGTCATTCCCATTCATGGCAGAGGCAACTTCCCAACCCTTGAAATAAAGCCCAAAGACATAATTCATGTGGTCAGAGACAGACTGATATTGAAGAAAATCAAGGTGAGAGATGTCCGCCTCAATGGATCCACTGCAAGCCATGTGCTGGTCAAAGAGAATGGCACCAGCTATAAAGACTTGGATATCATCTTTGGTGTTGAGCTTCCCAAACTGGAGGACTTCCAGATTATCAAAGAGGTGGTTTTAAGCTGTCTACTGGACTTTTTACCCAAAGGGGTCAACAAGGACAAAATCACAGCCCTCACCATGAAGGAGGCCTATGTACAAAAAATGGTCAAGGTTTTCACCGAACATGACCGCTGGAGTCTTATCTCCCTTTCGAACAATAGCGGTAAGAACGTTGAGCTAAAATTTGTCAACTCTCTGCGAAGACAGTTTGAATTCAGTGTGGACTCCTTTCAGATCATACTGGACAGCATGCTGCAGTCTTATTTGGATGCAGAAAAAAGGGAAACTTTGGAAGGACAAAAGGACAGAGATTCGTCTTCAGGGTTTCAGTCAACCTTGCTAGAAGAACAATTGGATGTGGAAATGTCTTTCAAAGCCGAAGAAGCAGAGTCTTCTAGTGACTCTACTTGTTATTATAATGAGAAGCAGAACAAGCAGTCTAAATATTCAACTCTTGAATCAGGCAAAGATGATGAAAGAAAAACGTCTGAATCTGAAACTATGGTGTTATCCATGGAACATGTATTTGAACTATCTGATGCAAAGATTGTGGAGGAAAGAAATGAAAGTTTGCTGTTGCATACAGAGCCGATTCTGCAAGGAAATGCTTGTGATTCAGATATGGAATCAGGAAGGGTAGAAGAACAAGAGGTTATTAAAACCTTCCCAGTTGAGGAAATAAAGAGTGAAACAGATTCTGTCAAATCAGAGTACATGTTAGACATAGAGCCGGTAAATTCCCAAACGTGGCTTGAAGTGGTACATACAGACTTCTCTTGTCTTTCAACAAAAGGAAGCTTTGGTGAGCGATGCACATTCCGACCAGCTCCCATTACATTTGTAAAACAAGCCTCTTTAGATTCATTTGCTGAGTATCCTTTACCACCTCCTGCAAAGAGAAACAGCCATAGCTCACAAATGGTTGTTCTCAAACATTCCTCTCCCAAACCACCCCGTAAAATGTCGAAAAAGACTACACCTGTCCCATGCTCCCATGAAAAATCAGACTCTGATACCCGTCTGGTTTCACATCCACATAAAGATTCCCAGGAAAACATGTCGGATGCTGCCACACAAAGCTTTGATTTATCCTGTGCCTCACAAAAAGACTCAAGAGAATCTAAAGAACTACACACTCTTTGTCAGACTGCTTCTGAGAATGCTATGGATTCAGATACATCCATTAACAAGAGTGTACTACCAAAGGAAAGTGTTCAAAAACAAGGACAAAGCTCAGAAGAAGAAACTGGTGTAGTTAAACATGTTACCACTTTAAACTCTGAATCCAGTCCACATAAATCCATCAAAGATCCAAACAAGCTCGATCAGCCCATCACCGAAAGTACACAGACCCTACAGACAGAGGTACCTCTCATAAATGTGAATTCTAGACCTTGTCTTAAAGAAACTGACACTTCAAACTTCAGCTCAGTCTCCCACAAAAAAGACAACCACTTCTGTGCCCAAGTTGAAGACCCTATGTTACCAAAACTTCCTCCACCCTCAGAATCGGTTACAAACCCAAAGCAATGTTCATCCCAGGTGATGCAACCACACATATCAGAAGTTCTTCCTGTTGATTTAAACCTGGAGGAAACACCTCAAGTACAAATCTGCCCAGTGGCCAACACTCAGGAATGCCTTTTGCAAAGCCCACAAATTGAACAAACACAGTCAGATGTTTCAGAACCACCTGTCTCATTACCTGAGGCACTCAATGTTTCAAAACCAGACTTTTTATCTTCGCTAGAACCTTCCGTAACACCCACACCAAGTCTGGAAACCCAAACTACTACAAAAATTCCAGCAGAGCCAACATCCCCTGACCGTTCTGACATTGTCTATGATGTTGTAGAACCAGAAGTGCTTTCAGAGGTTTGTAAAACATCTACAGTTGAAGATTCACACAAGTTGCAAGCATCTGGGTGCTCAGAAATGGAAACATGTGTTGCAAAGACATCCGACGCTTCCGCCACTGTCCTTCATGAAGCAACACTTCCATCGAGAGCGCTCCCTTCGGTTACAGTGCTGGCTGAGAGCATGTATGGGGACTTTGAGCAAGCAATGGACCACCTTCGTTACCGGCTTATAGCGACACGTAACCCTGAAGAAATCCGAGGGGGAGGCCTACTAAAGTACAGCAACCTGCTTGTGCGAGACTTCAAACCTGCTTGCGAAAGTGAAATTAAGACTCTAGAGCGGTACATGTGTTCTCGTTTTTTTATTGACTTCCCTGATGTAAATGACCAGCAGCGCAAGATTGAATCATATCTGCGAAACCATTTTATTGGTGAGGAAAAAAGCAAATATGATTATTTGATGACACTCCGGAGAGTGGTCAATGAGAGCACTGTGTGTTTGATGGGACACGAGCGACGTCAGACTCTTAATATGATTACCATTCTTGCACTAAAGGTCTTGGGAGAACAGAATATCATTCCCAATGCCAACAATGTCACTTGCTACTACCAGCCTGCACCATACATGACAGACCACAACTTCAGTAATTATTACATTTCAAATGGCCAGTCTCCACTTATATATCATCCATACCCACTGCACATACATATGCAGACCGGACTTGTTTAGGACCTAGGTAGAAGTCGAGACATGCAGGGATATCCTTGAATCTTGAAAATTTACATTTACAAAATTTACAAACATCCATCTTTCAATAATTCAACTTTGTACTGGAAAAGTAGTTTGAGTACCTAAGTACAAGGAGTATGATTATACAGAGTTCCCACAGATGCGTTTGTCACATGACCCTTAACCAAAGCCCTCTTCAAGGGTACACTTTCCGTAGGTATGAGATCGAAAGTACCTTGCTTGAATCTACTTTAAAAAATCTTCTTACGTCATCACTGTTGGTCCAAAATGTACTTTATTTTTTTTACCACAAAATGACCAACACAAAATAAAACAAATCAGTAAAGTAGAATAAACTTAATAACACAAATATTCCCCAACATGTGCAAATAATGTCTCAAAAACAAGTAGGTGTGGCCTAACATGAAACAGAAACTTAGGAGCAATGATCTATTTTCATAAATAATACAAAAACATTGCCAAGAACATTAGAAAACAAACTAAAACAAAATATTGAAATGCATCATACTGATGCCATCATACACAGTAAAATCCTTAGAGTAAAATGTACTCTATTCAGAGTTATATAGAGTTAAACTGGCTCCAATAAGAGTTATTTAATCATCTATTTAATTAGTTTATTTATTTTTTCTAAATCAGTGAATACAGTATGTTTTAGTTGTGTTTGCCTTGTCTTTCTGCATGACCTAAAAATTCTTATCAATTAATCTTTCTTTCTGCCACTGAGTTACTTTTAACTCTGTTCAGAGAGGGACCAGATGTTATCTGAATAGAGTTAATTTTTATGTGAACAATCAGATTTGTTTTAATGGTTGTGTTGTCGACTTCTTCTCAAGAAGCCGGAATGGCAAAGTGGTCATTAATGTAATGCAATTCCCACATTACAATCTTTGATCAAGTTTAAATCAATCCAGTTCTCCTCAAATTTCCGCCTGTTATTGATTGTGCATCGCAAACGTATTTACAAATGTATTTAAGTTTCATACAAAGTTGTACAAAGAAATGGTTTGATTTACGAGAGTATTCAGGAGGTTCAATGATTCATAGAACAGGTTTCTTTCCAAATATTTCATGGCAAAAGTTGGCATATTCTTGGTGTCCATTGCAAATTCTGTTGGTAGTGTTTTTCAAATAGTTGTATGTTATGTTATATTGGCAGAGAAACCAGTAGAAGCTTAGCATTTGGTCCATTTTGACTTAATTTCCATTTTGACGGCATGACAAAGGCTCAATGAATTTGAGGAAATCCTTGCCTGTGACAATGACATCATGTGGGAACTATATAGAGATCATCATTGAGATTTGCACCAAAATACTTAATACATTGCACATGCAACCAAGGCTTAAACAGTGTTTTTTGCACTGATTTGAAAACCGTATTGAACACAGTGACGTAGTAAATTAGTTTGAACTTGTTTTAACCAGAATACAAAACCTATTGTAAAACGTTTTCTCAATATAATGCTATATTGGCATGACAGAAAAGTGCAAAAGAAATATTCAGCATGCAGCCAATGCTTTATTTCGTAGTAAGGTTCTTTAATTGTCTGAAACAATTAAAGTGATTGTTCTTGTCTTGTTTTGCTCTAAGAATGTTTAGTAAGATCTGTGATCCTTTCATCACCCATCCATTTGCTGGTTGTCTTTTGTGTCACTGTGGCACATGGAGAGTATCAAGCAGTCTTACGTTTCCTTTTTTTTTTTAAATATCAATGATAAATAAAATTACTTTTCCTTCAATTTAACAGAACCATCAGTGGTGCTGAAATCCATTTCCACTCTTTTTTCCTTTTACATTTTTTTGTGAGAAATTGCATATATTTTTACAAACTTTAGTGTGTAGAACTGTATTAAATAATAAATCGACTGACTACACCAGCGAATGCAGTAAACATAGATATAGTTATTAAATAAACAAACACTGGACAGCTAGGACCAAACACACTTCATTTATTGTTTTCAATTTGTTAAAATGAAATAAGAAATGCATTTTTATATTGAGGAAAAAATACATGTATTTAATGAAATCACTGAACATTGTATTAAGAACTGTTATATGTGAGTTACCTTAAAATGTAGTGTTTGCAAACCTTGACCTTATATGTAACGAAATATAAAGATTTCATAGATCTTAAAGAGATAACCGGCTAGCTATTCAAACTTGTGGAGTTGCTTTATACCTGTGCATAGCTACAGTTTTGTAAAGTATTGACTTGATTGTATGTTTACTTCTGGTTAACTTTTATGTAGATGTCTACCAAAATACAGCCAAATCTAGCTGTTTGTGATTATTATGACAACCATGTCAGAACATGCTTAAACACTGTGGTTAGAAGTATACTTAGATCAACATTGTTTACCAAAATGATGTCCACCGTATTGGAATCCTTAAAATAGTTTTTAAAACAAAACTTATTTTTGCAGGAAATCATCAGTGCCTAAATGAGTAGGAGAAAGCTATACCGAAGGTGGCAGAAAGGACAATGCTGCTGTTAAAGCAGAAGTCACTATTTTTTTCCACATTTTCTCCTGTTCTCATGTTATTTGTGTTGATGTCAGATGTAGTTTTGGCTGTGGCTGGTTTTGTTCTTGATAAAATGTTAATAAAAAAGAATAAGAAAAAGAGTGTCATCTTTTTTTCCCTCCCTGAAGGCCCTCAAGGGAAACCCTTTTTATTACAGTTTTAATCATGCAAAAAAAAAGGAATGTATGGGAAAATGTGTGGGAACTGCAAGTTTATAAGATTTGATTCTTGTGTGATCTGTAAATGTCTCTATTGCTTCAGTGTTTTAGCCAGAGAAGACTTTTCCAGATACACAATGGAATTCTTGAAACCATTTTTCTTGGAAATGTAGGGTTTCGTGTGTTGTTGTTTTTTTAAACAGCTATTCTGTTGTTATGGGCTGTTCTCTGATCTGGTGCTACTAGTGCTCCGCCATCATCATTATCTTGTTCTATATGAAGGTGATCACAGAGGACCAAGATACTCACATTTAATCAATACTCAAAGAATTCAATGACACGGTGGCCAGAATATTAACTCAATGACTGGTCTTTTCCTGACAACCACCGTCTCCAGAAATGGATAGAGAGAATTAATCATAGCTGAGTAAATTAAACACAGTTCCACGCAATCGAAACAGGACTGAAACAAAAGAATCAATCAGGTTAAGAAGCAGCGATGTGTCTGAGAGTTAGAATAGTCAGACAAGGAAGAGAAGGAGAGAGGGGTATAAGAAGAGCATTTGATCACAACTCAACCAGTGGCAGATGCGTTCTAATCAGACAACAGCAGGAGGGTGGAACACACAAGAAAAATATAGATAAGAACCTAAGACATCTAAGCATCCCCTGACCCCTGGATACTGCTTATTTATATAACAAACATATAACAAAACAATTATAATATTGACTTGATTAATACACCAATATCAAACTGATCCTCTCCTCCTGCCTCTTTCCTCGTCTGTCGTGTTGGACGCAGATTGGAAAATGCGGCAAATCACTCAAACGAAGTGACAGCGGGAATAGCCAATCACATGTTAGCCATCAACCAACAGATGAACTTAGATCACCAAAAGAAACCTATATACCGATATAGAAAGCAAGAATGCTGAAGCTCTCATCTCAAAATTACGTGTAATTTGGGCACTAAAAACTGAAGGGGACATATATACTGCCTTTGTGGATATTTAAAAGCTGGAGAAAAAACAGCGTAAGCTCTGTTGGTGTTTTAGTTCATCGTAGCCGGACTAAGCTAGATTTTATCTGGTTTAAACAATAGTTTTGAGGTTGTTCCCCAACTCAAACTAGCTTAAATATACCAGCAACCATGTTCAAACACAGTATGCTGGCCATGCTAGATTTTAAACTAAAGTGCCCAGGGTATGTAAAAAAAAAAACAAAACAGATAAGCAACACCAAATAAAAAAATCAAGATGCAAAGTTCTTTGTTACATTCAATCTGTATGCAAAACAATAGCTTACACAATTTTATTCTTAACAGTTTAAATTGGCATTACATGAAATCAAGAACTCCCCCAATTGCTTTAAGTGAAAAAATATAGTGATAGAAACCTTTAGTATGACACCATTCAAGAATTATGTTGTGTCTTTTCTAGAATAGTACATAATGTTGTAGAAATCGCATAAGACATAATATTTTATGAAATTGAATAGTTGGTTTACAAGACAAAGTCTCACCAAAACGGGACATTTGTTAGATATTTTAATTCACAGGCTGTTAGGAGCACGAGTAAAATTGATATTTCTAACATATCTTTTTGATTGTCCAATAAAAATCAAAGCTGACTTCAATTCAGAATACCACCTGATTGGAAAAAAACAGTAACAGACATTTAAACAAGGATGACAGCTAATTTACATAGACTCAAATTCATCAATGCGTTGTTTGGTGTTTCCTTGACGGATTTGCCGTAAGGTTTTGTACTTGTCCCTTCCTTGCCTCACATTCTCTGCATGGATTAGATCATTCTGGGTCTTTTTGCTTTCATCACGGGCGTCAGCAAGCTCCGAGCTCAAAGCCTGCAAAAACATGCAGAAACAACTTAGATTAGGTAACAATTAGAGCAGCAAGTTGGTCTCAATTAATATGGTGCCTTTATTTGAGATGAATATCCTTGTTGGATAATCTTAATGAGCGTATATCTGGAAAGTAAATATGGCATTATATAGTTGAATTAAATCTGAAATCAATCTTTTTATGTTGTAATAACGCAATAAAAATCAAAACACTCATCTCCGTCTCTATTATATCCATTAGCTTTGACACTTGGACTGAATATGTGCACTGATTTTTCAGACTTTAAAGGCCTCCACATTTACTTTTAACATTTGCACAAGCTGTGAGTTTAGGTTTTAGATGAGATCACAATGTCATCCATGGATTTCAATGAAGATCAATGTTTAAAAGCAATATGAACTAAATTAATGGCTAGAATGTTAATAAAATACAAAATAATGCCATTTTAATATTTTTTCAAAATAGAAAATACCCCTAAAGGCTGATTCAGACAGCCAGCCACTTTTGCACTCAGATCAATAAGTTTTTTCAGTTTAACAAAGCAAAGAAATGTTTTGAGATAGATTCTTTATTTTGTTTTTTTATGTTTGGAGAAAAAAGCACAAGTCGTTCAACCTCAAGAACCCTGTTCCCACAGTGAAACGTGGCGGGGGGAGAAAAATTATGTGTGGTAAAATTCTGTGTGTTTGGAACTGGGAGTCTTGTGAGGGTTGAAGAAAACATTTTGAAACACAACCTCAGGCAAACTTGGTTTAGGCCGCATACCTCACGTCTGGCAGAGAAATACTTCCAAATGAGGTGTAACTCCTTCACAAAGTCTAGTCTTGAATCTAATAGACAATTTGTCGCAAAAGTCTAACAAATCTGGAGGAACTTGAGAGAATTGGGTTTTTAGTCCCCTGGAGACTTGCTTGCGATTTGTCCAGAACTATACCGTAAATGAGAGAAGGTTGTTAACAAGGGATTTACTGATTGACTATTAAATTATGCTTTAGAATATTTTTGTATTTCTTTCTTATATATATTTCTATTTGAATTAGAAATTAGAATTAGAATTGTTCATTCATAAATTTTCCCACCCGCTTATTCCCTTTCAGAGTCACGGGGATCTACTGGTGCTTGTCCTCAGCCTACATCAGGCGAGAAGCGGGAGTACACCCTGGACAGGTCACCAGTACACTGCAGACTATTTTGTTAAACAATGTGTTATTTAAATTATATGTAATAAACAGTGTTCTAATAAACATCACCTAGGAAACATATTCTTAAAAAGTGAAATTTTGTCTTCAATTGAATGTTAGCAAACAAGTGCTTCGACTCTAGTGTTTCCAATAATTTGTAGATAATAATGGTGACTCACTTCATCTTAAATGAAAATCCAGTTTGTTTTAATAAGTAGCAAAAATTATGGCTCACCAGTAAGCGCATCTGAAGAGGCTCATTCTTCTCAGTTTCTGTAATGCGCTGCTCTTCACTTCGATCTTGATAGGTCCCTGTTGATGTAAGTTCAGCACTGGCCTCAGCACTGCTCTCGTCGTTCTCATCATGGTCATTCTCAGTCTGGGATATTGCCTGAATGTGGACCCCAATTAGCTTAGTCTTCAACTCTTCTTTTGTCTTCGCCAGGTCTACCTCAACCATAATGGCCTGCCGAGATACTCATACAGAGAGAGCTCAGTGAAACTAAATGAAACTGTTGAAGCTTGCAAAAGTGTTTTATCCTCTTACCCTTCTATGCCATTTCCGGGCTTCATCCTCTTTCTTCTTCTTGGCATCCTCCAGGAGAGTGATCTTCGATGTCAACTCAGCCAATTCAGTTGCCTGTAAAGATGTTATAAATCACATTTCATCACTGAACACTGTTATTGGAAAGGAAAGCTTCAAAAGGTTCACAAGAAAACGTCAAAGTAAAGTCAGATGAACAGGACATGATTTAGACTTTTAAAATTTATGCTTAATCCAGGTCATTGATAGAAGCTAATATTAACCTAGTCAAAATACAAAAATCCAAAAAGTGATAGATATTTTTTGTGAAGAACAACAAAAAAAGTTTCAGAACTCAATTAAGTTATTTTGTTGCACTGCGAACTATGACCAATCCTAATTTAAGAGATGCATTCAAGTGAGATTTGTTAAAACTATTGAAAAACCACCTACTCCAACTTAGATAAACCACAACATAAAGTGTCGTCACTCAATAAATAAAGCACCTTATCAGTGTAAAATGTTTTATTTCCTGTGGCCTCTGTATTTTGTGATGTGCTCAGATTTGGCAAGTTAACAAAGTTGGTAAATTTAGGACCGATTAGACATAGTATGGCTGAGTTATTACAACTTCCTGTTTATGGCAAAATTTCAACTTTCAATAGCCACCGCACACATAAAGTTCAACAAAGTCCAAAAACTGCACAATTGAATATCCCATATGTCTTAAGATTAAACTGATGGAGTTTGGAAATTAACAATTACAATCTCTAGGAGGAGTTATATAAAATATAACACAAGAAATGTTTTTGCTAATTAACCGACTTCCAGTTGAGTTTTTAAGTGTGATCCATATTAATACTACCAAAATTACTAATATTTAAGTCTTTATACGCTACACGTGTGCAGAGGTTTATTCACCAAGACAAATTAGTAGGGCACCATGAGCTGAATTGCATTAGGTGACGCTATAAAGCCATTTTTCAACACTCACTTTTTGAACCCCAATCAGATATACATTTTCACCAGTTCTGAAGTGTATGCGAAATTCTGTGACTTTTTGAGCACATATAGACCCTCAAAAATCCACCAAAAGCCGCAAAGCAATAAAACTCTAAGGTTCAATGCACCTTCAGTGCTTAGGTTCAAACGATTACAATAAGGTTCTAATGCACCTTCAGTGCTTGACCCTTAATTAAGTGAATCACTCCAGCCGTCTGAGAGAGTCGCCACCTCCATCCTTACTTTGATACTGATTGAAAACAAAGAACACAATGGACTGCTTCTAAAGACGAGGAGACTCTGCTTTTTGCAGACTATTTATTCCACCATACCAGATTCTCCTGATTCTTCATCTGGCTCTCAGATTGCTGCAATAATGCTGTTTTCACTCCTTCTGCAAGTCTGCGGTCTTTCTCCAGTCGCTCTGCTTCTTCCTGAGCAATTTTCCTCTCTCGCTCCAGCTCCAAAGCCCGTTTGGTCTGCTCTTCCAGCTCTATATTACAATTTTGCATGTTGCACACATCAGAGAAAAAACAAAACATTAAAAGGTTTCTATCTGTCTAAATAACACTTCACTGATTGGCTATCAGCAGTTGAACACTTTGTGACTAATTTGCAGTTATTACCTTCTTGAGCTTTTTTAGTTTGATCTTCAATTTGTCGAAGCCGTTCTACTAACTCCATTGTCTCTCTGGCAATCTTCTCTGTTTCTTTCTCTGCATTTTCTCTTCGTTTTTTCTCATTTTCCAGCAGTGCTCTAAAATGCAAACGTAAAAAAAAACAATGGTCACCACTCAATAAACCTTTTTACCAAATAATTTTATTGGGTATGATTTGATACATTCGCTGATAATAGTCCAGAATATTGGCATCTATGATATAAATCCAAGGCTCAATTCTATTTCTCCCCTGAGAGAAAGTGTTGCCCCAGTTTTTGTACAAAAGTCGTAGGGCTAAGCCCTGGGGTTATACAGAGATTTTCAAGCCGCACACTTCCTGCAAAAGGGCTCTGGTGAATTTCCTAGCGACACTGTGTACTCTGACTGTTTGCGTCAACAAAGCTCTCATCACAAGCCAAGAGACTAACAACTACATGCTATAAGACTACGTTAGTTTTCTTCAAAAAGGACCCTTCACAGGTTTGTTGCAGCTATAGTGTCTATGAAAGGCACCCTCAAGTATCAGCTACACTTCTGAAGCATATTTTTGATTCTCCATGCAGACAGCATCTTCATTGCAAAAAAGTTTGGTATTTGTCTTGCACATTTGGCATTCAGGTGCACAATCATAGGTATTTTGTGTAGTGTTTCATGGGTGTTTCATTGCATGGTCCAAACTTTGTTGCAATTTGTGCCAGTCATGGTCCAGGAGTGGTTGTTGTTTTGAATCCAGGCTTGCTCCAGACCTCAACTTTAATTTAATTTAATTGTTGTGTGGGCTAGATCTGTTAGTGGTTGCATTCAATCTCTTTTTATCTACTTTTTCTCTTGTGCATATTTCCAGCTCCAGGCCTCAAGGCGGCGGTCACACTACTATATTCACCCCAAATTCTGAGCCTTCGCACAAAACAGCATTGTTTCAATTTATAACAGGGTTTATAAATGATATACTTTATAGCAATACTGATGAGCTAAAAATATAGATTTACTTCCTATTGATTACTCAAAAAGCTCATTTGACCTGTCCAATCTCAGTCGCCGCATGTGATGCGATATCTCAGGTTAACGTTGCCATTGAAGTCAATGGAATTTATTTCTTAGTGTGACCTCCCTATTACTCAGTTTCAAGGAGCAAGAGGAAGGGGAATGTGTGTTGAAACTAAACTGGCCTATGATTACAGAAATAATTATTTAAAATAATTATTTAAAATTATCGACTCCCATCTACTATCATTTTATTCCAATTAGTATAAATTGTTTTCTGTAAAAAAATAAAATAAAGAAACTCTTCTTGTCACAAACTGCATTTTCAGAAAACCATTCAAGCGCATGTTTACAAGATTTGTAGAATAGGATTATCATTCACCAAGAATGCAATAATGCTTGTCTACACAAACCATAACATCTCCTTTCAGAACTAGATAAACTGACTGTGCTTTCGGTATAATAACAAAAAGTGATGGATAGGCTCTCTCTGTGCCGTGAGTTGTGTTTGTTATTAATACTGCCACCTCTCTTGTTGTCTCTTGTTCTTCTCCTCTCTGGCCTGTGCTTTCATCTGCTGCACCTCAATGGTGTCTGGTTTGCGGCGTCGCATGTACAGATCATGGTTTCCCATGCAAAGAGCCAGGATTCGCTTGTTAATGCGGAGACGAGGCGCATAGAACACAAAGTCCTGTGAAAGGAATATATGCATGCAACACAACGGCTCATCAATAAAAACAGAAAAGAAGGAATTTAATAGTTAAAGGTACACTATGAAAAAATGTTTGTAGCAGGACAGAGCCAACAGAAGGCAAAATAGCATTTGTAGTTTTTACAGTAGCTGTTGTATTTACTGAAATTCTTTGGGGTGGAGCTAGGTTCACCCGTTCTTGTTCAATCAAAATTGTAAACCTGCCTAAAAAATTGTTTTATCTCTTTTGTGAACTAAAACAATATAATTCATTGCATGTACGGTAAAAAAAACTTATGGATGCATGCGCTGTCTCCAATCACAGCAGCTGTTTTATAGTATGAACTAAATAGGAATGACGCACCAATTGATTAATTTTGTTTTTCAAAAAGGTTACTAGTTTTAATATTTTGATAGTTTTGATTTAAATTAATATCTCAAGTGTCAACATTTGCGCGATCATCTTTCAGTTTCATTTTACAGACCACAATTGGTGCATTTTTCAGACCATCAAAAATGTACACACCAAAATGTACAATTTACTTTTTGTACATTTTCACTATTTTTGTGGAATTATTGTGTATTGCAATGAATAAAAGTAAAAAAATAAAAAATAAAAAAGCTGAGGTTGTACTAAAAACATGATGCCAAGCATTGCGACAAAATAAATATAATTTATTAGACTTAAAAGGGTTAAACTGTAAACAATGCAAATGGACTTTTATCAAAATTTTCCTTGCAGTTTACCATGTCTGTGATAAAACCACACCTTTATTAAATTCTACTGCCACCTTCAAATATCTTTCCGTCCCGTATTGAAGCCCCTATTTCTATAATCATTGATGAAATCTGGTCCACTGTATAGTCTGGTAAACTGTGAAAACATTGAAATGTACTGAGCTGTTCTATGGTCGTCTGAGTTGGAATGTTTATTAAGGGGGTGGGGTTTAGGGATAGGTCACATGACCTAGATTGCAACAGCAACTTGTGTGTTCGTTTTTTAATAAACTCCCTGGAATTTAAAAGTAAGTGTGCATGTCGCCATTTAATCAACCCTAGATTTAAATTAAAATGTATATTTTAACATTATCTTAAAGATAATCTAAACTATTAGCAATAAGCTAAAAAATGCTAGGGAAAGGATTGGTGTCTGTTCTCAAATTAAAGTTAAAACACACTCCTGAGAACCAAATGAATGAAATATAAACCGGTGTGGGAGTATCACAATCACAATGTCCTAATTTTTCAGAAATGATTTGTGTGTCTCACAAATTGTACCTTTAATGATGAACTTTGTTAAACTTAGTTACCGGTGACTTTTTATCAATGGGCTTGATGACAAACTTCTTGTCATTGAAAGAGATGTTCCGGATCTCACTCCAAGGGAATCCGATCTTAGGTGTCAGCCTATTGACGACAAATAAACACTTTGCAAAAATGAGACAAATATACTAAGAAAAAGTGTTAAAATAAAACATACTTGTCTGATCGTTCATAAATGTTGAGTCCCAAAGCATCCACCCCCAACCACAACTCTGATCCTTTTTTGTTTTTGATGCTAAAATAGTTGACGCCATACATCTCCAGGTCCTGGGCGATCTTTAGGTATTCTATCATCGCATCCTCTCTGTTGACAAAGACCTCAAACTAGGTATAAGCTCAGAATATTGTTTCGATTTTTTTACATCAACAATACCTGCTCATGCTCTTGTGCTGCTCATGCCACTTTTTAATTCGTTGTTCCCACTGTTCTTTAGTCAATTTGTGCTGCTCCAGAACCCTAAAAGAGCATTTAATAAATAACCACATTATAATATTTCAAATAAGTCATCAGAATGGAGTCGATCTGAAGTCCTGAGGTGAAGAGAGAAACACCTTTGTGGCAGCAGTTTGTCTTTGCACAAATATCCAGGTACATGATATTGGATGTTATAGGCGCCATGTTTCATCTGTACAGCGTAAGAGGCCAGGAGAACTGCTGTCTCTGGAGGACAGTAGATGTCATCGTTCAATATTGCTTCTTTCACCTGCAGGAAAAACAGGCGCTGGGTAGCTTCCTGAATCAACTCCTCTGCCACATCCTCAGGGTAGAACTTGGCTCGGAATTTGATCAGCAATGGATTCTCTTTCCTGACATCTTGAGCAGTCACCTGTCAGAGAAACACTTGTGTTTGCTCAGGACATTCTGAAATGAATATTCAGTGGCAATTAAGTGTTGTATCTTTGCGCTGCTCGTATTGAATATGAGATCACATAAGTGCACACTCTAGAGAAAAGTGCAGCGTTCACTGATAAATGAACTTTCTTTCAGGATCAAGTGGTCTTCTGATAGAGTAGAGTGAGCTTTGTGATTGCGGTTTTGATGAGGGACATCGGGAGAATAATATGACCAAATTCTTTCCTTCTTGAGGTGACACCTGGTACTTCGCCTTTGCATGACAAACTGAATAGAGAAGACCAGGAGGACATCAGGTGGCGCAGGGGTGAGCACTGTTGCCTTACACTTTGAAGGTTGCCGACAGTTTAAGACTCGCCCGTGACCTTCCTGGAAGGAGTTTGCATGTTCTCCCTGTGCTTGCGTGGGTTAAGTCCAGGTGTTTGTTTGTTCCCAAGCAGTGGCAGTTCTATGTGGAATTTTGCCCTTGCCAAGAATTACACAGTAGCCAAAATGTACGATAAAAATAACTGTACTTGCAACAGTTTAGTTGCAAAGCTTAATTTAGTGGTGAAATTTAACTAGATCTTGTGTTGTAAAAACTGCTGAAAAAACAAACAAAAGAACCCCACCCAAAAATAATAGAAAATGTAATGGATTATAATGGAAATTGTATTGGTTTATGGCAAGTGTAACATGCTGTGTGATGAATTGTATTGGTGGGTGGTATGATAAATAATTTTGGAATCGTGACCAAAACACACTACAGTAAGGAATTTGTAATAGTTTCACTGGTGAAAAGTTAATAGTTCATAAAAGTATTTTATAGAAACTATTCAAATTTTTTTTGTCAGTATTTGTCTTTTTTTTTTTTGCAATGTAGGCAAGCATATAGAGTTAACGTTATACCACTAATAAACATAATGATATCATACAGATATTCATACATAATCATACATACTTCTTTTCTTTTGTTCCTAAATTAGGCACCCGATGGCTTTGGTCTTTTTCTCTCTATCGCCTTTTGTAATCAACGACAAACAGATTTCCTTTCCCCCAATGCTGTCACTCATGACCAGAAGTCAGCATTAAACCAATTCACCTCCACATCATCATCATAATCGCATTTAATGACTTTTTTTCATCAGTATTTTACACAAATAACTAAATAAAAATAAATGAAAAGTATGTGTTTATAATATTATGAATGAAATGTAAGAATAATTATTTGTAAGAAAGCTTATCCCCCCTCCTCCGCTTCATTTGGGAGAGGTGAACTGTCCTCTGCGCCTCCACACTCCCTTCCTCCTCTCTCATGCGCGTCTCAGCAGCAGGACCAGCTCAGGCACAGGCATCATAATAGAAAACTGCTTAGCAGCACAGATGATTTTTTTTCACAAGTTTGTGTGCTGCCCCATTCAAAACCACCAAAGCTCCCAAGTTTGAGATTGGATAAAGGCTGGATACAAACTGGATACAGAGAGTTTGGGCTAGTCTTTGTGCTCGTCCTGTCTTCAACCTGTCTAAAGTCTTTCCATGAAAGCTGCAGCCCTGCTGATAGATTCAATCTTGCCTTGTGACACATACCAGTCTAGTTAGCCAAGATGACCATAACTAGTGTGATTTCATGATTGTTTAAGCAAACTTTTTAGGCCAGCGGTCATTGGGGTAAGACTTTGGAGATATCTGGTTGTTTTTGTGCTCTTGTTATAGTCTATTAACTATATTTTTAATAAAAAAGCTTTTGCAAGACACAACTCTGAGCAATGGCACTTACAATATTGTCAATATACAAATTAAAAAGCAAACAAAACTGGTAAAAATTACCCGCTTATTGAGCTTCAACCATGTGGAGAAGCCCTTGCTGTCTTGATACTGAAGGCCAAAGTACCAGATCTCTCTGAGTCCAATTGTTTTCACAACCTTGAAAAGAAGAAATGTGACATCTATTTTAATTTGGGATTTCGCGTTTCATTAATATTGTTCATGACTTTATATGTTACATAAATAATGGATTTTGCAGGATTTCGATGCATAAATACATACTTGGTCAAAAAGCTGTTTACCAGTTGTACTGGGCTGAATAGCAAACTCCAGCTCAGCGTCCATTGTGGTGACTCGAACGTTTAACTGAAAGGAAAAATGAATATATTCAATAAATATTTCTGTGATATAATAGTGACATACAGTATTGCAATTTCTCATGTGGGGTGCGTTATTATAATGGATGGAGTTCAAACATTATCCAAATGCAGCTAGTCATTAAAAAATACCTGCAAATAACAGTAGATGTCAGGGCTGAGTGGTTTGAGCACATATTACACTTGATTATTACAATAATACCCACTATCTATGACTATTTATTGAACATCAATAAATGAACAACTTAAATTAAAGCACACATTGCCTAATAAAAACATCACATGACTGCACACGCAGTGTTTTTAAAGGAAAAGTAATCAAAATAATCGACCTGAAAAAATTTTAATGTTTACAGCTTTTTGATTCAACAAAAATTACCATTGTTAAGTTGGGTCACAGGGGAAAGGGTTCAGTTAGAAATAACTGCCACTTAGATCTTTGCTTCAACAAGAATCTGGAGATGCAATCCATAACTTGATGAAATATTTTACTATACTTTGGGATACTATGTGCCAAGTGATATACTTTTTTTAAGGGGATAAAACACACCACCATATTTAAATTGTATAACACAACCTTTTTTTATCTGAACACGATGGGATTTTAAAATAACAAGTCCCTTTAAAATTGAATGTAAGTAATGATTTTTAATAGAGTTAATATATAGCATGTGAGACACACTTGTACCAAATGGATAAAAGTAAAATGTTTCTTAACAAAATAAAAGTTCAAATTTCCTTCTTAGGCAATCCATCGTTCCTGCAAAAATGTGTTATGGTCACTACATTTTATATTTATGGATATCTACCCAAAAACACCTCTGAAACTTTTTTAATGTATTTGTTTGTTCATAATTTTCGTACGAAAACACTGGAGAATTTAAACCCTGCTTAAACACGTGTAATGAGAATAATGCACCAAACGTAACACACCTGCTCCTCATTTACACCTGGGACCTTGTAACACAAACGAGTCACATGACAGAAAGGAAGGTAAATGCTTGCTTGGGACAATTTTCTTAGGGTTGTACTTACTTTACACATGTACACTGTGATACAAGCTGCACATTCACCACTTTACAGCAAGCAAATAAAAAAATTATATATACACAACATAGTTAATACAAAAATTTTATCAAGGGTTAAGCAATTCTGAAGGTTATGGGTTATGTAATAAACATTGGTATATTACATAATCAATTCATCAACAAAATATCCACATTATTTATTATTGTTAAATATGTGTGATTCTTTATGAAATAAATTAAACAAAATGTTTAAATATGATTCCACATCTTCTGTAAAAAGGTAACTTGGAACTATGAAACCTGTATTGCAAGATGTCAAGGGTTAAATTGACTGTAAAATTGAATCATCTGCTTGTTTGATTATTTTGCTAAATCAATTTTATGACACATATCCTCAGATTTAAATGTGTTTATCTCAACTAATAGTCTACATTGATGTTACATTAATCAGGTTCAACAGTAAAGCTAATATGTTTGCCATCAATCTTTTTGACACTATTGTAAAAATAGCAAAGTAAAATCACTACTCACAGACATTTGACCGTTTTATCAGCTCCTAACCAGTGTCTTCTTGTGGTCTGCTCTCGTCAGAGTCATATGAAAGGACTTGCAATATTGGGGAGGATTACCTTGAGTTAAAGTGCTCCATTGTACCTCTAATCCAACAGCAGCCATGAAATCTCTCTTCGGATTAAACTCTTGTGCAAGAATTTAACCTCAGGCAGAAATCAATAGGAACTCAATAGAAACTGGTTGCAGTAATATGCAGTATGCCGTTATTTATGAACCATTTGTTATTGGGATCAATAAAGGTGTACAAAGGAAGACACATGGTGGAGAATAATAACCTGTTAGTGATATTTTTTCTGTGGAAGTTTTCTCCATCTGACTAAACACACAAAAAGCACAGTTTAACCAGTTAGCGCATGTGTTTGTGTGTTCATCAACATGTTCAACAAAGGTCAAAGTAATTACATTTTAGTTCAATTATGACAGTTTAATTCAATTTAACAATATGAATGAATGAATAATGAATGTTTAAATAACATTAACTAGTTCAAGTTTATTCATTTATATAGCGCTTTTCACTACAGACATTGTCTCAAAGCAGCTTAATTAATAAGTGGTGTATATGTCCCTGATGAGCGAGCCTGGGGCGACTGTGGCAAGGAAAAACTCCCTTTTGGAAGAAACCTTGAGAGGAACTGGACTCAAAAGGGGAACCCATCCTCATATGGCGACAACAGCAGTGTGATTTATATAAACTATAGTATAAACAGATGATATTGGAGAATAAAGAGACAATATAGTATAAACAGATGATGACTGTGTTAGGTGTAGCTCCAGGCTACTTTTATATCTATGAAAAGGGGGTAAGCAACAAAAGTTCCTATTAGTAGTACTAGGTTCAAAATTCATAGAAATTAAAGAAGAATGAAGAGGTCTGGTAGAAAATGCTTCTTTAGCAAAGAGGAGAATTTGGCAGAGGCTCACAAGGATTGGACTGAGGCATCAAGAGCCACTTTGGAACCTATCTTTCTTCTTGTGTCAAGCTACTCTTGAACCTGTCAAGTAGCAGAGAGAAAGAACTAGACGGTTGTTTTGGTGCTTCCGAGACCTTTTAACCTTTTGAGTTTCTGCACTCTGCCAATCACAGCGGCTGTTTTGGATTTAGAAGAAATGATGCGACCCACCTTTTAAATTTTCAGTTCAAATTTATTGTGTTAATGATTATTAGCTTTGATATTTATGGTTTTAAAACAACATTACAGAAGTTATGATATAATTTGCAAATTCATTCAAATGAAAATGAGAGATCGTATTTCAGTTTCATTTTACAGACCACAAATTGGTGCCATCAGTGTCATCTACTGGTGAAAAACAGGGACAAAACCTGATGTGGTTTGTGTTCTGGCACAAAAAGTGTTTGAAACAGTATATACGGTTTAGGGGAGGTTTGCCTGGTTTTTCATACAATTAAATTTTTTGTTGAGGGGATATATAATTTTTTTAATTTTGTCTCAACACTTTTGTTGAGTTTTGTTATTAAACAGAAAAACTGTTCGTTCTCTTTTTCAAAAATTTTCAGTCGATTTTTTTGTACATATTCAGGTTTGTTGTGGAATTATTGTGTAATGTAATGAAAAAATATTTGAAAGATAAAAAGAGGCAGGGGTTGTACTAAAACATATCAAACATCACCACAAAAAAAAAAAAAAAAAAAAACAGTTTTAAAGGTAATTGTTAGAGCAAATTGCAGGCAAAAGTAGAGCAAATGGATGTTTACAGTTGGTGGGGTTGGTCCACTGGGCTTAAGAAGTCCACAGTCAAAGCAGCATCTGGAAATTTTAGAGCTTTTCATGCTTCCGCCAAAAGATCTCTGCAGATGGACATTTCATTTTCCGGGAAACATTACACAAGAACAAGCACACTTTTATTAAACCATTTAGTATTCAGGTTGACAATTCCTTCTTTTCGAGTAAACAATTCTTAAAAGTATAATAAGTAATTTTGTTTTTCATTTTGTGTATTTTGCCTTTTATAAACATTTGACAAGCTATTGACAGGAAGTGAATGAGAAAGAGACAGGGGTTGGCTCAAAAAATCATGTCACACACACTGTTTTACCACAGGAACCTAAATTGTGTTTTAATGTTGAGTTTAATACTGTTTAAATTAGGGGTTTTCAAATCAAATGTTTTGAGATAATTGGTTTCCACAAAAGTTTGTGGGTATACAGTGGTCCTGTGACAGTGGTGTTACTGTGATTGATTAGCCTGTAAAATCTAAGAGAATCTTTCAAGTGGAAGATAAAAGACACCAGACCCTACCATGGAGATAACCTGTTATCTCCAGTTAGTTCCAGAATCAGAGAGAAACATCAGAAAAATCACCCTTTCTCCCTTTGTTTCAAAAGGATTTAAAAGCATGTAAGAAAATAAGAAGATAAAAAATGATGTCACAGCTCCCAAATGCCAAAAAAACAGAATTGAGGGCACAACATTTGTCTCTTGACTGAAGGAGGAAGAGCAGCTGACGAAAATTCAGCAGCTGCAGGAGGACAATATCAGCCAGGAGTTATCAAAACAAGCAGCAGCCTCAGTTTTATGAACTAAATGCAGCTGCTTTTAAAAGGTTCTCAATGAAAATTATAGAATTGTAGATGATTTCCACTAACGTTCTCCTGCATAAACCATGAAACCCTTACTGTGTTCACTGACTCTTCTCGTGATTATTTGCTTCATTGAAAACCTCATTTATATTATTCATATGAACACTATATTGCTGTAAGAATAGATGTTTTATAGCTTTTAATATAAATATGCAAAGTGTTTTCAAAGTTACAAAATATCATGCAAATTTTAACCAGATATCTAACACATACGTAAGAAACCGACATCCGTAACCGGTAACAGTATTACCTAAACATACCTAAAAATATAGTTTTTTATGTTTGTAGGGTTCCATTGTCAAGTCAGGAAGTAGCATATTGTGTACATATTAAATATCAAATGAAACATATTAAATATATGATTCAACTTTTTAAATGCTGCCTGCTCTATAAACTCAAAACGTTTGGGTTCAGAGTGTTGCTGGTGAAACTATTTTTGTATTGCTTCTTTAAGTAGTAATTTATTTCTGCCCTGTAAATTTGACTAAACTACTATGAAAACATTTAAACTAATTTCAAAGTGAAAAATATCTCTGTCACTGTACACCAAAAACTTTTGGTAAACTTCTGTAACCATTTACAGAGGAGATTCTTGCAAACTAAAATGATGTTTCCCAAAAAAACACATTTTAAATCAAATGAAAGTATTCGGTATTCGTAACATTGCACCTAATGTTAATGCCACCATCCAATAACACACAATAGGTTTGAAAATGGCAGTAATTATTATCCGGAATTTGCCTTTACTATTTTTTTGTAAAAAAAAAATAATGTATTCACAATTATACTTCACCAATTAATGCTACTGCACTCACCTCCAGGCATGAGAGGAAGCTTAACTGCAGTGGCTACAGTAAACCTATCAAATTATCAGTTCACACAGGGTTTGTGTAAACTGATTACCTCAACATATTTGGTAAATCATACCTTTTAAGTTAAAAATACACTATATTTAAATAAATGATTTTTTTTACTCAATTACTTCAACTTCAGTGTTGTGACGAAATTGGTTTTAACATTTTTTGATACTGTGTAAATTTGGTGGCTGTAATGGACGTCAAGTTCATATTTCTTTATTGTGTTTAAAAAAGGAATAAAAAAATACTTGTTTTATGGGGGAGGATGGTGGATTTAAAATATTACAAGCATTAAAAATCCTTCTGTGATCACGCACACAACAGATGAAAATGACTCTTAGTAACTACAATATGAATGTTGGTGCGGAAACCTGAGACTATTACTTTTACAATAGGAAACAAAAACGAAATACAGCCAAACATTCTTACAATCTATTACAGAGGTCCCAGTCCTCCCCTGACAGCTCATGTTGTCTGTGTCAGTCACAGGTCTACCACCTTTCTAATATTAGCCCCATACTCTGGCCCTCCAAGAATGGAAGTTTGGGCCCATCCATTTGTGGCCTAAACTTAGCCATTGCGGCAGCTCAGATCTGTCTGTGTCAAACTGACCCTCGCTGCTCAAGAGTTTACATGTGTTTCTCTCTGTGGATCCTACTTTCTGAACTGGTAAGCACCAATCATTAGAAAAGGAATGGAATTTTGCATAAATTTAAAAGGCTTTGGTTGAAGTCTACTATAAATGTTGTTTAACTTTTGATAATGTGCTTATGTGTTCTAGAATAACTCTATCATAGCTCATTGTCTGCAGTTGTGTGAAAACACCACTACCATATCAGTGTTAGCAAGCATTAGCTGAATGACTGGATATGGTGATATTAGGCTTATTAAAAATATCAAGTGTTTCCATTGTCAATTAAAAAAAAAGGCTACTAATGTGACGGATTAAAAATCCCACCCTTGAGTCTTGTTTATCTCTACAAATCTGGAATGTAAAGAGGGTCATTTGTCTGTTGGTAAATAAACAGCTGAAAGCCACATTGAGCTGTTGGGGTATTTTGAGGAGGGGTTTGCTATGGAAGTCAAAGTACTGAAAAAAAATCAGCTGTTGGATGCCATAATTTCTATTTTAATAAAATGTATTTGTATTAAATATGTAGGAAATGAATCATATTAAAGGAAAATGGTGTAAAAGTACACAGATAATTCGAAGGTATGATGCTGCAACCAACATATAATGCAGTGATTCTAAATGGAGGAAAAGCATGATGGGTAGTGTAGTACAATTATTGTAAAGATGCTTGTATTTGTAATTTAACTCGCTTTTCTTTGTTGCGTTTTGCTTCGTTTGATCTAACAGACTTGAGTGGTCTCCTGAAGAACACTATGAGCTTGATGGACATCTCAAAGATCTTCTCTCTTCTTCAACCCAAAGAGAATGAGGAGGAGGACACCATCTGCAGTCGGGAACTGAATCAAGCAGTGTTTAGAGATGACCATGAGCTGCTAACTGAGCTGCTGTCTCAGGAGAAGTACAGGAAGAGCATCAACCACCGCAGTGGCTGGGGAGTACCGGTCACCCCATTGCGCAGTGCAGCAGCTCAGGGTCACATACGCTGTCTTCAGGTGCTGTTGGATCATGGGGCAGAACTGGACAGCCTGGACGTCAAGGCTCAGACTCCACTTTTCACCGCTGTCACTGGCAAGCATCTCGATTGTGTCGTTGCTTTATTGAAAGCTGGAGCAAACCCTAATGGAAGCCCTTATAACAACTGCTCCCCAGTTCTTACTGCAGCCAGAGAAGGTGATGTTGACATCCTGAGAGAATTACTTTATTATGGAGCTGATGTAGACGTCAAGCCTAAAGTGCCAGACTGGGCTTCCAATGCTACAACGTGCAGAGGGCCGCTTTACATCTCAGCTGTTTATGGTCATTTGGAATGTTTCAGAGTGTTACTACAATACGGAGCCAACCCGGACTACAACTGCACAGAGGAAAAGATGCTAGCCAAGATTAAAGAGCCTAAAACTGTTTTGGAAATGTGCGTGAGGCATGGATGTGGGTTGGAATACATTCAGCTGCTCATAGACTTTGGAGCAAATGTTTATCTACCCACTTTAGTTGTAGATAAAGAAAGCAGAGCGAATGAAGCGATGATACTCCTGCTAAGAGAGAGAGGTAAGATCAGAATAGTCATCATTTTTAAAATCCTTTTTTTTAAGAAGAAGAAGAAACTAACTATTTTATTATTTAAAAATGCTTAATTAACTATATTAACTGATCAGATTCAACTTAAGAGGATGAGCTTAAGACTGGGGACTTTTTAAGTATTTTTACCACTTTACAACGTGCTGAATTTCCTATTAAATTACCTTGAAAACAAACATTTTTTGTGTGTGGAAATTCTTGATATAATCTTTAACTCCAGCCCCAGATTCCTTTTTTACAAATAATTGTTCATGTACATAACACAATAATTCTGCAAAAAACTTGTACAAAACATTTTTTATCACCAATCCCCCCCAAAAAAGACAAGGTCAAACAATGTTCAAATTGTATAAAAAAAAACAGACAACCTTTCCTAAACTATGTTCTATACTCTGTTCCACGTCTTTGTGCCAAAACTTTATAGAACATAAGCCACCTCAAGGTCTGGAACTTTCAAGGGTTACCCATTTTTTCAACACTAGATGGCACTGATTTGGGGTCTATAAAACGAAACTGAAAGAGGATTGCCCATTTTCTCACATTTACGTTTGAATTACCCTGCAAATTATGCATAATAACTCTTGTAATTTTCGTTAAATATCAAAACTTTAAATATTAAACAATAGGTGGATCATAGCATAAAGATTGTTCCCCTTCTTTATTTCCTTTCTGAACCACTACCTTCCCTTCTTCTGTCCCCCACCACATCTTCTTCATCTCTCCTCAAAGCAGCATGTGTTTAGCTGATTCATATCTAATGTTTAACTTAAATACAGCCAGATTTTCTGTTAAATTTTATTTATACCTTGCTTTCAGAGTTCTTACTTAAAAATTCTATTCTAAAACAATATCTAATGACCACAAAAAAAATTGTTCTTATATAGCTTTGTTAATTGTTACATTTAATTGTTCATTTAAATTGTAAATATGCAATTTGTGCTGTGCACAAAGCTGCCTCTGTTGAAGTTTCTTATAGTCAGGTTGCTGAAGGAGTTTCTGCTGGTGATGCTCATTTGGGTAAAAAATACAATTATAATGTTTTTAAGGAAGCTGATCATCTGTTGTCCGTTTAAACAGCAAGCAGTTAATAGATTGAAGAGATTCAAGACTATGATGCTTATAATGCCCTGTTCCGATTGGTTTACAACAAATCAATCTGTTTTGGGGTCTGGCGTTAGCTTTAAAATTGGAATAATGAAACACAACCAGAAAACAAGCATTTATAATGATCCAGTTTACAATGAACAAGTTGACCTCATCCTAGTCAACTTAGCATTATTTCTGGGGTTATTAGAGACTTTTAGTGGTTTTGATGTGAAACCACATATTGTTCAGACTCTTCTCAGTGAGCGGTGAGAGCTGCCATAACAATCTTAGCCCTCAGCACAAATCTCTCACGCTAACAGCTCCCCTCAGCTGCAACCAGTGGCATGTAGGAGCTGTAGGTTTTGCATTTACCAATGTTTGACTTGATAGTTTGAATTTCTGTGATGTGAAAGGACTGTTGAATGGATCTGTTACAAGTCACAGAAAATGTATAGTTAGTCATGTACTGTAGTACTACATTTTTTCACCTGCATTGAGCTTCCTTTGTTAAAAAGGGCAGACAATACCACTAGTTCCCATGCCCACAGCAAAGATTTCTCAATAGCTTGACTTCAGCCTAGTAATCACCTCCTACGGGACACAGTGGACAACTTCTCCATGAAAAAGGTGGCAGGGTCAACAGAGGCTAGCGAATAAAATCTATATTTAATTTGTTTTATCTATGCTTACTAGTAAATACAACAAATTTTAACTACGTGGGTGTAACAGCATTTTTTTCTCTGCACAGTTTGTCCAAAAACCCTGATGTCTCAGACGCGACTTTCTCTCTGGAGGTTCCTTCCCATGGAAAACAAAATGTCCTCCATAGACTGTCTGGATATTCCGCAAATACTGAAGGATTATTTATATCATGTGTCCTGACATATATTTATTTTATCTTATGTCCATATATATGTTTTCTTCCTGATATTTTTACCACTTCTTGGAACTATTTCTGAAATTTTCTGATTGTTTTATTTATAAATATTTATGAAAACAGTGTTTTGGTTGATTACAGTGCCAAGTGTGTTTGGTGCTTCTTCGTTTGAAGCATTTCAATACAAGTTAATTTACAAAACTGTCATATTTGAAGATTTTTTTTTGTACGCTTTAAAAAAAATCTAAACATGAAAAATATTATTCGTTCACATTGCACTCAATTGTTAAATATTTGCAGTTGTATACATACAGTATTGGGGAAGCATACAGTATAAATTAAAGATAAAATAAGGTGTTTTATTGTGCATTTAAAATTAGAAAGGCAAAACACATTTATTTGTCTAGAACATTTCATATACTTTACAGAAGAAAGAGATGTAGGAATGGAAACTGATTTTTAAAATGTTAAATGTTACAATAACAGCATTTAATTGTGTACTCTGGGAATGAGTTTTTTGTCTCTTTCCAAAAGTAGTTAATGTAATAAAAAAATATTCTCTTTTGATTAGAGCTCTGAGAAGCATAATAATAGAAAGTAGAAATATTTCTAACTGACTTGATCCTAGTTATATCCTTGGTCAGTATATATGCTGGAGGTGAGCAGCAATGTTTTAAATTGCATCATAATCAGAAACCAGACAAAAACATAATCATACATTGCGGCAGTGTTTGTAAAAGTGTCAGTAATATGTTTATACAAATATGTGTCAATAATGGAATAATCAGAATGAGAACGAGCCTTATTGCCAAGTGTGTGTGAACAGACACAAATATTTTTTTATGGTATAGGGGAATTACTCCAGTGCAACAAATAACAAATTAAGGTGCTGAATACAGACTTAAACATATGGTAGATGGGATATATTTACATTTAGGTGTAAATGACAATAATACAGTGTGCTTAAAAACAGTAAAGTGCAGGTGCAATGATGGAAATACAAGGAAGAATCCAGTTTTAATTCCATAGTTTTATAGAGAAAAATTACCAGACCATTTCCCCAGCATCAAAATCATTCATAAATTGTTCAGTGGGATGGAATCAAATCTATATTTAATTTGTCTATTTCAATTAACTTTAAATTGTCAGAAATGAAGATTAATGTATCCACAGTTTACCTGTCAAAAAATTAGTGTTGTGGTGTTACAACACTCCTGTGCATTTTTTATTTCGTAAAACACTTCCTGTGCCCCTCTGGTTACTGGCATCAGCCTTGTCACCTTTGTTCTGGCCAATTCCAATCTCTGCCTTCTATTTGGCATTTAAAGCTCGTAAAATGAGACGGTTTTGCAAACCATTAATTTATCTTTCAAATTAAACCCATTTTCTCTCGTGTCATTTTCATGGACATCTGCCTTCCTGAAACACTCAGCTCCAGATCAGAAAACAGCTGAGGCAATGACAATCGTCTAGTACTTCATTACAGACAGGTGTGTTTGGGCCGAGCTGTTGCAGTGACATTAGCAATAGATTGTTAAATGCTACTGCTTGTTTATATAACACTAATGTTAAACCAAACAGAGCTCTCATATAAATAGCATCAAACAATAAGAAAAAAGAGAAAACACTCCAGGAGCCTAGTTTGATTAACTATATTGCCCATGGCTGTCAGTATATATTTGTGGTATCATAAACCAGCTGAACTTGCATTTGTCTTTAAAAAAAATGCAACTTGGAATCTTATTAAGATTTAAATCCTTATCTACTTCATGATTAACAATCTATTTGACCTATAAATACAGTAGTTTCTACCCCTAAAGTGCATAAAACTACTAGCATACTGTGTCTTTCAAATGCTTAACAATGGGGTCTTGGCAAAGGAATTCTGCAGCTTCAGCACAGGAGGGGACAGAGAAGGCAGGTTGTCTACGAAAAAGACAAAGGATGATTTTACAGCCTCCGGAAATTTTGTGGTCAAGCAGTATTTTGGGGAATTTCAGGCATCCAATGTGCAAAGGGCCATTGAGTCAAAAGCCTCTGAATTTTCTATATAAACATGTTTGAAGGAATAAAAAAGAAACATATGTAATTTATTAATTTATTTTAAAGACCTGTTGATAGACTTACATGTAGTAATGACAAATGTTTAAATTTAGGTGAATAAAAATCTAAGCAAGACCAAAACACAAAAACTATAATACGATTGAATTTTCACTGTAAAAGTAGCCATTATGTGATTTTTACATTACATATAAACAAGATGGCCTTACACTTAATACTATTAACAAATATTACATTGGAGATATCTATTTAATCGAAATTGCATTGATGTTTTTCTAACGACTGCTTTTTATGCCAATGTGGCTTTTACCTAAGTGCGGTAACTATAATGTGTATTTTATTTCAACATAAAGAAGTGAAAGCAGTTAAAAATAGTATGTATATCGAATTTGAACCTTAAAGCCCTGCACGAGTACAGAACATTTGTCGAAAATACTAAGGTAAACATGTTTCTTATGTTTCAACTGCCAGCAGAGGTCTCTCTTACCTCAGTAGGGAGGAAGATGTTTTTGTTTGTTTTTTTTTATTCATATTTCACGTTAATTGTGTTGTTGGTTTTTATTGTCATACTTTAGTTTACTTTTATTATAAAAAAAAACATTATTTTTAAATTATAAGATCTATCAAATCCTGTGAACGGCGTTAGGCTAATCAGTAATGCTAATGCTAAGGGTAAAACCCTCGGCTTAAAAATATTTCTAATGTTCAGAATGGCCGATGTTTAGAAATGGTTGAGAAATAGCTACTTTTAACTGTTCACAAAATTCATTTTAATGATGATTTGATATACTAAACACACTTGGCTAAATTTCATCTTACCCAGACACTTACAACTGAAAGCTGCTTAAAGAAGACATAGGAAACGGATTGGCATGGTGGAATAACATAACCACCCATTAGAACAATAAACAATACAAATTGTATCCTGTGGTAAAACCTAAAAATAGTCATTTGTTTAGTTGTATTTGAATCCCAGAAGTTAATGTAACTATACCAACTGATTAAAGCAGCATTTCCAATAGAAGTTAAGTGTATGTTCCAAGCAGTGAATAAAAATGTGGAAAGTGTTGGTAACTACAGAAACTGGTACTGAAAAAATTAAGGAACAATATATGTACAACGTTTCCAAATTGATTAAATCGAAACACCATAAGTCAAGGGAACGGTAATCAATAATACACATCTTTAAATTGAAAATGAAACAATGAATTTAGAAACTAACTCATACTATGCAAAAGTCTTAGTTAGTCTTTTAATGTGGTTTTCAAAATTGTATCTAAAATATAAAAGCTGGAACAACAGGGCAACCTAAACTCCCTTCTAATGGTGCAGATGTGTACAAAACTTTCAATTATGCCTTTGGAAAGATATTTTGGCCATTCTCAATTTTCTAATGTTCTAAAATGCCTAATTACTCATCTAAATTAGTTTAATTTTTTAATGTTAGATGTATTAAATACAAGAAGTACAATAGAAGATATGCAATTATGTTAAAATATGAAACTTTTGGCAAAACAAGTGTTAAAATTGCTGTTTTTATTACAGAAAAAGTTACAAAATAATTATCAAAATAATTAACTGTAAAACAACTGGGCCCAACTGTAATCCCTGATACTTTCAAGATGACTAGATGTCCTGACATTTGTATGTGTCTGACGTCAACACTCTGGAAATACACAAAACAAAGTTACAAAAGCCCCAATGCTTATACATTAAAGTGGGATTTACCAGGGTTATTAAAACAACAAAAATATCTATGGACACTCAGGTTTTATTTTGACAGGTATGTATAAAAAGGGTTATTAAAACATTATTTAGAGAGGTTGTAACACTAGCATGGCTTTCTGATGCTGTCATTCACTGAGTGTCACACATTATGTGTTGGTTAATACCTAATACCAGCGGCACTAATCATTGTCACAAATTAATACACGAAATAACATTTAATTCTAAAAATGCATTTATTGTTGAGTGCTTTTTTTAGCTCAACACTGCCTGTTATTACCACACCCACTTATTAACCAGGTCAGGTCATGCGTGACATGCTTCGGACTGAGGAAAGAAACCAAAGTGCCCAGAGAAAACCCAAGGACAGGGAAAACGGTGAAGAGATACTATCAAAAATTCTGAACATTTTCCTATAGCTTTGTTTCCTCTCTATAGATTTTTTTCTACGTCATCTCAGCTTTAAGTCCAGCCAGTGTTTTTTGTTATTGTTGAGGCTATGCTATCAAACAGTTGATCTTAAGCTGTCACAGGAAACTAAGGAAAAGCCCAATTGTTCTACGAGATAAAAAGTGATGACATCATATGAGGTGTTTTCTCAACAACATATTCAAGTGTAAAGAATACAGGACACACTTGTAGTTGTAGTTAAAAAAACACTCAGTATAGCAAAGCATTCTGAATGTTGCCTTTCTGACTCCCTCTCATTTTACAATCATCTATCTGTCCGTCGATATGCACCATTTCATCGTTTATTTAGAATTATAAACAGAAAGAAATATAAAAAATGAATAAAGGAGGGTTCACTTAACCAGGATGTGCATTGTGACAGAAATGGATAGCCGGAAAATGGAGGGCTCATGCACAGGAAGTAGACTAAATGTGAAGCTCTTGGAGAATGCTTTATGGTTTTACCTCTTGTTTTAACTTAGCTCCTCGGAGGTGTAAATTCTTTAAAATAATTGTTTACATGAATACAGAGTTCAAGTTCAACGAATTGATTTACCAGCATCATGTTGACAAACTGAAGTGGGTTGAATCACAAGGGAAAGAAAAGCTTGATTGTCTTTCCCTCACAATGGCGGAGCACAGACAGAAGGGAAAGAGTGCACGGAGCAGATATTTACATGCTGTCAGCCAGGCTTCCTGTCTTTGTCAAGCTTAAAGCATTTTTCAGTCACTTGTGTAAGATCCTCTCTTTCCTGAGTAGAGCAGGAAAATGCCATCTGATTACAGTAGAACCAAAACAGGACAAAAAGGAAGTGTTTAAAATAGGCCCTCAAACTTTGACCCTTGGTTTTGTGCATTGTGGCCATTTACTACGTTCACTATAACTCTCAACACATCACTGGAAAACATACTGGGAACTGGTGGGAATAAATTCTTTAAAAAAATAGCAAAGTGCATTTCAATGGACAAAAGTTCGCTTCACATGTTGAATGGTCTTTGTAGTCGCAGTGGAAGAGTGGCAGAAATAACTGGATCATGACTTCAAACTTAATGAGAGGAACTGGGCGTGTGTGTATGTGGCGTCTGTTCGGTCTCTGTGGGGCATCAGGCTGAGAAAAGCAAAGACCCCTCTGAAGAACGCTGTGGATTAACACTTGTTCAAAGGATTAAAAAAAACAGATGATATTTGGGTTTAATCTGATGTTTTCTGTTCTTCTCTGATTCAAACGGCGAAGAGTAACTTGGTAAGTTTTCCCACTAATATTTTTAATCAAACAATTTCCAAAGTTGTACTTTTCTGAACTGAATGTTCTTTATTTTTCACTTTTGGAAAAAAATAAGTATGTTAAAATCTATGCATTATGAAATACTTATTGAAAGTTCTTAATTACACTTCTTCCTTTTGGCAGAAATTCCCAGAGAGTTCATTTAGATCAAATAAATTCAAGTCTGATAACTTTTAGAAACACCAGTTTCTCTCTAAATATATAACATATTAACCAAATGATGACACTAAAGAAATGCCATAATATAATCATTGATTACACACAAAAAATCTGACACTATTAAAGAATGCTTAAAAGTGAAGTAAAATGAATTTAAATAAAATGTTCTCAAAATAATGGTCTTGAAAATTGGCTTTTTCTCCAAAGTCTACTTATTTTTTAATAAATAAATCTCTTCAAAATCTAAATCTTTTCCACCCAAAAGGAAGTAGCTTATACAAGTTTTATTCAATTTGCGTGAATTAATATTAATTCTTATTAATGATTATCTCACAGTAGTATCTTTTTTGTGTTCCAAAGTGATCTAACACTTTTTGAAAGATATTACATTACATTTTTTTTTATATTTAAATCACATACCAAATAAAACAACTAAAACCATATGTTTCTTTTAACGATTGCCAACAATCTTGAAGAGTTGAAAACAAATCTACCCAATTGTGATAAAACAATTGTTGCATTACAATATGTTCTACAAGCAATCACAAGCATTTTATTCATCTTTATTGGATAGGACTGTGAAGACAAATGTCAAATTGTGGAAAAGAGACAGAAGAGTGATATCAGCAACAAACTGGGTTGGATGTCTGGGTGTCTGATGCATCAATGGTGCCACTCTAGTTTTGTTCATTTCAATGTTTTGCTTTTACATGTCTTACAAACAATGTGAAAACTTTATATTGCCAAACAAACACAAAGTTTTATTTTTGTGGCGGTTACTGAAAACAACTGGGTCCTGTAAAGAAAAAGTTTTTTAAAAAGTGGCACTGTGGAATATAGTTAACACTGCTGTAGGGGGTTCCTGGTTCAGGACCTGACCTAGGAGTTTGCACTGCATGCAAGAGTTTCCTCCGGACACTCCTTTTCCTTTGCAGTCCTAAAGCAAATTCAGGCTGCCTGGGGACTTTAAATTGGAGGGAATGGGATTATGAATGGGACAGAGACCATGACCAGTATGACCTGGGACAAGCTAGAGTTACCTCCCGTAATTTGGATACATGAGTGAATACATAATATTTGAAACCCCATTATTTTTAAAAATTTGGGGTTTAAATTAATGATTGACTGTAAATATTTAAATACGTATGTGTTTTACAGATTTCCCCAAGACTGGCTGAAACAATGGCTCCTAACTTGGATGCCTGACATCATGTCTTAAAATGCAAGAGGATGGATAGCACAACAAGCCCCACAGCAGAGTCTGGTCTCACCAATGGATTCGTCAATAACGTCTTCAACATTTCAGTTGATGAAGAGAGCAAAGCGGACTGCTCATGGATTCCAGAGGCCAATTCCTCAGACTCCATTCTTCCAAATCAGACTCTCAGAAGAGAAAAACAGGAACCAAAAAACAGCCGCTCCAGAACAGCTGCCATTTGGAGAATCTTGCAGCGGCGCAAAGCCACCCCTGACCTGGACAGACGACCACACTCTGTGATCCTCCCCGGTGAAGCATCCTTCCTCAAACTGTCAATAACTAATAAAGTCAGAACTTTCAAGAAATTAAAGTCCCCTTCCGTCTTTAGAGGGAAGGCTAGTAAGATTTCGGATTCCAGATTCAACATCGATCTGAAAGATGAGGGCGAGGATGTGTACATGTGCAAGGACCCTCCTGTTTCAGAGTTCAAGAATTTGTTCAAAAATAAAGTCAAGAGGCATTCGTTTGCAGGACAAACTGCAGACTTTTACTGTTCCTTTGAGGACATTAACCCATCTGGAACCCCAGATAATGTCCAGCAGGAAAGTAAGAATGCTGTAAGCAACCAAAATGGTTGCAAGCTGTCAGAAAGGGTCACTTATACAAAGAAATCCCACCCTAACTTCTCAAACTGCAACAATTCTTCTGTGATTGAGCAAGATGATGGCTATGCAAAGCAAAGCTTCAAGATACCTCAAAGACGCCGGTGGTCAAAGGGAGGTGATGTTTTGAATTACTTGAGAAGAATTTCCCTGAAAGGAAAAGGAAGTCAGACGTTGGCGGAGAGTAGTTTTGAGTCAATGACAGCCCTGGATAAAACAATCGATTCCGACTATGGTTCAGTCAATTTTGAGTTAGTCAAAGATTTGAACTCAGCCCCTGAACAATCAGGAGGCGATAATAAAAGCAGCCATTTTCGAGGCATTCTTCGGTTTTTCAACTCTGTGGCTGAGACAGCAATGAAATGGAGAAACTCCTCTCGCACAACCTCTCCTTCTGAAGGACAGCAGTCCACAGTTAGTTTGAAAAACCATTTACAGTCAGGAAATCTCATCCAAAAAACACCTTTAAGTGAAGAGGAGGATGTTATCTCAGTTCAGAGCAAATCTACATTATCCACTGACCAGCCAAAAGTTGCCTCAGCTGTCAATGAAAAGGTGAACTGCTCTCCTACTGTGGTGCTAAAGGCATGGAGAACTTGTCCAGACTCTCCAAGAGATAGTAACTCTTTGTGTAATAACTCAGATGGATCCCAGTCTCAGCTGAGCTCAACTCATATCTCTCTAGCCACAATAGAAAGCCACCCAAGGTTTGACGAGCCAGAGACACAGAGTGAAGGCTGTGAAAATAAAGATTCTTCCATGGATAGGAAGAAAATCTTCTGCCCAGAGGACATATTTAAGGTAATGTCTGGTGTTTTTGTGAGATTCAGTCAGCATAAAAAGATATTCTCACTGTCCACACATCACTCGTTGTTACTTGCTAATTTCTAGTTAGGGTTACAACATTCTGTTGCTGCAAAAACCCAGGTCACATTTGGCAAAAACAAAATGGAAAATGGCTATGGATAATTTGGGGTGAAAATGAGGGGTGATGCTGGAAGGAATTTTAAGGGGTTCAGAGTTTTTTTTATTTTGGAGCAAATATTCAACAATATCAAACATTAATTCTTTTGTCAATTATAATTACTAAGCAACAAGTTCCAGGTTTTCACACCATTGTTTTCTTTTGAAAATGTTGACTTAAATGTTGACTAATTTCTCAAACCAAGGTCTTCCAAACCTAGACACGAAATGCAATCCTGCAATCCAACATCGAATTCAGAGTGTTGAACTGGAGTGAACTTTGACCTGCAAAAATGCAACTTTAGCCAAAAGATTCAAAACATCACACAACACCAAACTTCACGATATCTTCTAAATGCAATGTCCCAATTTCCAGACTGTGTATTTATACTGGCAGCAGTCCCAGATTGGAATTTTGAATTATTCAGTGTACATGTTTTACATGGTGCAGTTAAATATGTCATTAGCAAAACTAAGTGTTATCAGACTCAAAGAAGCTTTATGTTAACAATTTAACTGATATAAATTACGTGCTGTTAACAGGTTATAGTGGGTTATAATGGGTTGAAGTCATATGGGCTGCTGGGTGGATACCGTGCCGGGTTATTAAGCAAGTACCACTTGCTCGATAGAATGTTTTCTCAAATCCGGGTATTTATTAAACTAATATTATTTCTCTTGCAGTCCCCCCAAAAAAGATGGATTGTTTTTCAAATAAGAATAAGGAAAATCATGGCTTCCTGAATGTACCCAGCTCAGCACAAATCTTCATGAGCTCATCCTCGGCTAATTAGGACTCATCTGCTTTCATATAGTTGAATTCCATAGGGCCCCTTTCTGAGAGGAGTTTGCATGTTCTCCCAGGCAGAGCCCGTGAACTTGGTCAATCCCAACACATTTGATTATAACTGATCTATAACTGAATATTGTGTCATCATAAAACCACCTAAATGTTGGAACACATCATGTTCATCCATATCGATCATATCATTACAAATAAATTAGTTTATTCATGAAAACGTATTTGAAACATGGACAGAAAGTGAGCAGCATATCGGGTAGCACTGCTACCTCTCAGAAAGTTGGAACAAGAAGTTTCCATGTTCACCACTTAGTTGATTTTCAAAGGCATACTTCAATTGAATTGAGGATTCAGAATACCCTTTAAGAGTGAAATGTGGCACCGGGTTTGAGTGACGAATTGCCATTGGATGTGTACCACCTTTCACTTGTTTATGCAACTACTTTTGGTAAAAATATAAATAAAACATAAATCATCTCTGAGTTACACAAACACAATGTTTAATGGCAAACTTCAACTATACTCTCTGTTCATGCTGCAAAAACGCTTCTGGATATTTTATTTCTTCAAAGCTCGACAATTGCAATGCCCTTCTCATCAGGATGCTTTTGGAATTTTATTGTTTTCTAAATCTAAATCACTGTTAAAATATCTGATACATTTTTACAGCAGTTTCATTTAGTGTCTTTTACCAGCCACAAACAACACGAAAGGGTAGTAAATTTTTTTTTTTATTCAAAGCATAAGAATTGTCACTACAAATTGTTCAATTTGCTGAAACAGAGAAAAGGTAATGGACAAATTTACACTCAAAATCACCCTGAAAATATCCTAAAAACATTAATATATTAACCATTATGGAGCCCTTACCCCACTCTATCAAATGCTGTCCACCTAAACAAAACACTATTCAAGCTTCAAACTTATACTTGACTTATTTTCAAGTCCACCTGGAGCAAAAGCATTCCTATCGCAGATAGACATAATATTTAATCTTAACAAAGGCAGAATCAACATCATTAAGGGTTAGGTGAATAAACTAATAGCTCAGATTGATACAGTGAGTGCTTGTGCAGAGTAAGCAGTGATGCATATCCGAGTCCACGGAACAGTGGGAAGCTAGCAAGGGAGGAACACAAAAAGTGGAACGTAGCCCAGAAACAATCAGGTCAGATAAGGGAGATTAGTGTGCTTCCAGCTTGAAGGTTGTGGAATTCTGATCATGCTGTTTGCCCACAATTTTTAAAACACTTCATGAGGCTATCAAGGCTTTACCATTTAGATAAAAACAACTAGGGTAAATCTAGTTATGTTTGAGCTGCTTAAATTGTTGTTTTAAAGGTCTTCTGACTTTAATCTTTTTCAGACTCTGTCTCGTCCCCCTGGTCAGTCACCGGCAGATCCACCGCTGAAAACTCTTCTTCAGCGATGTTGTTCACTGCCACTTCCAACCACTCTCTCAGCTCTGGAACCTGTTACCCTGACACATGTGCTCACTCCTGCAGGTACAGTGCACTGCTCAGGTCTGGAATGTTTCATTTATATGAATATGAATTCAAACAAGAGAAGTATAGCTCTATTGATGTTATTGATGTGAGGCAATATATAGAGCTCCAAGTTCAGCCAAATTGTCAGAGACTGGGCAAACACGACTAAAGGACTAATATATTATAAGGAGGAAGATTAATGTATTAATTATTTTACTATCATATAGCATGCTGTGGCACAGTTGGTGTTATGTTAAATGTTGTATGCCTAATAGAATTAGAGCTTTATTATGTTTACAAGTAACAATAAGTGACTCTGGTTTTACTGTAGCGTCTACTGTCTGATACAGAGATTAATGCCGAACTCCAGCTGCCAAAATGGATCTACATTTACTACATCTTTCATAATTCAATCATTTCATGATTAGTTGTATTTTTGAGTCTGTTCTATTCAGATTGACAATGAATAAGATTATCTCTTTCTCTAGCAAATAAATTTTGTACTTCACAATTAAACAGAATAAAAAAATTCTGTTGGATAATTAAACCATATGTGGCATGATGTAGCAATGAGTTGGTTGTACTTGCAAATCGTCTCAACAAAGACATGAAGAGAAAGACAATACACTGTAATACAAACATACCACCAACAGCACAACACATCGTTATTAGATTAATCACTGAACAGTTTAATTCAGTTCTCATTCTCATAAATGTGCATAATAGCATCCTGCCTATTTCACAACTGGTGCAACATTAAAACATAAGAACAAAGGAACACTGGAAAATGACACAAAACAATCTGACACACATATTCATTCATAGATGAAAAGTTTAGAATTTTAAAAATTCCTCTATAAGCTGCATGGGTTGATCTATATTTCACAATTTTGCTATAATAATAGAAATGATGACCGTCACAAGTCCTGTCTCTCAATTTATTAAAGCAGTCACTAGCTCACTGCTCGAGAAAACATCATATAATCTGTCCCTATGACTCCATTGGCTCGATTCTAATTTTATCATGTGGAGGCAGTAATAGGTGATAAGAATGAGGTTATCTGTCAATTATAAGCAGATTTCTGATTGAGGTTTCCAACTACATACGAATAGATTTTTTTTTTATTTATTCTATCTGTTCTGCAGCTAAAATGATCAATAAACCAGGACTTCTCCGTATGAGGAACAGCAGCACGGGATCGAACAGACGAAAGAGATTCAGACCTGGATCAGGACCACTACACGTCAACATGGTGAGTGACCTGGCCTTGGTCTCAAACTAGAAGCTTGAGATTTTTTGTGTGATTGGAAATAAGTCATTCAATGAGGGATAATAAAATACGTAAAGGGGTGTAACGATACACTCTGCTCACGAAACGATACAATTCCACAATATAATGTCTATGATATGCATATGTTTATAAGACAAACCATCATTGGAAAAAATGGAATTTAAAAAGTTTCGACACATCAAAAACACTTCAACCCCGAGACGACATCGCCCCAGTATTTACATGATACGTATTGTGACAATTTTGTAATGTGATATATTGTGCCATGCCACAAATATCAAAATAAGATTTATGATGGTAAAAATGATATTATCAACCTTTTCATCACTAAAAGCTTCCTGATGGAGAGGAAACTGAGGGATGAAGCCAAATGGTCGATGGAGATTATGGCCTTGATGATTCGGTCCAATCACCTCTTTTCTTTTCAATGATCTTCTTGGGAAGTTAAATGCCCAGAAAGACCTCAGTTTAATGTCACATCTAAATAATAGTGGCCATGACATTAAAGTTTCTCCAGCATTGCATCGAGACACTGGGTGCCAAACAAAGCAAAATGTGATAACGCTAGTAACAAAACCAATTAATGGTCATTTTTAAAGACTCTTTAAATTGAGGGGATCTCCTCATCCACCAACCAATTGTAGAGCTCATTGATATCCTGTAAGAATACAGATAACTGTACTGTAAGAAGTTACTTCATTTGGATAAGATACAAAGCTGAGGTCCCGACTTCTGGATGTTTCCCAAGCGGAAGAGGACTAACCCCAGTATCTCAAACCAGTCAACCTTGAGCTCAAAGGTGATGGTACCACGGGATCCTATTACCCTTCAGCTGTTATGTAGGAGAAGTGTAATGGGTGCATGGCAATAAAATGGTAAAAATATAAAACTATACTCTAGATCTGGTTTGAAGAGACGATAAAGTGCCAAAGATCAGTATATTTTAGTGATACGGAAGATTTACAATAAACTGCTAATGAAGCAACGAGCTCAAATGACATGAGACTCTCATGTCAGCTTAAGCTCATGTTAGCAAAGTAACTCTTGAAATCTCAACCTCCAAGATAATTAGGGCTCGGAATTAAAATGGTGCCCTCCCCAGCATTATGTAATTGGCTTATTTGAAGAAAATGAGTCATCGATTCAAGCAGAGCATTGAGTCTTTCTTCATTATTTGAATTAAATATTGTGCACCGCTTTGCTTTTCTCACAATATCATGTCCACAACATGCACATTAGTCAAAATAAATATTCTAATTAAAATTGTTTTTTATTGATGGACAAAACCACAGTCATTATTAGATCCCCAAATGTCACTTAAATACTGTTTATTTATGAAATCTGCCAAAAAACATATAGTTATTTATAGGTATATCTTAACCATTACCTACATTAGGCTCCTCCTTCTGTGAAGCTGCTTTGAAGCATCTCCATAAAAGCGCAATGTAAATAACATTTAACTTGAGTTAACTTGACAATCTTGGCGTCCAGTTATGAGAATTTCTTTCCAATGCGGGATTTAGTAGCAAAAGTGATTTTGAAAACACTCAGTTTTTGGTCATTTTTGGTTTGATAACAAATGAAGGATCTTTATTCAACAGGCAAATCTGAGCAGTTAAATAGTAATTTCCTCCGTTCTCTGCAGCAACAGCATTTGTTGGTTAAATGAATAATAGTTTATTTTAAAACTACTTTCTTTTGATAGTTTCTTTTAGTCAATTTGTGTTACTGATCAACACTATACTTGTAGTAAATTTAAACTTGGTTTTCTTTGGCTTCGTCAATTATAATATGGAGTTGAGTATGGAGTTGTGGTTAAAGTTTTATATGCATTAATGGTGTTTTTTATAAGGCAGCAGGTGCAGAATGCAGAACCGCTTTGAAAAAGATAAAAACATGCATAATTCATGATGGCTGGTAATTGCACAGCCATTAGCCTAGAACACCAAGATTATATTTACAATCTATGCAAAGAGCATGAAAAGATTTTTCTCCTTGTGACAGTGCTTGCTTAGAGAGACAGTGCTTGCTTTACCATCTTTTGTTGACACTCGAAATTTCAGATGAACATCGGGTTTGATGAAAGGACATTTTGCATATCTTATAATATCCTTTAATGCCCCCTGTCTAGGTAGATGGGCACAACATAAGCTGTTTAATTACATGAGGAAAAATAGTCTTATTTAACTGAAGCAAAAATTTCTCTTTTTTTGCAGTGCAAACCATGAAAGACCAAAACCAAGACTGGATAGCTAAAGTTTGCACATTAAAACTGATGTGGGCTTGTCAAAGTGCAGTTAAAAAAGCCAATGTCAATTTGAGAAAATAAACCAATCCCATGTCTTTATGAATTTCCTTAGCTGAGATAGAGAACTAAAGTTGGTTGCTTTGGTAAACAGCTCGGTTGCTATGGTGGGGTCAGTGACATAATATAGTTTTGCATTTGTCACTTAAAGTTTTATAGACCAATCTTTTACCAAATCTGAGTTAGGTTCAGAAAATTTGGTTGCTAGGGTAAACCATTTGGTTGCTAGGCAGCTGTCTGTGATGTCATAAAAATTATGAAATCCACAAATTTCTAATTTTCATTTCATGATTTTATCTTGCAGATTTTTTTGTTGTCTTTTCCCAGTTTTTCAAAGGCCATTATAAGTAAAGTCTTTTAGATCCTAGGGTTCAAATACTTTTGCATAGTGCTTGTGTTGTGGGTTTGAAGGTTCTACAAGTGTCTCAGTTTGACTTACAATTTTAAAAATTTAACCCCATGTTAAGTAATCTGAGTCTGAAAGTTTGGTTGTTATCGTCTGTAAGGCTTTGGAGATGCGTTTACATTTTTTGTCTGGAGCAAAAGATGAATATTTTGAATGAATGACTTTTCAAGCCAACAGAATGCACCATGCTGAATTGAAATGGTCAGAGGACAGTGGAACTTCATTGAATCTGAAGCATTTAAAGAATATAAAAATATAACGTTTCTGAATATTCCTGTTGATTCCAATCAAAGAATAGATGCCAAATCACATAGTGTAGGTAGGACATCGTATCACACAGTGCATGACAACAGTTAACACCAAGTACCTTCCAGTGTGACCAGCGCTAATTTAGTGTGGTTCTTAAAGTGCAGCTGGTAAGGTTTTAGTGGTCAGTGGTTGTATTTGTCTGAGTGACATTAACTGTGGTTTTGAGTTTTTTAAAGGGCTATGAAGATAAGTTGAAGCCCCTCACTTGACCACTCTGTTTTCCACAGGCAGTTCAGCTACACTTTCTTATCATTTATGTTCCAGAACCTCATACATTCTTTAATGTGTTCTGGTGCAGATAGATAAGGTTCAGGATCTGAACCAAAGTAAATATCTTGAGAGTTGCCTTGTCTCCATAGATCAGGATTACTAGCAGCTGGTCATATTGAATATTTTCAGATGCTGCATACATGTTACAACAGCAACATTCCTGAGTTAGATTGTGTGAATGAGACGAATACCGTTCCTCGCCTTATTAATTTTAACCCTTAGAAGTCTCTGCACGCACTGGTGCATTTGCCAATCACAGCTGCTGTTTTGAATTAAGTAGGAATGACGTAAACCAGCTATTCTTTATTTTTCTAGGTTTTAAAAAGGTTATTCATTTTAAAATCTGTGGATTTAAACGTATATTCCAATAGTCGTGACATAATTCAATAATTCAAATTAAAATGTTAGACAATGCGAGATCGTTTTTCAGTTTCATTTTTTAGATCCCAAATTGGTGCCATCAGTGTCATCTAGTGGTGAAAATAAGGGCTAACAAGTCCAAGACTTGTGATATGGCTTGTGTTTTTCAAATTTCTGGCACAAAAAAGCACAAGAAGTGCTTAGAATATTAGGGTTATAAGGTTAAGGAGTACTTTGCCTGTTTTTTTAATGCAATTTTTGCATTGTTTTCACCTTCTCTTTGCTTTGGGTGAGATTTGTGAATTTTTATTTTGTCTCAACATTATATATTTTTGTTATAAAACATAAAAAAACGGGTTGTTCTATTTTTTTGTAGTAATAAAATGATCAAATTTAATATTCTGATTTATTTTTACAGTTTAGGTTTGTTGTGGAATTATTGTGTAATGTAATGACATTTTTTTTGGGGGGGGGGGGTTGTTCTTTAAAAAAGCATACCAAGCATTGCCACAAAAACTATTCAGAGATGCCAAAGATATTAAATGACATCAAATTTGAAAGAAGTAAAAAAACAATCGAAAAGGATTAACAACCACATCGTTTTATGTTGTTTTAGACCACAAGGTCTTGGATCATAGTTAATCAAATTTTAATCAGATCCATTGATTTCTGATATCTAAAGTGCAATCATTAATAATGGAAAATGTCTAAATATATTAAACTGGTGAAACAAGACTATTTTACATGAAAGGTGGAGTAAACAGAGATGAGTGTCATTCTGATTATTTGAACACATTCATTTCAGCAAAGTCAGATGGTCAGGCGGGGTTTTAAACTATATATAGCTGTATTCTTTTACTGTGTCAACAGTTCATACATTGTGTCTATTTTTATTTCTCATAGGGAATTTTTAGAACGAAGATAAAGATCCTTAATCGTGCACGACAGATACTCCTATGCTTTTCTCTTGGATAAAGAAAAGTAAAAAGCCATCTTCTCTTCTCTTAAACCTTTGTTTCTGTGGTAGCTTGTTTTTCTCCTGAACAATGGTGTTGTATGTTGTTTTTTTGGTGAGGTCAGGCTCCAGGTGGGTTCGAGTCGAGCTGAGACGCTGTGTGCTGTTACGCACAAGCTCTCAGACAGGAAGTATCATTGTTTTCCTGTGTTCGTCAGCGGTTTGTCCTGTCTATTGTTGTTTCCTCAGACAGACTCCACAAAATGAATGCCTACATGACTCAAGGCTCGTTCAGAATATATGTTTATTTATATAGAGGTTGTTATGCATGCTGCTGTTAACCATACAAAATGATAACTTAATTATATTTAACCAGCAGTCTTCCCCTCATTGTGAAAATAGGCCACATTTACCGTCAATCGTCTCCTTTAAAAAATGGCTAAAAAAGATGTGTAAAAAAAATGGCTGACAATGTATCTCTAAGTTAGTCTCAGTTAAGTTGAGATGTTAAACTGATTGTTTCATAAAACAATAGGGTATGTTGTTATGCTGATATGGGAAGAATTGAGGCCGAGTTTTTATTCCTTTTCTTTAATAAAGGATTGGTAGTAAAATCTTTTCATTCTTTTGGAGTAACCCTGTAGTTTCTGTAATGTGTTCCGTGACCCCAGGGGTTCTCAAAGTAAGGGTTATATAATTTTAGGTCATTCTGTCTCCATTAAACAACATAAAATAATTCTAATAAAATAATAAAGATTGATGCTTTTAAATAGTTTAAGCATTTTTTTAAACTGGCCCTGTATTGCTAACATTTCTGTATGGAGATGGTAACAAACAGTTTCGTGAAGCACGTCACCGGTGTCACGTTGGTAAGCCTGACTACATTTCAGGAAAGAAACTTGCTGAATTTTTCTTAAACTTGCCTGACAAGCAGGCAGTTGATAAATTACATTAAAAACTCATTATTATTTATGACACTCTCTGCCCTTATCATGTGAAAAGACCGTTATTTGATTTTAATAATTCATGAGAGCAAGTATTCCTTGTCAGATTCTAGAGATTGCAAGGTGGTGGAGTGATATTCCTGAACGTTTGGGGTTCTGACTAGACATTTGGCTACATCAAAAAAACTCTAAGTCTAAGTAAAAAATTGTCATAAAGAATGGACTCTAAGCATTTTTTGACAAATGTGCACCCATACAAGGCAATTCCAGGCAAATTAAATACTTATATGACATTTGTCAATGTGTTTTACAAACAAAAAACTAAATAAAATGAAAGGACTCGAGCACCTCAGGCACCATCACCCCTTGGGCAATTTGTTGCGTTCCTTTTTATAGCTCATGGTTTCTTACATAAGTGTGGTGCTATAACTGGCACCATAAATTGCTCTATGGATACGTTGAGTCTTCACATATATTGCAAGTTTGATCCCAATCAAACATTGTATGACCGAGTTATAATAACTTCCAGCCACATGGCGAAACATAAAAAAAGCAGACAATCAATCACGAACTGTTCAACGAAAAAAATCACAATTTAACATTGCAGAGGCCTTTAGATGACTGCCAGAGTTTGATGGTGATCACATGAAGGAGTTAAAGTACAAGACCTGCAATTGTACTAAAATGTACAAGAAAATAGAAAAATAACTGACTTCCTATCAGTTTTGTAAACTCACTCCAATTGACTCATTTTGTACATCTTTGCCTCCTACATAAATGTTCCAAATTTCAAGCAAACACTTTAAACGCGGTCTGAAAAAACAAGATGAAACAGCCGAAAATGGAATATTTGCTATCACTGATATCAGGCTGCTTTATAGATTTGTTCAGACATACACTGTTAACATGTATGGCATGTTTGAACCTGATCAGACATTGCATGGCTCAATAGCAACTTCCTGTTTATGGCAAAATTTCGGATTTCAACTGTTACTTTGCCACACCCAGTTTTCAAACCCAGATCAGACGTAAATTATAACCAGTTATGACAGTGTTTGTAATAATTTGTTGAGGTAGTTTAGGATATGTAGGCCCCTTAAAAATTAGCTGAAAGCCACAAAATGATAATGTTCTAAGGAATTGCAATAGGGTTCCACACACCTTCGGTGCCCTGACAAATTAATTCACTTGTTCATTCAGGTGTGCACAGTGGGCAGCACAGTGGGCTAGTGACGTAATACATGAAGCCACAGTGATGCTTGGAAATAAAAGAAGTTTGTTGCGTTTGGTACAGGGATCTATTTCCCAGAAAAGTCAGTAGTCTGGAATCTGGGGGTTCAGCTGGACAGTGAAATAAGGTTTTGTCAGATCGTCGTTTTTCCAGCTGCGCTTAGTACAAAAGGTGAGAACCTTCCTAGACCTTCAGAGCCTAATTCGTGACCTGATTATCACAAGGTTGGAGTACAACAATTCCTTGTAGTTTGGCATCAATAAGATAGGCAGGCCGTACAGAATGGAGCAGCATAGTTTCTGGTAAGGTCTAGGAGGAGAACCTATACCGCTCCACTTCTGCATTCCATTCATTAACTGCCTGTAGAGTATAGGATTGAGAATGATGCCTTCACTTTTGATTATAAATGCACTTCACTCCCCAAGAGGCGCCTCCCTTACGGAACTCCCTACCTATGGACCTTAGAGCTGTATTTGAGTTTGGAACTTTCAAGTATAATATAAAAATACATATTTTGAAACTGGCCTTTGGGAATGGCTAAGGTTGAAAGCTTTGTATTCTATTTTATCGTCTTTGTGTGCTTGTTGTGTCCTTTCTATTGCCCATTTTATTCTGTCCTGCCCTGGCCTGTCAATTTTTATTACACTTTGATTTTGAATTTAAATTCGAAACTGGACTAAAAGTCAAATTTTTCACTCTGAAAGTAGAGTACATTTTATAACAGCAGTTATCCATGTGTGTACAGTAATACAGAATAATAATTCCAATTGAGAAAATATCCAAGAATAATTTTGAAAATAGTGATTTGGAAAATTGGATCAATCTCTAATTGGAGATTTCTCTAAACCCCTACTCGGATTGTAAATTGTTTTAAGTACAATACAATATCCTTACTCTGTTGCTTGAATTACCTGACATGCTCAAAAAAATGAATGAATAAAAAATAGAATGTGGCATTGTTTTCACACAGCAGTTTGTGTTTGATTTTCAAATGTGACCTTTGTTGTGTAAATGCCAAAATGGGTAGAATCAAACCGGTGGGGAATCCAAGAGTCTGCATTATGTAATCATCTGCACAACATCTTGAAAGATAATCTGTCAGAATCCTTCAGACATATTAAGAATAATACAAAGTAATGAATTTAATACATAAAATTATTTATAATTATTTCCGAAGTCACTTATGAATCAACGTCAATGTTTGATGCCTAACTTAGCTCATACTAGAGCCACATTCTCTCAATGGTCTCAGCATTCATTCCAAATTGGAAGTAAAAAAAAAAACCTGACATGGTTACATCTTACATTTACAGATTTTTTAAAAGTGATGTACATTAAATTGAAAGAACACCTTTAGCACATTCTCCTTCCCGAGTAAGGCTGCAACAGAAGTAATGATACATTGATCCTGTGCATGTTTGTCTAATTTAACATCTGTGATTTTTGATTCCAGATCCATATGGTTTACAATAACATCAGCCCACAATTTGATCTTTAAAGCTTAATCTCTTCTGAAAGGCTTTAAGGATTATGACCGTGTCTTTGGGAATATTTACCCATTCTTGCAGAATACAGTTTTTACCATCATTGTTGAATGAACCTGGCTCACAGTCTTTACCAAAGGTGATTCACGAGGTGATTGGGACATTTGAATTCAGTTTTATAAACTCTGTCTGCTCCTTGCTCCCTACAACAAAATGACATGGATCAACAGTTAGCATACCTCACAGCACATTCAGGTTGCTATGTGTTAATGTTATTTTAAAGTAAAACTGTGAATCCCATGAACCACTGTCTTTAATTGAAAACAAGGTTGAAAAAAGCATTTAAGGCCACGAAGAATGGTAGTGATGCATCCTTCCAAATGATGGGGAAAAAGGTCACATTTGAAGGCCATATTTGTCAAAATAGAATATTAGAATATGGTGAAATGGGACAGCCTTTGTGCAGCGTTGTAACTGGAAATTGGACTGGAAATCTGTATTTCGAACGAGCAGACCCTGGATTGGGACACAGCTTTAGAAAGAACAAGTGTGACAGATCCTAACATCTTTGGGATGGCAAGTGACTTAGTGGTGGAGTTGGTCGTCCTATAACCAAAAGATTGCAAGTCCAATCTCCTCCAGGTACTGCACCCACATTTGCTTTGTTTGTGTTTGTGATGTTGCTAAGCTGGCACTAGTGTTGTATTCTCGGTCCTGTCACAAAATCATCTTGTTCTTGTTCGGGTCTTGTTCTTGTCACTGTCTTGACACTGGTTTCTCTGTATTGTGTTGGCTGTCTCTGTCCTAGTGATTTTAATCCAAGAACAAAAAGCAAGCTGCAAGCACTTTCATCAATTAAAAAATATTATATTGTGGGGTTTTTTCACACCTCTCGTCAAATAAGACCAATCAGCTGCATATTTGGTCAAGGAAAAGCATATTGTTATTTATTTTCTCACCAACAATGCGAAAGCTCTGTAGTGTTAGTCACACTCCACTGGAGATTCAGAAAAAAATTACAAAATGTAAGCCCATAATTGGATATTACCTTGGGCTTTACAAAGCACAAAGAATATATATGTACAACTTCAATGAAGAAAAAAATTATAGACGTAAATTATAGACATCCACTTAATATGTCTCGCTGGCACAAACCAAATTCTCATAAAATGGCCATAGGTGAGAACTGCTGATAATATTATTATTATTTATAATTATACTTAATTGTAGGCTTGGGATATAAAGGTTACAAATTAGTTTTTTGTTGTTGCTTAATAGACAGAAAAGGGTGCACTAACTTTTAAAATTACAGAAACATTCATTAATTTTCCATTCCCGCTTATTCCCTTTCGTGGTCACGGGGGTCTGCCGGTGCCTATCTCCGGCACACATTGGGCGAGAGGCGGGGGTACACCCTGCACAGTCCACCGTAGGGCAACATTCATACACACACATGCACACCTAAGGGGTATTTTAGATTAGTCAATTAACCTAACCGCATGTTTTTGGGATTGTGGGGGAAACCGGAGTACCCGGAGGAAACCCACGCAAGCACAGGGAGAACATGCAAACTCCTTCCAGGAAGGTCACCGGCGAGCCTTGAACCGACAACCTTCTACCTGGAAGGCCACAGTGCTACCCACTGCGCCACTGTGCTGCCATTACAGAAACATATTTGCAATAAAGAAAAGTGATTATGTACATTTAAAAGCTATTCTATTTTTGGTCTTGGTCTTGACTCTTTCTCGGCCAGTATTGGTCTTGGTCTGGTTTTGGTCTCAGTTCGAAGTCTTGATCTTTTTGTTGTTTGTTGCTAGCCCCATAGTTTCACTCTCTTTCAGAGAATAATAAACATTAAACCCCAGGTATCCCACATTTAGAATGTACACCTACTCTAAATTTGCACTTTTAGCATAATCCTCTACATAAATAGACACAATGGTGGATGTTACATCACAAAGTGAATATTTGACAGTTTCTATGGTGAGGGACATAAAGGAAGAGTGGTTGACAGAGAAGAAAAGCGCGCCATTGCTTTATAAACCAGGTTTGATTGTTATGGTGAACAAATAAAAACTGTAAAAAACTGGATAAATTTGGATAAATACGTATCCATGTCTATAAACTATAATATAATCTCTAAATGTATCTCAAACCCACCGAGCTGCCTAGCAACACTACACGGGTGCGCGCAGAAGCTCAGCCCTTAACGTGCTCGCTGCAGGTAGCACGCTAGGATTTGAGGCGTCGTGTTTTGAAGCTCTCGCATACAAATCTCAGCAGCTGGAAGCACTGATAATTACACTGATCGCAGGTTTGAGATCGGCATCGCACTGCAGCATGACCTTGGACGTGCAAACGGTGGCGGTATTCACTGTGATCGCCATTCTGCTGCTGGTCAACGTCATTTTAATATTCTTCATGGGCTCCAGCTAAAGCATCTTCAGAATGACTGAAACAGTCGTAAAAACCAAAGATCTGTGATTGCGTCTTGTGCCGGAACATCTTGGGCTTTTAAGAGCTGCTTTTATCTTTGGTTCTACTCTATACAGCAGTGGATATGGTAAAAACTTATATGTTTTACGGTGACATGTTGTATGCTTTCTTGTGTTTGGTAAAGTGCTTAGATTCCATTCCACTCCAGCCTTTATTGTGAAGCCTAGTTTCTTTGAAGTGGTGTGTGTAATATTCATGAATGTGAATATTTTAAGTCATCATTATGTTGTAAGTGGGTCTGTAGATTGTTAATTAACAATATTGTCAAAGCACTGAAGCTTTACAAAATAAGTGGTATTTAACATTGCACTATACTGTTCATCAAAATCATCCAAATTAAACAGATTTGCAAGTTAAATGCAATGCTTTTAAGTAATAATTAAATGTGTACATATTGGTACACATCTTGATCCAATATCATATATCTGAAAAGGGCTGTGATCACATGCCAGAACACGTGGTGACATTCTGGCAACCTGTGAATTGCCAATTTCGACAGCATCACTGGGAAAATCTTTACAGGGGATTGCAAGCATTTATTCTAGTTTTATTGAATATCCAAATGTCTTAATGAGCATCTTGTTTTTTGCATGTGTCCTCAAACACAAACTCCTTGTTGTTAGACCCATCTTTGGCAGTCTTGAGATCTATGTATTTGTTCTCTTGGGATTCATGTCTGTTACATAATATTCTCTGGCAATACAGATGCTGTCTGTACTGTGAGAACATTCATATTTATGTGTCTATTATTGTTTTGTTCAACCAGCTTTGATAAAATGTTGATTTTCAGTGTCAATGTTTACTTTAGACAGCATTAATCGCATATCCATAAAGGAATATTAAGTTCCCATTACCCTATAGTGAACGACCTACTTTGCTCTTTTTTTGCACCGCACTGTATATTTTCTTTTAAGCACATCCAATAGCAATCATCTCTGTTCATTACCAACTGCGGAAACATGAGAGAAACAGAGGTTGGTTATGTAACAGAATCTCTAGAATCCAATGACTGTAATGAGAAGCATCATCTAAGACTTCTCTCAAGTGTTCATTATGAATCTTTGCCTGAAATCGTCTGCATTTTAAAACCTGTGTTTATACAAACATTATTGAATTTGCTTGCAGACAAATTATTTGGTCATTTTTTTATTTCTGATAAGCTCTTTGAATCTGGAGTAAATTTAAATAACAGCCTTTAGTAATAATGTTAATTATCGTATACCCTGGAAAACTTTGAGTATTTGTGGTCAGAGCTTGAGTGTTGAACCTGCAGTGTCTACGAGTGTTAAGACAATAATTTTTAAAACCCACTGACAGCAGACATTCTCATTCATTCCTGCTCAAGGTGACACTGGGAGAGCTGTTGAAAACAGATGAAAGGTGGCTTGAATTAATAATAGGAATAATAACGAGGTTTTAAATACGAAGTATAAGGCTAGTGGATTTGGCATACTACTATTTTTTTATTAATGAAGAGGTTGTGAGTATTTTAATGGGCTGCTTTAATGTTAAACTCTTATAAACAGTTTTATTCCTAATATTTAAAGGGGTCGTGTTATTCGACTTTTTAGAACTTTTTACCACTTTTTAGTGTTAGTCCCTCATCAGACACATGACTGAAGTTGTATTTAGTCGTTTTTGCATGTTTCTGTAATGCTATATTTAATTCCTTCCCCACCCAATAACCATCATGATAATTTCAATTGCTTCCCATTTCCATGTAGAGCAAACACACTGTCTGGGGGTTTAAAAAAGTAAAAAACATGACCCGGACGTGATGGCTCTTGCAAGCATTTTGAAACAATGATGACTCCAAGAGTATGTATGCTTAGTTGTTCACCGGCAAAAGTAAATATAAGTTAAATATATCCTCATGATTACATTAAAATAGATGCTCAATGCAAAACCCCCAAATCCATTCTAAGTGTGTTTTTAGCTCAGTGGAACAAACTCCCTCCTGGTATATGGAATAGTCCTGATTTTGACTGTTTCAAGACTAATCTAAAACCTTATTTAGACAGGCATACAATGTTTAAATGCATCATTCTTCTACTGCCTGTATTCGATTATCTTCTATTTCTGGTTTTGGTAGTTTTATCTGTTAATGTGTTTTGGAGGTTTTCAATCTTTCTAATCAAGATCATTTTATATCTTTACAGTTGATCAGCGGAGGTTCAGTTGTCAGCGCGGAGGCAGTATGGGATCATGTGACCATGGCAGAGCGAGAGTTGGCATTTAAGGCAGGAGATGTCATCAAAGTACTGGACGCCTCTAATAAAGACTGGTGGTGGGGTCAAATCGATGATGCAGAGGGCTGGTTTCCTGCAAGCTTTGTCAGGGTATGTTATTCAACGTTTTATTTGATAAACATTCTCATTTCATCATAAAACAGTCCTAGATCTAATTTGATGTGGCTCAAGTGAGGAAATAAGGTCTTGGACTTTGCATCTCCCTGGAACCAATGCACGTCCATCTCACCTGTCCATTCTTATTCCTTTACTGCAAAAGAAAATTAAAACAAAGTGTATTTTTGTCATTCTTTCCCAAAGGTTGATCCCCACCCTCCTCAACCTTACTCAAAACCAGTTTTCTATATCAACCCTATAGCAACTCCAAGGTTCCATAACACAACAGCAAAGGTGCGTTGCCGGCTCCTCAAACCTCATCAAGTGCTGCTGACTTTGTCCACAAAGCATTCAAGCTCCAAGTGTGCTTCATAGCTTTCAGTAAATTTAGAACATGAACATCCAGTATGTTTTATTTTTCCCATTTTCTGTGATTTGGAGGCATTTTTGTAAAAGCTTCCAAATCACAGGCCTCATCTTGAAGTTAAAGTTGTTTTTTTGAAAGTTTCTGTGCATACAGATCCATCTTCTCTTTTTGTCCTCTCCAAGACAGCACCCCATTTTATGTTTGTAGATGGAATGTGAAATGTAATAAGTGTGTATTAGGTTTAAAAATGTAATTTGATCTTATTAGCTGCGTTTTCAGTTTTGTTTTGTTTTTAAGATACGGGAAAAAATCAATTGGTTAACTGTTTGGGACATAAAATATTTCTTTGAACATCACATTACAGATTTTACTTATCATTAACATCTTTAAAAAAAATGTAAGGTCCATTTTAGTTGTTTCTCATTTTAGAAAGTTTATAAATATTCGATAGAATTATCACACACACAATGAAATGTGTCAAGCCTTTATTTCTTTAACATTTTGATTATTTCAGCTTAAAGATAATGAACACAATTTGAGATTTTGGTTGAATTTGAGGTTTCCTGGGCCTTCAGTCAGCAGACTACATCATGGAGACTACCCAGTTGTCCACTAGACAAACATTGACGCCAAAAACAAAGGACAGTTTATTTAAATGTATTCAAGCATATTCATGGAAAGTTGAGTGTAAAAAAATTGTGTGGCACAGTGCAATTGTGTGGCACAGAAGTCAAGCTAACACGTGATTGGCTGTTCTTGCTGTCACTGCTTTTGAGAGGCGTGCACCTGGTGTTCAACTCAAAGGAGATAGGTTATGGGTGAGCTGCAACTTGTATATTTGCTTTGCTTAAGTTCTGTTAGCTACATTAATAAATCTCTGTGTGGCAAACAAAATAAATGGTTAACAAATCTTTTGTAATACGTTTAAAACAAACACGGACAGAGTTAAAGGACATTTTATGTTCTGACCTCCATAAAACTGACTACTGCCACTTCTTCTTGTCCACTTAAAACACTGGTGTGGCAGGAAAAGGTACACTGGCACCAGCGAGGGCCATCATTAAAATCCATTTAAGAATTTGGGAGAGCTTCACATGGAGTGGACTAATTCACTCGCTGAGGGCATCAAGAGCCATTTTGCAGAGACCAATTTCTTTTCCGGGGCTACTGCTGATTTAGAGTCAAAGTCAGAATGTACAAAAGATGGGACAGAAATATTTTTGACACCAGGAAATCTTACCAACATTTGTAAAATAACAGTAACGCATTACAATGCGAATTACTTCACATTAATTCATTCAAAGCTTTCACCTAAATACAGTTAATTACTATTATGGCCAAGTGAAGTGCCCCGATGTTTACCTCCGCAGTAGACTCATTTACTAAATTCCAAAAATTAGCAATTTTACATTTCTTAGTCCAAACATCTTTGATTAAGACAAATATATAGGTAGATAATGGGGTTCTATGTTTTTGTCTCACTGTTCTCAGCTATGGGTTAACCAGGACCATATTGGCACAGAGTCGGCAGAGGGTGTCAGTGAGGTGCAGAATGGACATACTGACCCTAGCAACGGCTGTCTTTGCATTGGTCAACCCCTTCAGAACCGAGACCAGATGAGGGCAAATGTTATTAATGAGATCATGAGTACTGAGCGGCACTATATAAAACACCTGAAGGACATCTGTGAGGTACTGCAGCTTTTATCACATGACTACTGACCGTATTTTGTAATGGTGAATTTTTTTTTTCCCAAAATGACATCACTTAAAGGGGTCATGAACTGATATTTTTTTTGCTTTTGTATGAATTACATTATTTCTGGCTGTTGCATCCTTACCCATGTTCCAGAAGTGGCTGGGTGTCTCACTCAGCAACTTTTAACACGTCTCTAATTTGCCAGCGGTTTGCATATGCTTTCTTCTCCAATGCCAAAACATGAAAAAGAGTAAAATGCATATTTGAAGGGGATTTAAAATAAAAAAACAGGTTGGAATGGTGGGTGGAACTAACTTTTGTGTGAAGTCTCTATACGCTGGTTTCACTACATCAGTTAGCCTTTCATCCACACTGGAACATTAGTGACTTTAGTGTTTCTGAGAGTGTGGCCTTGTACAGGTGTGCGACTGAGGCAGGGAGCGAGAAAGACAATAAAATTACAATTGCATACGTTTTAGTGAAAATTTACACTGTTCAGCCAGCACATAAAACACACAAGCGTTTCTGTTTTGCATTGAAAAATTGTTAATGCATTTTCCCGTTTTTTTTTCCCCTTATTTTCATAAATAACGTATTGACAATAGAAAAACAACCAACATAGCATTGATAAACACAAAGAAGTTTTCTTAGAGGTTTTCATGCTCAAAGGTTAGTCCTGTGGGTAGAGCTCTGCTTCTCCATTTTATTAGCAGAACCAGTGTCCAATTATCCTTTTTTAAACTCGATAAATGATGTTTATGTAATAGCTTTCAGGAGGAATAATCGAGGAATGCATACACCTATATCAATGATTATCAAATCAAACCCAGTGTTTAAAAAAATCTCAGAAAGCAGTTAAGAACATTCAAAAATAAGATATACCTAACAATACTTTTAATTCATGCATAACATACTCTGCAAGATCTAAAAAAACACCTCACCAGCTTTAATCAAAGCTTCATCGGCGTGGTTGCCATGTTTAGACTTCAAACCAAAGCAATGGATTTAATAAGATCTGAGTTTGCCCTGCCCAGTGACTTTAGATACATTTATGAACATTTAAAAACAAGAATTACCTAACAATATATTAAATTTAATAGTTAATGTATATGTATTCCTTAAAAAAACACTATTATACAAGCTAAATACATATATTGATAATAATGCATAAATCAAACCCAAAGTTTTTAAAAAATTCTTATAAAGCAGTTAAGATGTATTGAACTAAGTTACTGGGGGCTGGGGGGAAAAACAAGCTTCATTGGTTCGCTCTCATTCAGAAAAGACTGGTTTGTGTTGTGCTTTATTGTGATTTCTAAGCAATTTGAATATGTATTATCACAAGGACCCATTGGTTAATGGATAGCAAGTGATTTGGGTGGTGGGGAACAGGGTCATTTTCAGTTTTTTTTTCCCTAAATAGTTTGCTCATGATTTTTGCTGGAGATAACTTGACTTTCACAGTGTGCTGATTGGAAAGCTTTTCTCTGTAGGGCTACTTGAGACAGTGTCGAAAGAGAATCGACATGTTCAATGACGACCAATTGAAAGTGATTTTTGGAAACATTGAGGATATCTACAGATTTCAAATGGGATTTGTGCGGGACTTGGAGAAACAATACAACATTGAAGAACCTCATCTTAGTGAAATTGGCCCGTGCTTTTTGGAACATGTGAGTACACCGCCTTGTGATTGGATGTTGACTCTACAAGCAATTCTATATATGATTCTTTTAATCTGCGTCCTTTACCTTTTTCCAATACAGCAAGATGGCTTCTGGATCTACTCCGAATATTGCAACAATCATCTTGACGCCTGCATGGAACTATCTAAGCTAATGAAGGACGGACGCTATCAGCACTTTTTTGAGGCCTGTCGCCTCTTACAGCAGATGATTGACATCGCCATTGATGGCTTTCTCCTCACTCCTGTGCAGAAGATATGCAAATATCCTCTGCAGTTGGCAGAGCTGCTCAAGTACACTGCTCAGGAGCATAGGTAACGTGCACATGCATAAATTACTTTGCCCTTAGTGAAAAATAGAATGGAGAATCCTTATACAACAAAATATAAGCCATTGCAAAACATTTTATAGACTCTCTTACTTCTAATATAGCTGTTACGGCTTTTACACACCAGACAAGATTTTGACACCTAGGATGAAGCTGAACCGATTTTGCCTTAAGATTTCTCCTCAGGGTGGACTTTGAGAACAGAAGTGCTGCTCACTGGGCATTTTCTCTTTTTCAGACCATTCTTTGTAAATCCTTTAAATCCCAGTATATCAGTATTTTTTGCAACAGCCACTCTTCTTTAACAGTTATTCACATACTCTCCTGGTACTTTTTTACATTTTCTCTGAGCTATTTTCTCACTGGCCAGAGTTAGAGCGATGTTTCAAGACCTGCAGACAATGCAGGCTGCATCACATTGTCAATTATTGAGAGAAACTTTGAACAAAACAAAATAAAATATTTATACTATCTCTGTCTAACGAGTAGCTGCAGATCTTCCCATCGTAGAAGATCATATCCAGTGTGCTTCGGAGGTGGTGCCAAACTACTGCAAGGATGTTTATAATATACAACCCCCCAGAAGAAATTTAATGTTAGATGCTCAGAAGTATGCAGATTGAAAAGTACAAGTAATACACAATAATATCAATATATACACAAACTACAATACAGGTCAAAACTTTCCTTTAGCTTTTTCCACCCTGGCCAGTTTTAGTCTATCAGGTTGTGTTTTTTCAACTTTTCACTTAAGAAGAAATGTTATGAATACAATTTTAAAACAAATAGACTATGTTTTCCTCCACAGTGATTATCGTTATGTGGCAGCAGCACTCGCTGTGATGAGGAACGTTACCCAACAGATCAATGAACGTAAAAGAAGACTGGAGAATATTGACAAGATTGCTCAATGGCAAGCATCAGTGCTGGACTGGGAGGTGTGTTTAAATCATAGTTGGAATAAAGATAAATAATTACTTGTTAAAGGTGCATTCTCCATATCCCCCAACAAGTAAATTAGCTGTGTTGTACCGTATTTGAAACCATTCAGCTGTTCTCCAGATCTTGTAATAGGAACTTTAGTATAACTTAGCATACCGCAATTATAAATGAATACCAGATTTCTCTTATTTAAAAGCTTAGTTTTTTAGGGTTGCATTGTTTTGTAAGAGGAGTAGAAAAATAATTATCGAGGCTGATATTGTTAGAATATACTGCATTCTGGCTTAACCCTTAAGCACTCACAATCTAGTGGTGAAGAGATAACCATTGGAAGTACAACACCTGTTATATGGCTTGCATTTTCAAAGTTCTGACACAAAAAGCACAATCGCACAAAAAGTGCTTGGAACAGTGTATAAGGGTTAGGAGAGAATTTTTGGGGGGATTTACAGATATTTATTTTCTCTACACCATTTAAATAAATACAATTCGTTCTCAATAATGTCCTTTTTTGCAGTCAATTAAAAAATTTTATACTTTGAATTGTATTTTTTTGTACAGTTTCAGGATTGTTGTGGAATTAGTTTGTAATGTAATGAAATTTGTTAAAAAAATACATTGGGATTATACAAAAGAAAAGTGTTACTAAAACGATAATTTTTTACTGAAAATGTATTGTAAATTGTAAAGTAGTTAAAATGCTCAAAAAGACCCCAGACTTTAATACTTTAAGGTTTATACTCGGGGAACGTTGCAAGGTAAATATCAGAGTTTCTGCTGGGTCTTACAAAGTCTTCGATACGAAAAGGTTTTATTTTCTGATGTCCATGTAAAGCTCACTTAATTTCAGATTTTGATGTTTCACTATAGTCCAAATATAATTTTCTGTCGTTTGACTACAAATGAGACCAACATGCAACAGCCAATCAGCTTTCTGTTATTGGCGCGAGTCTCCCTGGGGTTGCAAGACAAGTTTTAGCTCATTTGAGGTTTTTTAGCAATACTTTAGCGATAAAAAAACTGAATATATGGCTTGGCTGAGGCCAGTTGCTAACAATGTATTTGAAGCATACTGTTTATAATTAATACTACTTATTAAAGTTTTGAAGTTATGATATAGGTCTTACATTTGATTCTTAATGGTCTTTAAAGGGTTTTAAAAAGTCGTACATTCAATCTTTTTATTGATTTATAACCTAAACTATTGACACTTGCTTTTATCTCCACTAAGATACTATTCTGTTTGTTGTTTAGGGTGATGATATTCTAGACAGAAGTTCGGAGCTGATCTACACAGGAGAGATGTCATGGATCTTTCAGCCGTACGGCAGGAGTCAGCAGAGAGTATTCTTCCTATTCGATCATCAGCTAGTGTTGTGCAAAAAGGTATGTGTAACACTCTAATTTGAGATGATCAGATATTCATGAACCCTAGATATGTTTTTATTTTACATCTGCATTTTTATTTTAAATCTCAATCCTCCCATTATCATCTTTCCTAGATTGAATGCCCACTGAAACTAATGGCGAGTTCTGACTTCACAAATTTCGAAGTAGTTCAGTGTCAAGGGACGACTTTGTTGCTCACACGTCATAATAGACCTGCGACAGGGGAGTTCACACTGTTAGAATTTCAGACAACTTTGTTCAGTGTGCTCAAACTACATCTCAGAACCAAACAATCAGAGAAGTTTTATTATTAAAAATAAGAGAATGCAAGTTTCTTTTCCTTTTCTTGGCACCAAATACATAAAAAAGAAGCCATTTTTGAACTAAAACCATTGTTGAAATATCTGTCTATACCTTTGTAACTTCTACCCCAACTCCCCAGATGTTGCTACCAATGCCACACATTTAACATGGAGTCTGAATTGCTGACTGTTGTAATATTAAGAATGTTCCCATAATATCTGTCAGACTTTTGGTAGTTCACACTGTGTAATTCAATTTGCTTTTGAAAACCTATCAAAACTGTGTTATAATTGTGCAGTGTGAACTCGCCTTAAGCAGGGCAGAACTGTGCTTTTCAAAAGGAAGTTGTGGGAAGTGACATTGGTGAGACCCGCAGGGGGTTGCTCACTTTGTGATTTGTGTAGTCCCGATTTCCCCAGTGCAGTGAGAGGGATACTGTTCTGTAAAGAAACAACCTTCATGAGAGGAAACATTACACCAAAGTCTTGACTCTCTGTGGTGGTAAATATAATAACAGGATGTTCCTTCAAGTTTGGGAGTAACCCTGGCATCTTGGCCAAATGTTCCCACTGGTCTCAGTCCATCAAATCAATGCCACCTAGTAATCCTGTATACTAAGTGGTTACATCATTTTGTTTGGATGGATGCTATATACCAGGGTTGTTGGAACACTCCACTTTTTTAGACATTCTTCATCTCTTTCTAAGATGATAACTGTTTAGAGTTAGCATAGCTTAGCATAAATCATTAAAAATCAAATGATTTTTACAGCTTTTCTGTAAAAAAGGAGTTTCCATATTAATACCATGTGTTTCCTACATAGAACTTTTGCTCATTTAGAGTTACATCATGTTATAATACTAGTAGAAAATGAAATGTTTTTGTTAATAAACAATAAGTCATTCTGCCATGAATGATCAATGACCTGTGGCAGGCATTATTTTGGTCTGAGTTCCTTGATTATTTATCCCAAATGTTGTATAGTGGCTTAATAACCCCATTAAACTGATTGGGGTTGTAATGGGAACACGGACCCAAGCATTACACATATGTACGAAAATGTACGAATCTGTTCACGATTTTTAAAGCTATGCAATATTTTTTTTCAGTGATTTATATTTTATAGATTTTATAGTTAATTTATGGCAGTTTGTTAGTTAAATATAGGCATGATATAGGTCTTAAATTTGATTTTTGATAGTCTAAAAAAGGTCTTAAAAAGTCATAAATTTGCATAAAACTGAGCAATAAAAATAACAATATAACTAAGTTATAATATTAAAACTGTGTGATATCTCTTAGATTGTTAGTAGATTGTTAGTATTATGAATAAAACATTTTTAAATGGTTCTAATATATGCTGTAACTATAGAAGAACTTTTGAATCATTGATCAATTTTGAATCAAATAATTAAACTTAATCAGATTCAATGATCAATGATAAGCTATGTTTAAGGTAGTCTCACTTAATATGTTCCAAAATAGGTTTTGTGGCAGAATAAGTTTTGTGCCATTTCTCGTATCTCACAATGGTGAAATGTCATAAACTCATTTTATTTAGGAGTAATAAATAAAATAAAAAAGAAAATACATTTCAACAGTCAGGTCCAAACAAAACTGAGCTTTTCTTTTTAGGACCTGATACGAAGGGATATACTTTACTACAAAGGACGCATTGACATGGACAGGTATGCCGTAAGGGATGCTATCGATGGACGAGACGACGACTTTAACGTCAGTGTGAAAAATGCCTTCAAGCTTCACAACAGAGACAGCGATGAAATGCACATCTTTCTGGCCAAGAAACCCGAGGAGAAGATTCGCTGGTTGAGGGCTTTCCATGAAGAGCGTAAAATGGTTCAAGAAGATGAAAAAATTGGTATATTTTTATTAAAACTCTTGCTGTTTCATTGGGACTCAACTCTTACTCTTCTTTAAACTTCTTCTATTGTTGCTTGTTTTTAGGTTTCGAAATTTCTGAATATCAGAAAAGACAAGCTGCCATGACAGTTCGTAAGGTGACCAAACAGAAAGGTGAGGCAACAAAGCGATACCAGGTGAATTCAACATTTTTCTACTTATGAAACGGGTCTTATCATTGTTGCGTCAACAAGAAAGTATCCAATCCACAAATTGAACTACATTCGACATAATCACAATAGCTCTAAACAACAACCACTTTAAGTCGTTAAAACGTTGAGGGAAATACAGTATTTGATCTCCAGTTGAATTTGAATGTTTATTTCAACAGCGTGAGACAGAAAAAAACATTTGATCCCTTGACAAGAGATAGTTGGCGGAATAACCTTCGGTGGAAATCGTCTCTTGTAGTTGGCACCACAAATGTAAATTAGGGGGGGTGACTTTTTTTTAAAAGGCAGTATATGTCCCCTTGCGTTTAACTGCCCAGATGTGGAGACTGTTGATGTAATAGACGGGAGCTGCACTTTCTATATCCACCGCTCAAAGCAAGCGCAAACGCAATGCCACTAAAGTTGAATCACTTTCCTTTAGTCGATCGAAATTAATTTACTGATCGCTGCCCGTTTTGATTGATGCATGATTGGCTGTCTCCGCTGTCACTCCATTTGAGTGATGTGCACCTGTAGGCGGAACCTACCTTTTCCTTCAGGGGTTCAACGCACGTTTTAAAAGACGTTTAATTTACTCTTTAAATCTCTGTGTATGGTAGTAGTCGCATCCATGTGGCTTAATTAAAAAAACGCAACATGACAGACTTCTTTAGACGAGACGAACTGTAACACATAACATTTCCTTTTCAAACACCTGAAATTCACAGAAGGGCTATCTCTGACACCTTTCATCACAATCAGCAGCGCTGTTATTGTCATGATAGTTGAAAAAAAAAAAACTTATGGTTAATGTCAAAAAGATATGCTTTTGATTGTTTATACAACTTCATTCAACTTGAGAATGAAAGGCAGCAGTGCTATTAACCATGCCACCGTGCCAACCACAAACTTGCATTTACCACAGATTTTCAAAAGGAAATTTGGTCATTTTTTGCACACTTTTGTCGACTGTAATGAAAAGCCTCTTAGAAGATATATAGAATGTCAAATTTGATGTATAGGGCAGAAATGCTTTTAAAGCCTACTCTCACCTTACATATGAGTCAGATATGTCTCCCCCCAAATTTGAAACCAAAATTTTGTCACTGGTTGGCACCACAGACACTGACCAAACCCCAGGTCCCCGTTGCAATCATTTGAAGGCACAATCACTAGAGTATTTATATTTTGAGCCTGTCCCGGAGATAAATATCTCATCAATCCACGCCAATTATTACCAGTTCTTCCTGACCTACTTCTGCTTCATTTCATTCTGATTCTGTTAGTTTACTCCTCTTATATTCTTTACTTTTCATTGCAATGTGCTAGTTTTCCCTCCTTTCATTTTGTTTGTTTACCAAGTTAGAATTTCCTTATGTTTGATTGAAAAATAAATCCTTCCTTGTGATCTTACCTGGTTGTAAACGTAAATCTCGAGAGATCCCACTATAGTTTCCATTTATAGACTTTAAGAATCGGAATAGTGTTTTACTTTGAATCTGGATTTGTTTGTCCTGTCCCCTTTGCAGATAAAACACCCTATGTTTTAAATCACATGCTTAGGAATAGGGTGTGTTAGGGTTCATACGTAGTGTTTCGTCTCCTCTAGAAAGGTCTACACCAAGCAGTGTTTAACCAAAACAATTTCTTCTAGTTCTCCTTTGAATCATTCAGATGTTACTTGGCAAACTCAAGACTAAGCTTAAGGTAGGAAGATAGGATTTCAGTCATTCATGTCATAGCGTGTAAACTATTATTTTCTTGGTGACTATGGTCCCAGCTACCTTCAGATCATTTACTTTTGCGTCTATAGATCTTCGTTCCCATGAGGTGGATGATTGACCCAGATCGGGGCTGTTCATCTCAGCAGGTTTCCTGTAATTGACACCTTTAACAGCCAGAAATCTTTTTTTATTGGGTGGGACTGTGAGTTAACATATATAGTAATGATCTGTCAATTACTACTGAAGAGAACTTATCAAATTAATTTACAGACAGATATTTTTCTATTGTCAAACATTTGAAATCAGCAGGGGTCAAATACTTTCCCTCACTGTATAATTCCATCTTTTAGAAATGCAGAAAAATCTGAAGGGTCCTTTAGTAAGAACTGATGACATGAAAGTAGGTAAAAAAATACAAAACTAGGAAATCCAGAGACATACACCACATTTCTTGGTATTAGTGCATCTAAATTCAAAGCTTCTTCCAAAGAGAATCTGATGTTAGTTTTCTATGTCATGATGAAACTCAGGTGAATGAGACACAACTGGCTAAAATCATTGGATAGTTGTATAGTTTGCAAGTTTGAAGGATAGACAGTGAAATCTAGACATAGCATCAGTGGCAATAGCATAGGCTTCTGAGAAGGATTGTTGAAGCATATATATATATATATATATTAGGGGTGTAACGGTACGCTAAAATCGTATTCGGTTCGGTACAGTGTCTTGGAGAGTTAGGTTCGGTTCATTCGGTTCGGTACAAAACAATAAGAACTTACATAATCTTTATTTTGAAGCTGCCAATACACAATAAAATTCTTGCATAAAATAAATAAAAGTGACACATTTGGGTGATATTTTAAATAAATTGCACTCTTTATAAAGAAAAACACATTTTTTTAAATAAAAAATGAAATACTGCAACTAGTTAGGATTGATAGGATAGATTAACCTATCTACATTTCCTGAACGGAGCACAGATCTGGTTGCAGTGACATTATCTCCAGCAGTAGAAAATGTTAGATGTGTTGCCTGCCCGATCTCCGGGGAACAATGTCGCCATACAAGTTTAAATTTATCCACTCGTCTATCCCCGTTACGCATTTTAACAGAGAAGCCAAAGTGTTCTCAAACAGGAGAGTGTAGTGAGGTGGGAGGGTCTTCAAGCTCTGGCTTCTTTTTCGCTTTTGATATGATTCCATTTTCCGACTCGCGCTCTTGCTCGTCACTCAATAGCGTCCGTGCGGAAACTCGGCTTGGAACATTGTTCCGCTACGCTTAATATCGCGCTAATAATAAATTAAAATTATTATAAAAATACCGAAACGGTACGCAAGTGTACCGAACCGAACAGGCCATACCGAAACGGTTCAATACATATCGTGAACCGTTACACCCCATATATATATATATATATATATATATATTAAATGTAAAAAGTAATTATTTGAATAAGGAATAGTTTAATGTCTTTAAAAGTCAATTTATCAGTGTGTAATGGAACACAAAACTAAAACATTTAAAATATGTTTATATGTATTCATGCAACAATGAAAAGACTCTGAACATAGAGAGCAATTATTCTTGCCTCTAATTTAGGAGACTTTTTTTCTTGTCATATTTACACTCCATTGTGAATCCTCACTGCTTCACTGACAAACGGTGAAGTGTGTTCTTGAATTTGCAGATTCATTGATAGATATCATCTTGAGAAAGAGGGCCATTATATATGGACATGGTATGAAAATGATTAAGGTATTTTTATCAGTATTTAGCAAGTAGAAGTAGTGTTTTTCTTTTTTGCCATGGCAGCAGCTTTGAAATGCAATTTTACAATAACTGTTCAAATATATCACCGCATCGGAAGTGTTTATAATGAGGGACCAATACCAAATTTTAAGCCGATATTATTCATATTTTTGTGATAAAAAATAACCCTATGGTTGATTATGTTAGCTGGTCAAAGCTCATTTATAATGACCATTTAAAATAAACAATGAACAATGATCTTCAAGATGAAACATCATAAAGAAATATGGATTAGATTATGTTAACCAAGTTAACAACTAACATATCTTTTGTTAACAACAACTGTTTATGACATCACTGACAGCTCCCCAGCAACCAAACTGTTTACCCTAGTAACCAAATGTTCAGAACTATATCTTGGCTTTTGTATATTATAGAGACATGGGAGTTGGTTTAAATAACGTTTTGTTATAGTGAAAAAAGAAAACATTATATTTTGTCATTGACCCCCATATCCTCCAGGCTGTTTACCATAGCAACCCATTTGAAATATCTCTATCTCAGCTTTAGAAAATCATAGAAATATGGGGATTTGGTTTATTTCACTCTTAGGGACATACGGAACATTATAATATGTTACTGACCCCTCCATAGCAACCAGGATTTTTACCATAGCAACCAACTTCCATATCTCTATCTCAGCTTAGTAAAATTTTGAGAATTGAGGGTTGGATTATGTCACTCACTATGACATTGGCTTTTAAGTGGCACTTTCACTCTCCAGTGAAATTTTGTTTGCAAACTTTACCCATTTATTTTTAGAATAACCTTAGAGTAATAATTATTTTTGACCATATTTCCAGAAACGTCGTATTGTGAGGCTAGACACCGATGACAAAAAGATATTCACTGAAGTTGAGGACTCATCCACGAGCCATAATTTGTATTCAGCAAAATTTTTCATTAGCTTACACCCCTCCATCGAGGCTTTGCATTCACCTAATGATGTATGGTTTGGAAAGAGCAACTTGGCTATAGTAAGCCATTCCACGAAGCTGTCTACACACTGTTTTAGAGCTAAACTGAGAGCCACATGAAGTTTGGAGCTCTGTGCAGACAGTTGGGGACTGTGTATACTGTGTGTGACAGCATCTGCTGATTCTGGGTTCTTCACAAAACTTTGTGAATACTTTTGGAATTTTCATTCATTTCCCATGCAACCCTACATGTATGTATTACTTAACTTCTGTATAAAGATTATCATTGGGTTTTATTTTTATTTGGTTATTTTTGCACAAAATGCAAACTGAATTAACTAAAACATGTAGAACGCTGCTTATATTTTATACATAACGTGTATGAATCTGATACACTCATGTTTCTGATTATAACAGTATCTGTAATGACGTGTCTTATGATACATTTTTACTTTAATACATTACATCACTTATGGCCTCTTGAATATAAAAATAAACGAGAAGAAAAAGATTGTGTTTCAAACTGCCATGGGTTTTATTTTATTTATTTTTTCTTTCGTGCGAGGCAAAAAATGGCTGCCCATGTTTATTTCTCATAGTTGGAAATATCTACAGCTTAGGATCACTGCAGAAAATGTCAGTAATTTGCAGTGTTACTATAGATTCTGCCAAAATACCATAGCTTTCTGTGTAATGAAACTGTAATATTGTAAGTAAACAACCAAATGTTACTCACCAAACAGAGTTGTGAAAAGCTGTTTGTATTAACTATGGTATTTAGGTACTTTTAAGCATGCTTCATCACAGCTGCGCACTGATTATTTTGCTTTCACCACAAACTTTTTTTCCTGTGATCTCAATGTTTACATTTCTAAAACATCTCCTTTCTCTCTTTTGTTTTGGGACGGCCGAGCAGGTGTGAATCAAAGCAGGTGTTTGTCCCCCTCAGACCCTTCAAACCATGGACCCTTTGTTCTACCGGATGATATGGAGCAATCAGATCTAATCGAATTCCATCTTGCCAAGTCTGGACAATCTCCATTCCGGCAAAACTTTAACAAGTTCGCATCAAAAAATGGGAAAAAATAGTTGACCCTGTGTCTGGATCATCTCAGAGTTAATATTCGAGTATTTATTTCATCACAAAAATCCATCAGGAAAAAACTGACTGACAATCATAACCTTGATGTTCTCAAATCAGTCTAGAGACATGTCAAAAATGGCAACAGAAAAAAAATCCCTCATCAGACGTATGCTGCATTGTTTGTCATAACTCTATCTTTACTTCAGCGTTAAAGGGGTCATGAACTGAGAAATGACAATTACTTATAATGCTTCAAATAACGTGTTAGAGCCTGCCACGTTATTAAACAGATTTTTAAATGTAGTGTAATAAAGTATTGTTAGGAGAGCTGGAACTGGTCGAAAGTCTATGGAATGCATTGAGGCCAGTCAGTGTTCCAGATGGATCTTTTGAGAGTAGCAATGTGTAGGAATAATTGGAAAACATGGATATAACCATAGATTTTCTTAACATGGACATATTGTCTGTGACTTCACCCATAGTTAACTGGAATTAAGCAGGAAAAAGTCATTACAAAAGGCTTTGCTGCAGTCAAAGCTAATCCATCTGTTGGACATCCATCTTCTTTTTTTTTTTTTTGGGGGGGGGGGGGGCATTTTAGCTTTATTAGAACATATAGGACAGTAGGATTGACAGGAATGACATCCACTATACCACAGGAACAGACATTTGGAATATCTAACAAAAGTATTAACAAACGACTGGGCAATTGTTTTAGTTATTTACATGTACACCTTGAAAAGCATCTATTTCTTGAAGTTTTGAATATTGCTCAGAGATGCTAGTTTGTCCTCTATGGCTACACAACCATTGAGAAAAATGCTGTATTTGTAAGAAACATAGCTCTAAGATGGAGGAACATATGCTTTGAGTTTTAAATGTGAAAGTGTATCAAGTTATAGTCTTTTAAACTAAAGAGTCGACTCTGAGATGCTGAAATGAGCTCAAAACTTGTGACGTCACAATATACCACACCCTTCCTACCAACGACATGTCATCCATTTAAAACATAGCTCCTCCTACTCTCACTGCCAAGCCACTGGTATTGTGCCGCTTCCACATGTGCACCTACATATATTCAAGTAAAAATGTAGTAACACTTGTAAAAATTGTTGAAGTGGCAAAACATTTATGTAACACGATTTTTTCAACTGAGACGAATCCTGCTCCAATCGCTTTTATTTTGGAGTTTCATCAGTATTTGTGTGTGTCGAGTCTTCCTTGGAGCGCTGGCTTTCCATTTGTTGCTAGACGTTAAGTCTCGGGAAGCACGTGATGTGCAGTATCCAATGAGAGCACACGGTTCAAACTATCAGGAGGATTTTTGTACGAATGATTTTTCAAGTTATTGAAAATCGGCTAAAAATGAACGTGTCTTAAAAGATAATTTACGTTTTTTTCAACCTGTTGCTGGAGACTTCAAAAACCAAATATTTAACTTTTCAAAATGATGATATGGGCTCTTTAAGGTTATAGAATAGATTTTATGCAGGTATCAGGCAGTTTAGGTCAGGCCGTATGTCAAATGTTGAATTATTCCATTCCAACTGCTGTGGCCGTTTACTTTATTCGAAAAGTGTTCAGGATGAAAGGGATCAAGATCGCAATCCTTTATGCTTTTTTATAACAACAACTAGCAATAAAAACAGTAAAGGAAAACATTCAAATGAGCAGTTCATGACCCCTTCGATGTGTTATTTGAAGGTAACACGAGCAATACAAAGCTCTGCAACCAATGATGCCCATCAAACCGATATTTCTCTCATGTCTATAACCATAATGCTAATCTAAGACCACGGCTCCATGAGCAAACAGAATCTAAACAGGGTATTACTTTTCCATTTCCGGATAGGATTTATTCAAAAGACACACAGGTCCACAGAGTTGAACGAGTCTCAATCAGATATCAATCGCACCTCAATGAATCACACATGTATGATACTGACTGAACCCATTTCATATGCTATAGAGATGTTTTGTATGTAGAAGAAAGGTGGCTTTTGAATTTGCCGCCAAGGGGATATTTTCGATTGTACAATATAATGACGCTTTAGTAAGCACACTGAATCCAATCATATCTAATTGTATTTTGTTTCTGATGTTAATTTGCTACTCTGATAATATTTATTGTTGTAGTTAGCAAATTTAAGTAAGTTGGGAAATCTTTGCTAATGGTAATGTGGAGAAATGTCCTATGTTCAAGTTTATAGACATATTATATAAATATTACTTTGCCTACTGGAGGATGTGCCTCTGGACTTGCACCGTTATACACTTGTACTTCTGTACTGTACACAACGGGAAATAAGGTTTTTGACACCTTGCCCACAGACAAAGAAATGATTAGTCCATACAATTATTGTAGATTTTGTGAGATGCAGAATAACATAAAAAAAAATAAGTGAATGACATATTTCAACCGTTTACAAAAAATTATATCTGTTGGGGTTCCTCAGAATTAGACATTCGCAGAATTAGCCGTTTTTAAAGTTGGCATCAGATTTGCAATATCCTCCTCAAGCTCTTACTTTAAATATAGCATGAATCGTAGGACTCCTCAAGTTACAAATACAATTTCTGTTTTTTATAATGTTGTGTTAGTCATGTGTATGAACGAGTTTTAGGGTTGTGTTACTTTACGTGTTACATATTCCCACTTTAAAAGTGGGAGGAGCTTTAACTGCAGTATCAGTGAATTAACTTCCACCCTATTTTTTTACACATTGCTAAATAGAACGATAGACAGTGTAATAGTTCTTGGAATAAAGCTTAGATTGTTGAAAATGCTCCTACTTTCAAATCTTATGAATCCTGCTGAAATGAGTTGCAAAGAGATGCACAGCTTTTGGAAAGTCTTGGTCACTCTTGGTCCTCTGTTCACTGATGACAATTATTGTGTTGATATCCATATTGGTCTTATTAAAGTTGCCAATTTGGGCCCCACATTAGCATCAGTCAGGCTCTATATGAGATTCATATGGGCTAATTAATATAGGGCCCACATGGAACCCATTGACAAACCCATATTTACAGCCCATATGGGGCCCATGTGGGCCAAACAGCTCAATTTTGGTCTTATCTGACCACATAACTTTCACTTAGTTTTTCTCTGCATGTTCTTTGGTAGTTATGGGTCATGCCAATTGTTTTCCTGGTTACTAGATTCCCTGCAGATTATTGACAAGATCTTCCTGCATAGATAAAAACTGGTTCTGAAAAGTTCTCATGTTCAGGACAGTCATAGCTTTACGGGAGGGTCCTGAACTCAGATAGTTACCTTTATTTAAGGAACCTGGAAGACAGAAACGTGGCTGATTAATTTCTCTGGATTTTGTTGTTCGCTCACTGCTGACATAAATCTACCATTAAATGTATGGACTGATCAAATCATCAAAATCAGCAGAGGGTCAAATACCTTTTTCTCCCACTGACCACTTAAAAATAATCTTCAGTTCTTTTGAGTCTAAATTAAAATTTCTGTTCATTTGCTAAATTTTAATTCAATAAATGGAGCTTATATGCCGCAGATATTGGAAGCATTATGACAGACCCAAACCTTGGTGCAAGCATTTTATATTGCAGACATGCTCTCGTGATATGTTCATTTGTGTATTATTTAGCCAAGAAAAGTATGATTTTTCTGTGATGGACTGGCGACCTGTCCAGGGTGCACCCCCGCTTCCAGCAGAACTCCGTGACCCCGAATGGGAATAAGCGGTATAGAAGACGAATGAATGAAAAAAGTATGATTTTCGCAAAAAAACTTGAATTAATTATTGTGGATTTGGACTAAGAAGAAAGATTTGAGTTTTGAAAACCTCTAAGTGCAGGCCAGTTACTTTGTATTTTTGTAAACGAAGACAAGCGACATCTTGAACTATAGATTTGACCCCTTCTTTGTTTCAAAAAGGAAATTGACTGGTGAAATATCAGGAGACAGTTGCCACAATGTAATTCAGAGAAAATTAGAGATGATGTGAATTTGTATGATTTGTTTTCATATCTCTAAGATGATTAACTATATAAACGGTTGATGTTCAGTATCAATGCACTTCTTATTCACTTTCTCATGAATGTTTAGTATGAATTTATATTGTTAGCTGTATTGGTGTCTATGTTTTAAAGTAAAGATTTGAAATTTGATTGCTTCCTGTTGTGATTTCATTCATCTTTCTCAAGTGAGATATATGGGTTTGCATTTACATTAACATTTATGCGTTTGGCACAGTTTTATCCAAAGCAACTTAATTTTTTTTGTCAGTTGCTTTCTCTAGGATTTTAACCCACAACCTTTGCGTTGTTAGCGCAATGCTCTACCAACTGAGCCACAGGAAAGCAGCAGACACCAGAGAAAATAGAGGTAGCTACAACTATAAACTGACTTTAGAAAAGTTATCTTGTGTAATTAATTATTTAATTAATTCATTTTAACTTCAAGGTATGACACTATTGTCAATAACTTTATTGCCCCATTCTTAATCCAAGGGGCTTAATATGTCAACCCACATTGCAGATATAACAGCTACATCTGCTCTGGGACGCCTTCCTGAAAGGCTCAGGAAAATGTTTGACCATTCTTGCTGGGAACATTTGAGAGCTCAAAGACTGACCTATATTCATTATAATATATCCCAAAGGTGTTACCTATGGGGTTGGGGTCATACAGGACCAGTCAAATTATTCCACACTATTCAGCCAACAATATTCTCCCATCATCACAGCGCATAACTCTTTTACTTTTAATCAAGAGACAAACTGTGGTGAATTCTTGCTTCTTCTAAGACTTTTAACTAAACTTAAACCTTTCTTTTAAAAACCTAGACCTGCTTTTATTTCATCTAGATTAGATCAATCAACTCTGTTTTGTTCTAAAATACAGCAGTAGTTCACGCAACAGGTTCACACAATGGGATGACGTTTCTCAAGTATTAAAAACCATTTATGTGCTACTAGTGGATTTTAATACTGGTATAAAAATCTATTATTAGTTTAGCTCCTAGAACTTTTAATCAATTGCAAAACATTGTTTAAACACTACGGTCCTCCGACCAGAGACTGGTTGTCTGTTTTTTAAGTTCAAACTTAGAATTGTACATTTTATTTCTTCATAAAGCATTTTGAATTTTGTCTTCTTTTAACTATTATTTTTATGTTCGCTTTTAGCAATGTTGTCTGTTTTTTATATAGTTTGTCTCCTCAACTAAGTTGTTTCTAATCTGTGCTTCATAAATAAATATGAAATCATTAACCAAATACTCCACAAAATTTTAATATTTACTCATATTTATTCAGTTATCAATTGTTCAGTCTTTGTAAAGTACAGTTGTCATGTATTCTGGTTATGAAATACAAGATCAGGAACTATATACATTATTTACTTTCAAAATATAAAATATCCATAATTAATATTCACGTCACTTGGAATGGAACTCAGAATTTTATGTCAGTCTTGAGCCAACAGCATGGAGATACCACAAACCAAAAAGTTAAGGAGCTATCATGGAGAGTCAGGGTGTGTGAACTGTAGATTGCTCACACTTCCTTGGAACGCCTCACTTAATCAGTCATCCAATCAGAGTGGATTGGATGAGTGTTCTGATTGGATGACTGATTTAGTGAGGCGTTCTCACAAATGCTGAAATGTATCGTTGCATTTTGTAAAAACTATATTTAAAGACACACACACACACGCACACGCACACACACACACACACACACACACACACACGCATACCTACTTGAAATCAAATGTATATGCAGAAACAGGATGTGGTGCTTCTATTATGTGACTGCTTAATGTCATGCATACATCCCTATTTTCTGACTATATTCTCAAATATTTGGTACAGCTGGAAAACATCAATACAGAACTAATCTTCATGCTTTCATTTTCATCATCTGGCCATTGACAATAAAACAATATTGATTCAAATAAACACAGGTGGAAACAAACGCAGGTAGTGTGTTTTATTAAAGCCAGTGCTTAGTAATAAATATGGATTAAAGGGTGCACGAAAGGAAAGGTGACACTGCAGGATTAATACAGAAGCTCAGAGTGAGCTCTAGATAAAAGTTCAATATGGTTTTGCTATTTTTCACAGATTGTGTTTTCTTTGTGAAGAGGTTGTTTCCTGCCTTATGTCATCATTTCCTGTCTGAAGGACCAAAATCACATGCAGGCAGTAATTACCTGAGACTGTAGACACACTTGGCAGGATGGAATCGCTTTCTGTTTATCACGGAGCCATCAGTCGAGAAATGTGTGAGAAGCGTCTGTGTGAGGCCGGTAGAGATGGGAGCTATCTGATACGAGACAGTGAGAGCATTCCTGGAGTCTATTGCCTCTGTGTTCTGTAAGTCTTACGCAAACCTCAGCTTCTGCTCTTCATTATGTAATACATGGCTTCATTGATCCAATGTGGGATTTCCATCTGCCAGGTGTAATGGATTCATCTACACTTATCGGGTCCAGAGGGACTTCTCAGGCTCATGGGCAGCTGAGGTGAGAAACGGTGCATAAACCTTATGCATCGACATTAAAATGTTAATGCGTTACACTTTTCAATATCCTCTGCTCTGCACATAATGAACCCAGTTTGCTATTGCTTAAATAATATTTTCAGTCAATTCATCTGTGCTCCTGGAAAAATTTAAGTGATGCTCCTGGAAAAAATTGGTTTTGTGATGAAGAAAAACTCATAGCAAGCTCAAACTCTGCAGTTGTTTTGTTATATGTATTGTTCGGACTAATTGTACATTTTGTTTGTTTGATAAGAAAGTGCAAACCTTTGACTGGTATAATATTAACTTTATTTTAAAAAATACCTTAATTTCACTTCTCAAAGTGATGAAATAACATAGAAAAAAGAATAAAGCATTTGCATTAAATGCAAGATTTCAAAACCTTCAAAAGATTTCAAAGTACTTTTTTAATTGCGTGAATTTTAATGGAGTAAGCTGCATACCGTGCAGTTAATGCAAAATTCAGCTTCCAGAGTCATCACTCGTACGGCTCCATGGGACAATATCACTCGATTATTTCAGCATTTGCATTAAAGGAATATTGCTTACTTTAAAAACATTACTTACCTTACTTTAATAAAACAATCAACTTTATTTTGATACATACTTACAAATTTTTCAAGCAAATTCAGTGCAGTTTTGGATTTTATTCTAATAAGCTGAATCTGGACAACATTTGCCCCTGATGGATTCTGACAAAAAATTATTGACTATTATTGTGTATTATAATTGGGTATTGTTTATTAAATAATTCTCTTGAGTTCTGTGTCTATTTGAACCAGTTAACCACCAACCAAAATACATTTCTACAAAGATTTCTAACTGATTTATGTTGTTTAATTCGATTCTTTTTTCTAATTTTTTTGACAGACAGCACCAGGTCAAACAAAAAGATTGTTCCGGAAAATCAAGAATTTGATACGTGCGTTTGAGAAGCCTAACCAAGGCATTATAGTTCCTCTCCTTCACCCGGTGAATGTCCAGAGGTTATGCTAGAACATACATCCTTAAAAAAATGACAGCTTTTTTTATATATATATATATGATTTGTGCAAGTTGAAACTAAAACTTAATTTTGTACAGAATGAAAAGAAATCTTAAAATCTTATCTGTGTATAAAACCAAATCCACAATGTATGTCAGAAATGGGTCAATAAATATTTCTTACAAAAAAGTTTTGGGTGACTATCTTTATGACTTCAGCGGGACTGTCCCTGACATGTTTAACAAAGGAAAAAAAATAAGAACAATTCCATAAAGATGCAAATCGGTGAGTAATCGCAATGGTCATGTGAACTCAAATCTGCTACATATAGCATACCAGAATTTCCCAGACACTTATAATTATGGAAGCACTTTTAGAAGTAGCTGATTTAGTTTAACTGTTTTCACACCATGTTTTCACACCACTCTGCTCTACTAACTCTCGCCTTTGCAAACCCAAGAAGTGAGAAGAAGTCTGCAGATTCTCGTGAGTTTGATGCTCAAGCATGATCGCAGGTTTCTATCTTCTTAATTCCCAGTTTGAGTCCATCTTCTTTTTCCCACACATTCCTAAATCCTTGATCTTGTTACATTTAATTGGATAGGAGTGAATATGATGCGAAAGATAAGTGAATGACATAGAACATTTACAGTAAAGCTATAGCCATAGCATCTGTAATGTCATCCATAAGTTCCTGATCCAGGGCTTAAACTGGGCATCACCACTGGATAATTGAAATTGGACAAAGGTAGCTCAACTTTAAGGCATGATATAAATTAAACTATTAATGGTCAAAAATGGTAATATGAATTACGAATATATGTTTATGAATGCTTTAAATGTGTTTTTTTTACATGGGGGTCATGAGATTCAGCTCACTTCTGACACAAGTCTTAAGTGGTCAGCTGAGGTATTGCACTTCCTGGTGCTGCACATTGAGTATGTCTCAAGTGAAGGCAAACTGCTGCGATTGCACCCACATGGTTGGCTACAGGGGAGTTTCCACCCATCCCGTGTCTATGGACAAAAAGCCAAACTTTAAAAATTATTTCCTCAGAAATTATGTTATTTGCGCAAACTGTTTTATTTTTATTATTATTATTAATTTTAATATATTTTTGCATGGCTTATGGTGGCTCAATTATCCACTAAAAAACAGGCCCAGGATTGACAGTTAACAATTTCAACATTTTGTTTTTGGGACACGTGGTCATGAATCATCAAAATGGAGAGCTTGAAGGATTAGTTTTGTTTTTAGTTTTGTAGAAGAAATTAACAGGCTTAGTACAAAAGTAAATGAAGCACATTTTATAGAAAATATAGCATACAAGTAAATGTAGAAAGAAACATAAATACTGAAGTAAGTACAAAGATGGCATTGGGGTTCATCTCGCAAGTCTTTTGCCATATTGTCAAATCGAGCCTCAAGTCTCAAATCAATGACTCAAGTCTGACTCATGTACACAGCTCTGTCTATTACTGACAGGTTGTTTTAGGTAGATCTGCTCAGAGATATGACAGCGGAGCACAATAGCAAACAAGTAAAACAATTCTCAACCACTTCAGATGTACGTAACGCACTGGAAACAGCTACTACATTGCTACAGCATTGTGAGATACAGAAAATCTTTGATCATTTTAAATGCAAACGATGCATCTCTAATCAGATTGAATGATCCATGCTCAGCTATTGCCATATTTTGAAAACTGGTTAAAACATGAGTTATTATCTCTTTTGGGGGGATGCATGATTAAAACCAAAATGTATAAAATGAGCCCATGTAAAAAAAAAACCTCTTGATCACCTCAGAAACTGTTGAGATTACAGATTAAACCTGTCAAAATTAAAGTAAATCTGAAGCCTGGTCTGACACAGTGACTAAATGGCACACGTGTAACTGTGGCTGGGTGGTCTGTGGTTGCAAATGGAGTAAAAGGTGTCATGATGCAACACTTTGGAGGTCTGAGGCAGCTGTGTGATGACTGTGCCCTATAGCTCCTGTCGACTTGAAGCTTAAAAGCTCATCAGCTCTGGATTATAACCACCACACAGTGACATTTAACAATTGTTCTCTCCAGAAAACAGTTATGGTTTGTGGGCAGGAACACTATTAACAGCAAACATCTTATGGAAAGAGCCATTGACGCAAGCGTGGTATGTGTTCGGCTGTCTGCAAAGACCAAATATAAAGTTTGTTTTATGTTTAGTGTACCGTTGTTTGAAGACCCTAAATAAATTCCTGTAAATGTGCTTTAACTTCAACTATCTAGTTTTTTTTCTAGTTTTAAGATTTTCTTTAAGAAATATGAAATATTTTTGGGGGGTAAGGGGATATTGTGGCAGTTTGCAACTGAAAAACAATTTCCTGTTTTTGCACTCTTCCTTTGAGAAGCTCAGTTTTTCACACCTTTGCAAAACCTTGCCACAGTTTGAGGTGTATTTTGAGTGTTGTATTTTTATCAGTAATAATTAGTGAAGTTTTGTTCAATGCCACTATTGTTTAGCAATACTTTTTCACAATTAAATAAGACAATTGCACTCGAGATCGACCAAAATATATACCCTTCTAAAATATGTTGTGTTTTTGATTACTAAATCAACATTATGTGCTTTAAAATAAGCTTATTAAATTAGAATGTGCCTCTGACTTGACAAGCTGCAAACCCCTTAGATATTATGAGTGTGATATTAGGTTCAGATCTTGCCAGATTTTCATTCAATGTGTTTCAGTACAGTAACGTTTTTTTCTGTTCAGCACTACATATATTATTTTGTCTCACTGTGTAATCCTACCAAATTTATTTAGTCAAAGTCAAAGAAGCTTTTATTGTCACTTCATCCATACAAAGCAGATGCAGTATACAGAGATGTGAAACAGCGTTTCTCCAGACCTAAGGTGCTTTTCAACATCCACAGACAAAGTGCAAAAGCAAACAGATAGCTTAAACAGAAAAAAATGTTATGGTACTTATTGTTGTGTAAACAAAAAGTATGTATTATATAATACTATTTTAAATGAGGTAGCAGTCAAATAAAAATTTGTATAAATCTAAATATAAGTGAAGTATAAAGAAGCTATAACTATAATATAACTGTTAATTAAAAACTATTTCCTCAGCTCATTACTCTGATGAGATACCGGATTGCCTGAGGGAAGAAACTGTTCAACAGTCTTGTTGTGCGGGTCCATCTGTGGATGCATGACATCAGCGTGCAACGGTCTGCTACAAAGAGGTTTGCTCTCTCAGTGTAGGTAACATTCACCCCTTTGAAACAATTATCTTGCACCAATTAATCACTGCAAGGACAACCTTTTATTGGCCTGCTCCTTTTCTTTCTTCTTTTATTATTATTTATTATACTATTTGTATTTCCTTCAAGATTAGTATGTGTGCTGGGGAATCCTTTAGCTCTTTGAGTAGTTTTATTTGTTTTCGTCTGTAATCTGTCACACAGAGTGAAGTGGGATTGTAATCCCGCGTTTCTGTGTCCTTGACCTGTGAGTAAAATTGAAGTCAGTTTTGCAACGTTTTTATTCACCTCCCCCAGGTCAGTTGGTGGTGCTATTGGTAAACAGGGAGTAAAACGAAGAAGAATACGGCAAAGAAGAAAAAACGCTAACGCGTTAAATAACAACAATGCATATAGTTCTGTGCTCGTATGTTTAATTTAATATCTTATTATTCTTGGTTTGCAAACCAAGCGCTGAAATACAATAATAATAACAATAATAACATTTTATCCGCCGTTGAATCCGAATTACAACGCATTCTGCGCATGTGCAGTTCAACGCAGCATGGCCGATACAGGACGGAAACATGCGCTGGAGATGGTATTATTATTATTATTATTATTAATATTATTATACATTTTTTACAGGACAGTATTCAACGTTTGTGTGAATTTGAATAATTCTGAAATTTGAAAGTGTTTGAAGTATTTTTGGTCTCCAGGCGATGTGTTGGCTGTGTATAGTAAATTAAACTGTAAGACAGTATAAAAATGGTCAGGGCAACAATCATCGACTTCATGTTTGATATAATGTATGCTTTTTTTATTTAGTGTATGTTCTAAGTGCACCTGTCCGAGTTTGCAAATTCTGGTCAATGGCCTGGTTTGGTCAATTAAAATAGACTTTGTGTTTCAAATTCGTTATTCTAATGGTGATTTAATTTATTTATTTTTTGCTGTTTACATAAATTGTTGGACCCCCGACATTACCTACACATTTTTAAAACCGTTGTATGATTTTTTACTCAGTGTTTGAAAAACTTTTTTTGGCCCTAAAGCAACAAACTATTTTGATAGAGGTAAAATATATTATTTAATTGCCATTTTAATGTCCCTTCTGCAGTCAGCTTTCTAAAGACTGTGTGTAAAAACATGATCTGTTTTTCTAACAGGTCCGGGCAGATGGAGAAGATGAGGGTTGTGTGACATTTGTGCTACATGAAGAGGATCATACCCTTGGGAACTCGCTTCGATATATGATTATGAAAAGGTAAGAATATCTAGCTAATTTGGGATCGCCCAGATTCTGAATCTATTTTCATGTACAAACCATGGATCATTCTCTAGCCCATTAACTGTTTTGTTTCCATGTTTGGTTTGATTCATGCTCAGTGTGACTTTGTGTCCCCAGTCAGGATGTAGAGTTCTGCGGATACAGCATCACACACCCATCAGAAAGCAAAATCAATTTCAGAATACAAACCCGAGGTGAGAGAAGCCCTGCAAAGGACAGAATTAGGTTTATTTACAATAGGTTTATCTTGTAGCTTCCTCGTCTGTTGAAGCTTTTGTTACATTTTTCTGTCGATTCAATTTTGGCAAAGTCTCATCACTTTTCTGAATTATGTTAAACTGAATATTTACTATTCAGGATGCTGCCCTTCAAAGTACTATGGAAAAAAAGACTTCTTATGCAACTTTTTTTAAGGTACCTGCATTTATTTTTTAACTATGTTGCAGGTGGAGTTTCGGCATCTGAACCTTTTCGCAATGGTTTGAACAACCTGACTGAAGTGTGCAAACACGTTCTGGAAACTTTTGAGGTAAAGCAACTTTTATTTTTTTAATGTTTGGATACAGATTAATATAGTACTGTAATGGCTGAATGTGTGTAAATGACTCGTTGTGTTATTTCAGAGTGCCCCCTTCTGGCATTTACTCTTTGTAAAAATGTAAAGAATACAGTTTAATAATAACTTTTTCTCCTACTTCTTTTTTAACAGACACAGATGGAAACATTTAAGAAAAAAGAAGAACCAATGACCTCATGACGACATTTTTTGGTCTTGTGTTGTGTATTGTATTTTTTTCTGTAATTACTTTTTTTTAAAGCAACACTGCAAATTGTAATTAGTTTAATTATTGTGCTTTTTTCAAAACCAATATAACACCATTTAGTGAATATGCACAAAATGTTGAATTCGTATTTTTTCAGGATTGTTAAGAAATTGTTAAAAATGCAAAATATCTGATTTGGTGGTATGTTTTGTTCTTCTGTAAAATACCCAATAAACTTTGGACATTGTATGGAAAGCTTTTTATTTATTTTTTTTTATCTTTTTGAGCTTTTTTATTAATTAAGCGAGATTCATAAGATCGTTGTGGAAACGATGAAGAGAATAGGTTGGTTAATAAAATGGAACACGAAGAAAGTAAAACTCTAGCCTCTCCGCTTAATTATGACGAAATATGTAAATTTGTCTCATGTTGATGACGTTTCGCGGAAGACAGTGACGTTTGTTGATTTCGCTATTTACGCAAACTGAAGTATTTTTTTTTCCTTCAATAACCACAGCGCATTAACGATTTCAAACATGTTTGTTTGGCAAATAAAGTAGCGTTCATGCCACCGGGGATTAACAACATCAAAGAGAGGAGCACAAGCTGCTGTTGATCGTCTGAATCAGGTATTTAACGTAGACAGTGATCGAAATCACCAGATTAATCATGTGATTTCATCAACGGTCGCTTCGCAACACAATTTTTCTGCAATTTTGGTGCATGTTAACGCTTGCATAACATTTAATTCAATTAGTGTACATTTCCTTACTATTCTTGTGTTTTAGATGACATGTTTGCCATCAATGGATGGAGTCAGATGTTCCTGGTAAATGTTAAATAAAAAAAAAATAATGTCAAGGGTTACAAACAACATTAATTACGCTTGAGTACCTTTTTCTTTACGTTACAGTAATTTAAATCGTGGGCTTTTGTCGGATATAAATAAAGTGGGCACTCAAATTGCAGGCTTTATTCTAATCTTAAGAAGACGTGTGCATTGTACAATACCTTTTCGAGTACTGAAAACATGCAAAATGCATTGTAAAATTAATTTTTAATAAAGAAAACACATTAAGAAGCTACATATGATGATATTTATAGTTAGCTGTGTGTTATTTCACTTTAGAAGGTCAGATTTGTTTATTATTTAGTGAATTTCCAGCTGAATATAAAACGGCTCATCTTAATTTGATCAGATTCTAATTTTAACCAAATATAAATAAATAGTTTAAACTCCTACTTAAGAGCGCACAGAAGCTTTATGGCTAAAACTGTGTGGTAAGGTTTTCATGTCAGTTGCTTTCATGTGATGTGAGGTACTGTTTCCTTCCTTCCATGTTGTGACATGTAGAGAAGTGATTAAATTGACCAACATCACTTTTTTATCATTCTTTGAGGTTTCCTAAATATATATATTTTCTACACTATTTCATGCACGAGCCTTTTAAGGCTGGTTTGAAAATATTGACTCTAGACTCATGCTCTGATTAAGCAATAATTTTGAATATATCAAAGATTCAGCACTTCCAGTATCGGCTCTGAGTGGACTTCTTTAGGCATGTCTTTCAAGATGCACACTATGTCATTTAAAGAGACTTTTACAACTATTTAAAGAAAACCAACACGTCTACAAACAAGTTATCAACTGTATGTAGGAAAAAGTGTTGAAACCTATTTTATCCCAAACCTCTGCTCCGTAGGGTTAACTTTCTAGTGGTTATTAGATTATTGAACTTCACCGCACGTCACTGATCTATGCAGACCTTAACAGAGAAGCCCTTTCCAATGTGTTCTCTGCTTTTGTTCACCTCCATGGCCATGCTATTATTATTTTGACACCTGTGCTATTGTTTGTGTTTCAGTGTTTGTGCGGCTTTCTGTAGCGGCGATGGCTATTCTGTTTGCAGTGGTTGCTCGAGGATCAACAATCCTAGCCAAACATGCCTGTTTCACGGGTAACTTTCTGGAGGTGACAGAGCAGATTCTTGCCAAAATCCCATCGGAAAACAACAAACTCACATATTCTCATGGCAGGTACAACCAGTGTTTTCCTGCTGTTATTCTAAATGCATAGGGTTTGTGATGATTTATTGTTTATTTTTTCCGCTCTTTCAGCTATCTCTTCCACTACATCTGCCATGAGAGGATTATCTATCTGTGCATCACTGACGATGTGAGTGTTTGCCAGGGTGGTTCTGAATAAACTGCTCATCACTTTCTTAATAAACATCATCATACTTTTTTTCTAAGCACTTTTATACAGCAGGCTGACCAGAGTGCTCACAAGGACTTTGAGCACTAATAAAAAAATAAAAAACAACAGAACTGTAAAATCAGTAAATACAATTCAATGAATGATTGAAATCACGATTTTAAAATAGAAATCATCTGACCTCTCAGCCCCAGGTCCGAATACACTCTCAACGTTTGTGATCTCGTTTCATCGCTCTCTGCCATCGCTTTTAAAAGTTGATCAACTCAGTTGTTGTATTCAAGTGATGCATGGCGTAACAAATAGACATGACTTGAGTGTTTATACACGGGTCACTGGTTTTACTCCTCATCGGGACATGGCTGTCACCCACGTAACAGTAAAATGAGATATCAAATGACTGCTTTTTGGAGGGAGGGAGTAGGGACAGAAGGAGATGTAAGGTGTCTCTTTACAATTGACTGTACTGTGGGTAGAAATGCTCTGTTCTGTTTCTGACATTTGCTTTTATTGTAAATTTCCTTGTGTTCAAAATATTAAAAAAACGCACCATTACATACTAATCATTTTTTTCTGTGTCCAAGGAGTTTGAGCGCTCCCGCGCTTTTGCCTTCCTCAATGAGATTAAAAAGAGATTTCAGACGACGTATGGCTCTCGAGCTCAGACCGCACTCCCCTATGCCATGAACAGTGAGTTTTCCAGCACACTGGCTGCGCAAATGGTACGTCCTTCTGCCATCTTCCTGTATCATTTTATTTATTTGCACGCTTCCCTTCATGTTTCTCTGAAAACATGGGAGTGTGGTGGGGGTGTATGTGAAAAAAATACAAATAAAAGATGTGAAAAAAATTCAGAAACTGAGAAGGGGGTGAATAAATTATAGTAAATTACATATAAAAGATGTGAAAAGAAAGATATTGATAGTAAATCGCCTGAGTACGAGTACTGCTTATATCCTTCTGGAGACTGCCTCTCCAGGACCTTAATGTACATCTTCCATGGCAATCTCTTTGGTGTTCTGGCTTTCACATTCCCATTCACATCTCATTTTCAATCCTTGACTGAGGAATAGAGGCTCTCGCTGAAGATTTGATGGTAAATGGTCCTGCAGATGTTCTGTCCTCTGAGAAAAACACCCCTAAAGCATAATATTACCACCATCATGTTTTTGGATTGAGATGTGTATATCCTCCAAACCTTGGAAAAGAGTTCATTTAAAGAGTTCATCCAGTTCACCTCTCAATCAACTTGACAGGTCTGTTGATGTACTTTTTGGGCATGACATTAGTTTAGTTCTTCACTGCAGAATTTTACGTTTAGACACATAGTTTTTTTTTTTTTATTTGACTATTCTCTGGAGTTTCCCTGGATTTAGAACCCCAGAGTGAGGGATTATCACAGTCATGTGAAAGACATTCTATAAGGTCTAAGCTAAAGCTCAACATCGCAGGCATCTTAATCCTGAGATATTTGCACCCGTCCATTAGCCGTTGTGTTAATAGGATAATTGCTTTGTTCCTTTGAAGTCATTAATGTTTTTGAAAAAGGACTTAAGATTATGTTAGTAATACATCTTTTTGCTTGAAATTTGTGATCACTCTCCAGATTGATATGCTAGATCTTCCTTGAATATTCAGACATTCTGTAATCCACTTTCTGGTCCAAATCCTTTGTGAAGAAATCAAAACAAAAGATTTTTTTTTTTTTTAGAAACATCACTCCGATGTCAAAGGCTCAGACCGACTGACAGAAACACAAATGCAAGTCGATGACTTGAAAGGCATTATGGTCCGGAATATTGGTGAGGCAGTCACTTCTCTCTTTTGGATAAACACTGAAGGTTATCTTTTGACTCAGTTTGAGCTTTATTTTTCTGTAGATCTGGTGGCACAGAGAGGAGAGAGGCTGGAGCTGCTCATTGATAAAACCGAGAACTTGATGGATTCTGTACGGATTCATATGATTTTGTATTCAAAACACAAATTCCGTGAAGCCGTGCTGATATTTTTCTTTTTATACACAGTCTGTTACCTTTAAAACCACAAGCCGTAACCTGGCCCACGCCATGTGTATGAAGAACCTGAAGCTAACCATCATTATTGTAATAATTGTTTTGGTAAGTTCTTGTTTTAAACTATGGCAGACGTAACTGGTAATATTTGTGCATGGTTTTACTGTTTATCCACACATAAACACAGCATTCTTTTCATGTAACCATGCACTTTTGAAGATTCCAACCAAGGAGGGATGTATTTAAAACGCTTTAAGATGTGAAAACAGTTTTTTTCTGTGTTTGGAAGGTTTGGTTTATTGTTGCCTTCCTGCTCTGTACTTGGTGGTACTGCTTTGTTTACGAAGACCACGTGTAATGGCGGACAAAACAAGGACTGCTTTATGTTTACAACATGTACAGGATTACATGCATACATTTCCTATTTAATTTTTTTCCCAAACTCTATGTTGAATGCTCATTTTAAAAATGTATTTTTTGTTTGGATGTAGTTGTTTTGTTTTGTTTTGTTTTTTTTTTGTGAAAAAGGGCATGTATAGACATGATTATTTTTGTAAGCATCAAAGGAACGGCATTGTCTTGGGGATTTAGAAAACCCTGTAAACTAACTGCAGCAACATGGCAGCTGCCCAGTATGTTTTTTTTTCTTTTCTTATGACAGTAGTGTTGAAATCTGTCAAGCCAGCAGTTTTCCTATTGCAGATTGACAAAAGTGCACCAAAAGAGATTTAGAGTTAACTATGAAATAACATGCTCTTCTATGTTCTTAGGTGGTGTTGTATTTTATCACATCAGCCGCCTGTGGAGGACTCAGTTGGCCCAACTGTCGGAAACAGTAAATGTTTCATTTAGTATGCAAGACCACTACTTCTCAACTCGCAGAGACTTACGCAAACAAAGGACACCACAACACCGGACTCTGCCAGTGTTTCCAGTCATGTCCTGTCTCAGAGCCTCATCCCGTTTAACTCTTCAGAATCTTTTCACTGTGCTGTAATGCAGTTTAACCTCGAGGAGAATTTAAAGAGGACGTCAATTAATTCAAACTTCTGTTTTTAGTCTTCGGAAGCTCTAATTCACCATAAACAGAAGATATTTTGAGTAATGTGTGACTACTGATGGAAATAAAAGGCAATCGTCGTCAATTTCTTTAAAATTTCAGTGAAGAAAGAAGGGTAAGAGGATTTTCAAGAAATAAATGAGGATATTATGGCATTTAAGTGAACGTCTAGGTTACTTGCGTAACCCCACGTTCCCTGAATAGGGAACGGAGACGTTAGTCGGGATTAGACCGACTGAATGGGAGCGAATCACCGTGAGAGCGACTGACGAACATATTAACGGGCAAATTAATTTGCAGGCGAAGGTGATTGATTAGCAATCAGCCGGGTATAAAGCCGGGCGTGCCTAAGCCTCAGTATGGAATTTTCCGAGGAGCTGGACCCACTTACCTCCCAGCTTACCTCAGATCCATGACTTCCAGGGCATGGCGAAGGGTAACGTCTCCGTTCCCTATTCAGGGAACGTGGGGTTACGCAAGTAACCTAGACGTTCCCTTTCAGTCGGTCCCGGAGACGTTAGTCGGGATTAGACCGACTGAATGGGAGCTTCTGTAAAGGGCCATGCCCGAAGTCCTTCCAGACAGGCCGGCACTAAACACAAAAGAGGGGTTAGTAACAAGGCCGTGTACCTGAATGGGGAACTCCTTCTGCCCCTGCCCGGAACACTCATGGACGGGGAAGTCGTCCAACACTGAGAGCATATGCTGTACTTGGTTGATGCTGACGACCAGAAGGAGGCACCCCTCGACCCGCAGGGAGGAGTGGCGGAGATCGCGTCGAGGCCTGAAGGGCTACCAGCGGGTCATCGCTCTGCAAGAGAAAATCGGCAGAGACGGAAGTCATCGTTACGCACCAAAAAACAAGGGGAGTAACGGAACGGGTTCATACTAGCCACCTGAAGGGGGCGCTGTATAGAGAACATAGAAAGGGAGCGCCAGAGAGGGACTCCCAGATCTGTACCCTAGTTCTGCGGGGACCAGGCCGAAGCAAAGCCACCACACGGAACCTGGCAGCGCTGACTGCTCCGCTCAGTCAGATGCCGGAGGGGGGAGGATGGGAGAGCCGCCCGAAGGGGGGAGCTCTTTAGAAAGGTGTACTCTCCTGATGACGAGGAGAGTACTGCAAGCTTACACCTGCTCCGTCCCCTAAGGGTGACTGCCACCACTTAGGACCGCAGAGGGAACAGAGCCT